>OV725077.1:97603307-98033307 GCA_928085145.1 Nezara viridula
TTTTTTTTTTTTTAGTTTTTATTTAATGTTATATCAGTTTGATTTATTCTGTTACTCCAAGTTTTATTTTATTTTATTTTCTTATAATCTTGTTGTTCTTTTATTTTATATATGGTATGATTGTACTTCATTCATCATAAATACTCAATGCCCTTAATTGAGGCAAAATGTATTTTTTTCTCAATAAAGTATAACATTTAAAAAAAATTTTTTTTTTAAATACTTTAATTTTAAAGTTGAGTTTATCTTTTTTCACAGGACTATATTTGATTAACTCAGCTCATAGATTGATCCAAATTAGTGTAAATGTTTTGAAAATACGAATATTATCTGTTTACATTATTTTTGTATAATAAATTAATAAAGAGTAATGGAAAATATTGCAAACTTGAAACAATCAGGAAATACATTTTTCGACTTCAATTGAGTCTAAATATATGTCTCGCTGAGTATTTTACGTGCAGGCGTGTAAATAAAGAGCACACCTCAAAATAGAAAAGTTTTAAGAAACTGAGATAACGAATTTAAGGTTAACTGAGATAAGAATATGCCTGGGAAGTTCGGCTATAACGGTTTTGACTTAGGTTGTTAAATCGATATAAAATTGAATGGTCCTTAATATCCGTTAAGTCTTATTGTAATTTGAATTATCTAGCCTTAAATGCTGAGGTCTGGTTAAAATTTATGGATATAAAATCAGTAAAATAGCTGTATGATACACCAGGCTTAAGATTTTAATATTTAACAAAAAATGTACAGCTAACATAACATTTTGTTGAAGGTAATGAATGTGAAGTGATAAAATGCTAATGATATCAAATTGTAAAATGCTAATCATCTAATTGTTGAATCAGAAATAAATGTTTCGAAAATATGTTGATCAAAAATGAAAAGGGATACTTTTATTTAATGCTCATTTTATTCGTTTTAATTTAAATCCCCCCTTTTTTTTGTTCGGTAGGAATTCCCTCTTTACTTACTAAACATGAAAAGTAAACAAAAACCGTTATTTAATAATTAGTATTAAAATAAAAAAATGTGAAATGGTGTACACGTGCTTGTATTTGTTCTGGAAGCAAATTTTCAATAACTTTAAGGTATTAAAATTTGTTTCTTAGTTACTAAATTATTTAATAAATAAATGAACATGACCTCCTTTATCTCGGGGGCACAGATATTTAAGAACAAAATGGGATAAAAGAAAATAGCATAAAAGCTAATAAAAAATAAACTTATACCGCTAAAAAATGAATAACAGTTATCTCAAACTCTTTCTTATATAAACAATTTACAATCAGTCAGGATAATTTCTCCAGAGTAAATATCATAACTTCAAAGTAAGGATATCAGCTAGAAACACTAAATAATCCAGAATCTATTTATTTTAGTGGGGAGGGGACAGTGCTTCAGTCCGAATGCTTTATATATGTATGAATAAGCGATTATTACTTTGGAAGAAGAAGAAATAAACTATCTATATGAAATGGTGTTTAAGTAGTTCTTGAAGTCCTATTAAATTTATTTATAGGAACTAATAGTTAATTAATACTTTTAGAGAGATTTTTTTTTTTTTTATGACATATTATGACATATACTTTACCATTTTGAGGGGAGGGGAGAGAGGCTTGAGTTCGAAAACCCTCTCTCCTCTCCAACGTGGATCCGCCTGTGGCTAGAGATCGAAATATGCTACAACCAACCCTGAACTGATTATCCTAATCACGAAATCAAAACTAGGGAGAATAAATCAAAACATACCAACGAAGATATTAACTTAATTTGGAACCGTTAGCGCCATCGTTCTTATGGACATAAATTGTTTTTTCTAACTTGTTTATTGAAAAAAATTACAATCTGTCTCAAAGGACATTTGTAATAGTGTTCATAGATCACTTTCACACTCTATGTACAATAAATAAAAATAAATTATACAGAAAAATAATATATATATACCATAAATAAGAATAAAATAACCTACAAATAAATAAAAAAGAACAAATACATACCTATAAACACTATTTTCAATCAGGCTAGACAACCCCGAGCCAGACTTAATCCTCCAACTGTGGAGGGAAAAGCACGACTCCCGCTCTTCTCTCTCAACCGCGTCACTGCGACCAAGCCAATATAGATTCAGCGATAGTGTTTTAGCCATATACACTCATATCGTGAGTGGAGAATCTGACCATTGTCAGAACTCCAATATTTACAAACTATAAAAGGTCACAGGGCCACTGCCGTTTTAACCTTCTTGGAGGATTATAGGGATGGTTTGTGCTGGATAGGGATTGTGCAAAAGGAATTCGGATGATAGGTAAAACCGACAATAATTACAGTTGAATTATTATCTTTGTAATTGGTTTCAAAATATTTTATATACCAGATAGAGACCTATATATTTTAAAAATGTAGATTAATTATATTAAGCGTCTTTAACACGAATTAATAATAAAAATTTGTGTTTTAGAAAGTTTCCATTTACAGCTACAATCCAAACCTTCCGAAATCTTTGGAATTTTCTTCAAATAATCTGTTTAGTAAAGTTCAAAAACAGTTTTATTCCACATGTGTGGAGTAAGAAATGAGCAGCCTGTGGTGGCCGATTGCATTAATGAATAAATATTTCATGATGTATACACTACAGAATAAATCATTGATCACATTTAAACATTCGGAATAAGTTAAATGAAATAATATATATTTAGTAAATAAATAGATAATCGACTGGTTCTTGGTAAAAATAAAGTATATAAGTACAACAAGGAAAAATCAGTTAGGTGTACTTTTTTTTATACCATAAACAGCCGATATATGTTAAAAAATAAAACAAATATGCCAAGTTCTAACGAGAATAGGATATATTCGATATATCCAACTGAACACATTTACCACTAATGCTGACTCCACTAGTGTAGCATACTAGGAATTATTATTGCATTGCTTTTTTGTTTTTTGAACATTAAATGAAGTGAAAGAAAATATTTCTCAACTATATATATATATATATATATATATATATATATATTATATATATATATATATATATATATATATATATATATATATATATATATATATATATATGCATCATTATATTTATAATTTAACTGCATCATACTTTTATGTTTATATTACGTAACATGATAAATACTTAACATATTACGTATGTTACATACTTTACATATTACATATATTACTTATTTAGTATATTAAATATGTTATATACTTAAAATATTACATATGTCAAATAAATAAAGGGCCTCCCGTAAGTAAAGCGAATATGTAAACCATAAGGAAAGATAGCAGAATTAAAAAAAAACCTTTATATAAAAAAATAAGCTACGTTCATTTAATTTGTCATTGTTAAACCCATTAAAAGAGAACGCTTGAGCAGATAGACTAAGCTATATAATATTATAAGAAATCGTAAATTATTCTCTACTTGTTTTTTTAACATCCTTCTTTAGTAAGCTTTAAGTTCATATAAATTCAATTAAAGATTTATTACAAAATAAATATTTAATTGATTATCATTACTTGGAATCCTCATACAAGACTGAAACGATAAGAAACTGCTCGACTTTTTTATTACATATTATATATTATTATATATTACAAAATACTCATATAAATGACTATAATAAGGCCAATTTGGACTTATGGAATTGAGCTTTGGGGATCCATTAAACCATCGAATTCCTCCCGTATCCAATCCACACAATCCGAAATCTTTCGTAAAATCCTCAATGCTCCTTACTTTATCAAAAATAAAATCACTCATGACATCCTTAACGTGCCATATGTTTCCGATTTAACTCAATACAGATACCAATTCTTCCATAACTAAACCATCAGAATCCTCTCGTTTCAAACATTGCTTCCTCTTCGATACCTGATAAGCCTTCCATGCGTCTCAAAAGAAGATGACCTCGAGGTCTACTTATGTGAATATATTATTAGAGAGCTACCAATGGGTAGTTTCTCAACAAGCGTTTTCATCTCGTATCATTGCTGTGTACACATTTACTAGATGTATTTTTAATTAAATACAGTTTTAAATATCACGAATAAATAAATACAAAATCAAATTTATTATGAGATAGGAAGAACGCTATCTTTGGGTAACAAAATTAATTAAATTTTTTTTCTTATATATGCAGAGAGAATTTTTATTGTTTCTTGAAGGTCTATTAAAAAAAATAGAATTATATTTATCCTCCTTTCCACATTTTCAATATTTGATTTTTTATTTATATTTATTTTATTTTCCCATTTTTAATATTTCTTGCTATGGATGAAAATATATAGCTTATTTTTATTTGTATTGATTACTATTCATGGTTTATAATTTTAGTTTTTGGACTATGTCTGTATGTGTGATGGTTACTTTAACTTTGTGCCTGCTTCATTATTCATTGTCTGGTATATATATATATATATATATATATATATATATATATATATATATATATATATGCATCATTATATTTATAATTTAACTGCATCATACTTTTATTTTTTTTTTTTTTATTGAGTATTATAACAATCTGTCTGTTGGACATTGGTTATAGTGAGGTAGGATGACATTCACACCATATGTACAAAAAAATAAAATAAATAGAACAAAATAATAATCAAAAGTATATACAATAGACAATAAAATAAAGTAACCTAAAAAAATAAGAAAATTAAAACTAAGGAAAAAAAAAAAAAACACATGCATACCTATATACAATCAGGCGAGGGAACTCCAGGAGAACCCTGCGCTACTCTCCCAACCGCGTCACTGGTACTAAAGCCAGCGGAGATTGGTCGAGAGCACTTTAGCCACATACACACATGTCTTGAGTGAAGAATCTGGCCATTGCCAGAACTCCAATTTATATAATCTACAAAAGGTCGCGAGGCCACTGCCGTTTCAACCTTCTTGGAGGATTATAGGGATGGGAGATGCTTGATAGGGATTGTGCAAGAGGATTTGGGTGGTAAGTAAGGTTCTGGTGAAATTTGGAGAATTTTTCTGGGATAAGGTCTAGGACAAATGAGATGTTAAGGTCATGATGTAGGGTTTTGTTGGATACATAGAAAGGAGCATCGACTATTGTTCGAAGGACTTTAGACTGGAAGGATTGGATGCGCTTGATGTTAGAAAATTTTGCTGATCCCCACAGTTCTAGTCCGTAAGTCCAAATAGGTTTCAGTATTGTCTTGTAGATCAGTAGCTTGTTTTCAATGGAAAGTTTAGATTTTCTGCTTAGTAGTCGGTATAGTTGGCTGTATCGTCGGTTGAGTTCTTGTCTTTTGAGTCTAGTATGCGGGTTCCAAGTTAGTCTTCGGTCTAAATGAAAGCCAAGATACCGGACTGTGTCTGAATAAGGAAGCTGGATGGAATTAAAGAGTACTGGTGGACAGGAATTGCGTCGGAGTGTAAAGGTAATATGTTGGCATTTAGATTCATTAACTTTAATGCGCCAGTTATTACACCAGTGCTCAATCAAGGTGAGGTGACTTTGGAGATTTAAGGATGCTATTTCGGGATCAGAGTTGGATGATAAGATTGCCGTGTCGTCAGCGAATGTTGCAAGAAAAGTATCGGGATGAACAGGGATGTCAGCAGTAAAGAGGATGTAAAGCACGGGACCCAAGACGCTGCCTTGGGGAACACCGGCTTTAACGGAGTAGATATTGGAAAATTCTGTTCCACAGCGAACTCGAAAGGAGCGGTCAGAGAGGTAGGATCGAAGGACTAGGTACAAGGACTGGGGTAAATGGATTTTAAGCTTGGAGAGCAGTCCGGAGTGCCATACCCGGTCAAATGCCTGTGCAATGTCCAGAAAGGCACCCGAACAGTATTCCTTGTTTTCTAGGGCTGAGGAAATATGATCAACAACTCGGAGTCCTTGTTGAACAGTAGAATGTTGAGAGCGAAAACCAAACTGATGGGAAGGGATATTTTGGGATTCTATAATGGGTAGGATTCGTTTCAAAAGGATCTTTTCAAAAATTTTTGAAAGGATTGGGAGTAGGCTGATTGGTCTATAGGATGTTGAGCTATTGAGAGGTTTTCCTGGTTTTGGGAAAAGGATAATAGTGGAGTGTTTCCATAACAGAGGGAAGTGGGTGGTGCGTAGGATACAATTGTAGATATATGTAAGGAATATGACTGCTTTGAATGGAAGATTTGAGGTGTAAGGAGATCATGTCCAGGAGCTTTACGGGGGATTAGTTTTTTTAATTGAAATTTTACTTCGGAAGGATGAATAGCTTTTGGGGGCAAGGAAAGTGGGATTGGTGATGTAAGGAGTTCTTCTACTGTTACGGTGTGGGCAGGATGGGATTCCGGATGTGAAATAAATGTATTGGATAGGTGAATGGCGAACTCCTCAGCTTTATCTTCGTCAGATGCTGCCCAGGAGCCATCACCTCGTCGGAGAGGATGGGAAATGCGGTGAGGATTTAGGATTTTTGTTGTGGTTTTCCAAAGGGAATTGTCGCGAGAAGAGAGGGAGGATAGGTAGGAGTTGAAGGATTGTGATCTGAAGGTGGCTTATTCCAGTTTTAATTGTTTGCAGTAGTAATTATAGGAGCAGCGGTCGGTAGGATGTCGGGTACGTTGCCATAATAATCTGGCACGGCGTTTGGTGCGGATTAGGTTAAGGAGGTGTTGGGGTAGAATGGTCGTTATAGGAATTCTGGAGGAGTCTTTTGGGAAGGAGGCAGTCCAGGCGGCTTGTTGGATTGTGGTAGTAAAGGAATTTACGGCACTATCAAGGTCATCGGGAGTTTTGAGGGATATGTTGAGATCAATATTATCGGAGATTATTTGGCGGAAAAGGTCCCAGTTTACTGGGCCCCTAATGAATGACGGTGGAGAAGGTTTGGGAACAGGTTCAAGTGAAACATTAAGGATTAGAGGACTATGGTCAGAGGAAAGTTCATTTAGACGTGTAATGGAACAATTGAGGGGACTTAAGCCGCTGTGGATAAAGAAATCAAGAAGATCAGGATTACGGTTGGGATCTGTGGGCCAGTAGGTAGGAGAGTTGGGGGAAAGGAGGTGAAAACGTTGGGAATTGAGTGCAGACAGCAGGGTTCGGCCACGAGAATTCGTGGTTCTGGAACCCCATTGTTGGTGCTTGGCATTTAGGTCTGCACCCAAGATGAAGTGATGTCCTAAGGAGTCGAGGAGAGAACTGAATTGGGCATTGGATATGGATCGGTTAGGAGGGCAATACGCTGATGCAAGAGTGACCGCAAAGGAGAAGGTTTTTATCACGATAGCGGTGGACTGTAGGAAATCATGTATTGGTAATGGGAGTACGTGATGGGAGAGGGATTGGTGTACAATTACAGCAATACCGGCATGTGCTTTTCCGTCAGGGTGGTCAGTACGATATGTCAGGTATTGTGGTATATTGAAGTGCTGTTTAGTGGTTAGTCGAGTTTCAGTAATTAGTGCCACATCAATGTTCTTGTCAAGTAGTAAAGTAGATAGTTCGTCTGTATGATTTCTAACACCATTCGCATTCCAAAGGAGAATGGATATGGGTTTAGGGATGTGAGTCAGTTAAGGATTTTTCAGAGGAGGGATGAGGTGAGATACGAGATTCGTGAGGAGTGATATGAGTGGAGTAACAAGGGATTTGAAATCGGTGAGGAAAGATGCTAACAAACTTGTGAGATCTGTTGCATTTGAAGGAGGAGGAATATGAGGAATTTGTTGTTGGTGGTTAGGTATATTAGGATGAAGAGGATTTTGAGGTTGGGTTTGAGGTTGTTGTGGCAGGGCTTGACATTTATCGGTTAAAGTCTTACCTCTAAGTAGTTGGGAGAATGATACATCATTGTTTACAATTCTGGAAGGCTCTCTCTCTCTTCTTGTTCTTAGTGCTTCATCTTGAATCCGGTTTTTCTGGTGTCTGGTTTTGAGATTCTTGTAAATTTGGCAGCCTTTGTAGTTGGCCGGGTGTCCCTCCAAGCATAGGGCACATACTGCTGGATCTTGTATAGGTTTGGTGCACTCTACAGATTTGTGCTGTTCACCGCACTTCACGCAACGCGGCAGATGGTGGCAATATGTCTTCGTGTGGCCATAGGTCTGACAATTATGGCACTGCACGATGTCTCTCTTGGGATATGGCTTCTCAACTTTCACCATTGTGTAGTATATTCTTGTGATATCATATATTTTTTCGATACCTGGTGATGGCTCCAAGTCCACGAAAAACAATGGTAGTGGGATCCTATTTCGTAATCCTGGCTGCTCCCTGTCCTCCTTCAAAACGTTTGTTACCTGGCGTACATTGAAACCAAGCGTCGTTAGTTCTTCTTTAATAACTTCAGTGGGGGTTGAGGAATGTAAATTTCTTATCACTACTCGTAAAGCTCTTTCCTGCCTCAGCTGGTAAGTGTGAAAATTCGCATTTGTTTCTGATAAGTACTTCACTATTTTTCGGTAGGCTTCTGCATAATCAGGTGTTATTTTGGTGTCATTGGTCCTGTTAAGGCAAGAATAACTGCCAGAGCAGATTTTATTTAGTTGGGTGCAGAACATCTGGAAATTTTTTATATTTTTCACAAATATCGGAGGAGGCTTTGGTTCTCTGGGTATTGCTGCAGACTCCATTACTTCTCTGTCATTTTGAAGCACTTGGTAGGGGTTTGGAGTAAAGAAAGGTGATTCTTCAATCGTTTCTTGTGCAGACGTACCTGGTTGGGGCTGAGGTTCTGGTTCTGAAGTGTTCATTTTGGTCACTGGAGGTATTTCTCGTAGGCAGCGACGAATCCTTTGTTTGGCTGGTGAGCTAACTCCGTCTGACCGAGACCTCTTGGGCACCTTACTGGCCATCACTTGCTGATCATACCGCATATCATAAGAGAAAAATAAATAAATAAATAAATAAAAAAAAAAAAAAAATTTTTTTTTTTTTTTTTTTTAAAATAACAAAAAAAAAAAGATGCCAACAGTAAATATCAACTGCTCTGATATACACTTAACTGTATCACGTGAATAATCAGAGAGATTCCGCTATAAAATTGGTAAAAACTGAGAGAGGAGTTGAGGAGACAACCTTCTCATCAGCTGATCAGCTGATGTTTATATTACGTAACATCTTTTTGTTTCATGAATTACGTATTTTTTTAAATATTTTTTTTATCAATATTACTGTATTTGAATAAAGAACTATGTTAAGGCCAGAAAACTTATCTAAATCTGTTTCGCCTAACAAAATCTTGTTTCATTGTAAGGAGATTATTAAAATTACCTTTTCAGTCTGATATAATTTGGCAGAAACTCAAGAGGCTCTAAATAAACTTGAGAAGAATCATACAAATAAAATGTAAAGTATATCTACGAATATAGATTCTAGTAGATGTTCTGAATTCACTTGTACCAACAATTTAATCTTTAATTTTCCAGAATGAATTTAGATCACTGTAAATTATTTTCTAAACTATAATTTTTTTTTTATCCAATGAAGGGTTTAAATACAGAACAATTAAGTCGCCTCACATTGCCAAAATATATTTAATTAACTCCTTAAGATCATTATAGAATATTATTTATTATTTATATTTTTTTCGTGACTGAAAATCGAAAAATGGACTTGAATGGAATATTTGAGAGTTTATTATAAATAATCAATATAAAATTATTAATAACAAAGGTAGTAAGCAGAAAAATGAATAGGAATATTGTTTACTAATTAATGAAGATAATAATACCATATTTTTATAATATGAAGCATAGTATTTTTAATAAAGCATATAGGAGAGTCAGAACACTCAGAACTTCAGTTCTAGAAACTTTGAAACAACTTAGCAGTGTTATAAATTTGCAGCTTACGAACTAAAATTTCACAGTTTACTTAAATTATTTAAGCTGCAATACAAACTTTAGTAATTAAAAGTTCACACTGCTCTTAACTACTGAACTACTAATAGTTATAATGATGATTAAAGATCCGTAGGTCGTAGATGTAATTATATTGTGGTTTCGTCGCTAAAGGTATGGAATGGCAATCATATATATTTCCTTGCCGATTTATCCAGCTTGCATTAATCTATAGTCCGTGTGCGTTGTTATTCTTGGATTTGTTTGTTGCATCTTGGGTTATATATGTGGCTAGATACTTCTGTGAATGTTGTTTAAGATAAATCCTTTTCAAAAATGATGCCGTTCCCTTGCTCCACCCAATCTGCTCTGCTAAAGATCGTTCAAGACCTTTATTCTTCAATAAGGCAACAGAAAATCCAAATCTCTTTGAATTCGCAAAAAAGCTTTTGACTGATAATCGTGCGCCTCCCTAAACTTAACAATATTTCCCTATCCAATAGTACATTAACCTGGTTCAACTCCTTCATATCTCATCGTCACCAAACCGTCATTATTCCTTCTTAATCTCTCTCATCATCAATGCTCTCTCTCTCGAGGTGTTCCTAAGTGATATTTCCCCTAACCAATATTAGTTTCGTGACCAATATGACGTTATCCGTCATTCCAAATACCATTTGTATACATCCCAACTACATATATTCATTTCCCTTCATATGCTTAAGGCATTTCGTAAGCTTTAGGACTATTATTATGATATTAACTATTGAGTTCCGGAAGATTAGTTGGGCCTATATCGATCAAAAACTGAAAAATCTCATTTCACGATTCTTCCCTATTATGCATTAGTATTTGCCAATAACATTTCTTTTCACTTGCATAACTTAATACAAAATATTGGAAGTTACATTGAAATAACACCATTTAATTTTGTATATCTTCTTCCTTCCCTTTTTGGCTATACAGAGGTCTTTTCCCGGCTAGGGGGGTGGGTGAGGGATTCCATGCCAGAGTTAAAGTCTTGAACACACGTTACCGCGTTTGACCACTCTTGTCCCACCACTGACTACTACCTGAACTGGTATAACCAAACTTCCCAAATTACACCTAAAATGTTTCCAAAATGTGAAAACAACTTGAAAATTTTCGAGAATCATTTCCCCGAAGAACCATTCATTAAGTTTCTTTTCTCATTCTTCTCCACTTAAATTATCTATTGTTAATGTATGAAGGATAATTTGGTATAAAAGGGTTTGAGTTATTTGGATCCAAATATTGTATTTTATAATCAATAAATAATGAATATGATCGAAAGTTACCAAAATTTACTTAAAATGTCAGCTCCATCAAACATGTACTAACTCACTTTTTGCAAACTAACGATTTATGATTACTAAAAATCCACAGGGGATACAGACGTGATAATAGAAATTGCATTACCTATTAAAAATTTTGTTAAATTTTAATTTATATACCAGATTGCTATCTACGAGATATCCGAGTATTTCTTTGTTTTGAAACGATATTTTAAGAACAGTCGCACCATTAAATTGTCAAATCGTTGTTTGATTTCTTCTTCTCCCATTTTCTTTCTTCCCTCACTCCATATAAGATCACAATTTTCATATTTTCTGACAGAGTCAGTTTCTGAAACTGGTAATAATTACAGTTTTTATCTTGGCATTAGTTAAAACGGAACTGAGAAACATTGTTAAATTTTTCTTGTAAACTAAATAAGTAAAGTAAAACAAAATCGAATCAAGGTTGACAAAATAAGAATCGAAAGAAATAGGTGATGTAATTTCTATGAATGCAGCTGTATTTTAAATCAATGAGTATGAAAAAAATAATCATTACTAAATGAAAAGGAGAGTGTAAAATTTGATGATACAGTAAAACATTTTTTGAGTTAGTATACTAGGAAATGTTGATGAATTGAAAAAAATATTTTAACTATTTGGTAACGACCTTATCCATCTATTTTAACTTTACTGAAACCAAAATTTTCTGCCTTAAATTTCTAATCTAAGCTAAACGTCTATTGATCAAATGGCAATATTTGAACCTAAAATTAAGTTATTCTATTACAAAATGAAAGAAAAAAAATACAATATTAGGTTATGAGTAATAATAACAAGATATATATTATTTTTCATTAATTCTGAAATCAAATAAATGTATATTTTGAAATAAATAAATTTAGCAATAATTTTAAAATTAATAATAATAATCTATTATAATTTTACAATTCTATAATAAAAAAAAATGCTATATCAAATATGTGGTAATAACTAAAATTCTAATGAAATAAATAAATAAAACCATAATATGTTCTGTCAAAAATTGTGTTCAATGTGGTAAAGGTGGAATATATGGAATTAATTGAAATTCTCAATTCAAGGCAAAGATAGTTTCTTTAAAAACAGATTTAAAGACTGCCTATGTTACTCCCATATAAGCCAAATCATTCAATGATACATAAACCAAATAATTATTAGAAAAAATATATAATAAAATGTCTCATTCGCTTTCTTTCTTAAATCTTTTTAATTTTTGTTTCGATGAATATTGACGTATAGCAATATAATTTAATTCAATATTACGCACATGGAGGCAGTGGATCAGCTGATGCGAAGGTCGTATTCTGAAATCTTCTCTCAGTTTTTGCCTATTTTTCAGCGGAATCTATTTGATTATTTACTGAATACAGTTGAAGTGTACACCACAGCAGTTGTTATTTACTGTTTGCTACATTTTTTTAAAAATTTTTTTTCTCTTATGATATGCCGCATCGCCAGCAAGTGATGTCCAGTAACGTGCCCACTAAGAGGACCCGGTCAGACGGTGTTACTACCTCTCGTGATTCACCAGCGAAACAAAGAACTCGTCGCTGCCTGCGAGAAATAGCTCCAATAACCACAGTGAAAACTTCAGGTCCAGAACTTCAGCCTCAACCAGGTACCTCTTCGCAAGAAATGGTTGAAGAATCTCCTTTCTTCAATCCAACCCCGTTCCAAGTGCTTCATAATGACAGAGAAGTAATGGAGTCAGCAGCAATATCCAGAGAACCAAGGCCTCCTTCGATATTTGTAAAAAATATCAAAAATTTCCAACTACTGTGCACACAACTAAACGAAATCTGCTCCGGCAGTTATTCTTGCCTCAACAGGACTAACGACACAAAAATAACACCTGATACTGCAGAAGACTACCGAAAAATTGTGAAGTACCTGTCAGAAACGAATGCGAATTTCCACACGTACCAGCTGAAACAGGAGAGATCGCTACGAGTGGTGGTAAGAAATTTACACTCCTCAACCCCAACTGAAGTGATAAAAGAAGAACTAGCAACGCTTGGTTTCAAAGTGCGTCAGGTAACCAATGTTCTGAAGGAAAATAAGGAGCAACCAGGAGTAAGTAATAAAGTTCCACTACCTATATTTTTCGTGGATCTAGAGCCATCACCTGGTATTGAAAAGATATATGATATCAAGACATTGAACAAGATTTGAGATGATTTCAAAAGTACGAGTTCGCGTCCCGGTGCCGGAGGGGATTTTAAATTCCACGCCCTCACCCTCCGGCCCGGGAAAATTCCGTATAGCCTAAAAGGCGAGGTAGGGAAGAACAAGAAAAAAAAAAAAAAAAAAAAAAAAAAAAAAAAAAAAAAAAAAAAAAAAAAAAGATATCAAGACATTGTACTACACTATCGTGAAGATAGAGAAGCCATACCCCAAGAAGGAAATTGTGCAGTGCCACAATTTCCAGGCGTATGGCCACACGAAAACTTATTGTCACCATCTTCCGCGTTGCGTAAAATGCGGTGAACAGCTCAAATCTGTGGAGTGCACCAAACCGTTACAAGATCCTGCAGTGTGTGCACTATGCCAGGGGGACACCCGGCCAACTACAAAGGCTGCCAAACCTATAAGAGTCTCAAATCCAGATACCAGAAGAACCGGATTCAAGATGAGACAACCAGACCAAGAAGAGAACCTTCTAGAATTGTAAATAATAATTTATCATACTCCGAACTACTAGGAGGTAAGAACCCAAATAATACATGAGAAGCCCTGTCGCAGCAACTACCTCATCCCCAACATCAATATTCTGTTCATCCTAACACACATAATCATCAACAGCCTCAAATTCCTCATATTCCTCCTCCTTCAAATGCAACAAATCTCACCAGTTTGTTAGCATCTTTCCTCACCGATTTCAAATCCCTAGTTACTCCACTCATATCACTCCTTACAAATCTCGTATCTCACCTCATCCCTCCTTTAAAAAATTCTTAATGACTCACATCCCAAAACCCATGTCCATTCTCCTTTGGAATGCGAATGGTGTTAGAAATCACGTTGACGAACTAACAGCTTTACTACAAGGCAAGAACATTGACGTAGCCCTTATTACAGAACCTCGACTGACCATAAAACAGCATTTAAAAATCCCACAGTATATAACATACCGTACAGACCATCCTGAAGGTAAAGCACATGCCGGTACTGCTGTCATCGTACACCAATCCCTCTCCCATCACTTACTCCCATTACCTACTCAAGATTTCCTACAGTCAACCGCTATTGTAATCAAAACCTTCTCCTTTCCAGTCATCCTTGCATCAGCATATTGCCCTCCTAACAGACCCATATCCAAAGTCCAGTTCAGTTCTCTCCTCAACTCCTTAGGTCATCGTTTCATCCTGGGTGCAGACTCAAATGCCAAGCATCAAGTTTTGGGTTCAAGAACCACGAATTCTCGTGGCAGAACATTTCTGTCTGCACTCAATACCCAACGTTTCAGTCTCCTTCCACCCAACTCACCAACCTACTGGACCACTGATCCTAACTGCAATCCTGATATCCTTGATTTTTTTATCCACAGTGGTTTAGGTCCCCTCAATCATTCCCTTATCCTTCTTGACGAAATTTCCTCAGATCATAGTCCATTATTACTCCAATTGTCTCTAGCTCCTATTCCTAAGTGTTCTCCACCGTCCTTCAACAGAGGCCCAGTTAACTGGAAACTCTTTCACCAAATCCTTTCCGATAAAATTGACCTCAGAATAACTCTAAAAACCCCAGATGACCTTGACAATGCCGTACACCTTTTCACCACCACTATCCAACAAGCAATCTGGACTGCTTCCTCTCCAAACCACTCCTCTAGAACTCCCAAGAAATATAAGTTACCTCAACACCTCATAGACCTAATCCATACCAAACGCCGCGCCAGATTATTATGGCAACGTACTTGACACCCCATCGATCGTAGCTCCTATAATTTTTACAGTAAACAATTAAAGCAGGAATTGGCCACCTTCAAATCCCAATCCTTCAACTCCTACCTTACTTCCCTCTCTGTTCATGACAATTCCCTATGGAAGATCACCAACAAAATCCTAAATTACCATTATATTTCCCATCCCCTCCGTAGAAGCGATGGCTCCTGGGCAGCGTCTGATGAAGATAAAGCTGAGGAATTCGCCAGACACCTCTCCAGAACATTTACCTCTCATCCAGAATCCAACCTCACCCATACCACAACAGTAGAAGAATTCCTTACATCACCCATTCCACTTTCCTTACCCCCTAAAGCAATTAATCCTTCTGAGGTCAAACATCACTTACAACAACTTCCTCTCCGTAAATCTCCTGGATACGACCTCCTTACCCCTCAAATCCTTCGACAACTCCCTCCTAAAGCTGTTATATTTCTGACTTATTTATACAATACCATCCTTAGAACCACCCACTTTCCTCTTTTGTGGAAACATTCCACTATTATCCTGTTTCCGAAACCAGGCAAATCTCCCAACACCCCTACGTCCTACAGACCAATTAGCCTACTTCCAATCCTCTCCAAAATCTTTGAAAAGATCCTCCTGAAACGAATCCTACCTTTTACAGAATCCCAAAATCTTCCTTCCCATCAGTTCGGATTTCTTTCACAACATTCCACAGTCCAACAAGGACTCCGAGTGGTCGATCATATTTCCGCAGCACTGGAAAGCAAGCAATATTGCTCGGGTGCTTTTCTGGACATAGCTCAAGCTTTTGACCGGGTATGGCACGCCGGGCTTCTTTCCAAGCTAAAAACCTATCTACCTCAGTCCTTGTACCTAATCCTCCGCTCCTACCTCTCTGATCGTACCTTTCGGGTTCGCTGTGGTTCAGAATTTTCCGACTCCTACCCAGTTGAAGCCGGTGTTCCTCAAGGTAGCGTCTTGGGACCCGTCCTTTATATCCTTTTTACCGCCGATATTCCTGTCCATCCCAATATCTTCCTTGCAACATTTGCTGATGACACCACCATCCTATCATCCAACTCAGATCCAGAAATAGCATCTTTAAATCTTCAAAGGCACCTCTCCATGATTGAGCACTGGTGTAATAAATGGCGCATCAAAGTAAACGAATCCAAATGCAAACACATTACCTTCACACTCCGCATCAGATCCTGTCCATCAGTCCACTTTAATTCCATCCAGCTTCCTTTTTCAGACACAGTCCGGTATCTTGGCTTTATCTTAGACCGAAGACTAACGTGGAACCCACATACTAGACTTAAAAGACAAGAACTTAACCGACGATACGGCCAATTATACAGACTACTGACCAGAAAATCTCAATTTTCAATTGACAACAAATTACTGATCTACAAGACAATCCTGAAACCCATTTGGACCTACGGACTTGAACTTTGGGGGACAGCAAAGTTCTCTAACATCAAACGCATCCAATCCTTTCAATCCAAAGTCCTCCGAACAATAGTCGATGCTCCGTTCTATGTAACCAACAAAACCCTACATCATGACCTTAATATCCCATTTGTCCTTGACCTTATCCCTGAAAAATTTTCAAAATTCCATCAGAACCTTATCAATCATCCAAATCCCCTAGATTGAAGCGGCAGTGGCCCAGAGATCTTTTATAGTATTTATTTTGGAGTTCTGGCAATGGCCAGATTCTCCACTCAAGACATGAGTGTATGTGGCTAAAGCGCTCTCGCTCAAACTCCACCGGCTTTAGCACCGGTGAGGAGGTTGAGAGACTAGCGCAGGGATTTGGGTTCCCCGCCTGATTGTATGTGTTGTATATAGGTATGATTGTAATTTTATGTTTTTAATTTACTTATATTTAGGTTTTTTTATTGTATATAGTTTTTATTTATTATTATTTAGTTATTGTTTTACTTTGTTAATTTTTTTTTTTTTGTATATACGGTGTGAATGAGTTCATTTATCAATATAATTATTGTCCCTGTGACAGAATATTGTATGTCTAAATAAAAAAATAAAAATAAAAAATATTACGCTATTAAATAAGTTTTATATTTAAAAAATCTTGTGCACGCTACACTCAACATTCACTTACCACTCTGCTTTGACTAGAAATTATTTTCTGGCAATGATGGGTTATTATAAAATTTTTGTAGCGTATTTTAAAGATGAAACGGAGATAAAGCTTAAAGCTTACAGATAACAGAACATTAAGACCATTAAAATTACAACTATTCTATTTATTATATCGACGAAAGGCAATAGAAATCTGGTTATTCTATCTTCTTTTATAAACCACGTAACTTCAGTCTCTAAGCCTTTCAGTTGACAGAATGACTAACTTCTATTTCAACATTTTTGAGTAATGTCATTTTAGTGATATTTCTAGTTGGAAAAATTATATCTATACAGAAAGTGAGTAATTTGATTCCAGAACAGGTGATAGCAGTGTTGAACCATAGAACTGTGAATAAAGGTATAAATTTTGCCTCTAGAAACATCACTAAAATTAATAATAATGAATGTTAAAATTGGAGCTAGTTATTCTGTCAATCGGAAGTCTCACATATGCCTAGGCACATTTGAAAGTACATCTGAATATTTAACTTATAAATGATTATGGATTGTAGGACTATTAGTTATTTTCCATTGTAAAGTTTGATAAAATGGAATTACGAGGTTTCACACACACCATGGATAGGTCAAAAGTTATCACACTGATTGCAAGTGGATAAAGTTTGGATTTCACACAGAGGAAATTCTTCAAATTATTGTTTAATTTAATTTTCTAAAAGTTTATTTGAGGATTTTTTCAAATAAACGACCGGTAGATACCTTATTATTTAAATATAATATCATATCTAGAGTTTTTAAACTACAGTAAATGTATTTAAAGTTATGAACATATCCATGAAATATTTTTTTTTTAAACTTTTATTATGATATTTACAACTATATTAGTATGAATACATCTAGTAAATTTGTACAGAGAAATATTATTACATGAAACACGCTTGTTGAGAAACTACCCACTGGTAGCACTCTAGAAATATTTTTATATTTCACTTCTTTCACACAATTAAAATTGAATAGTATTTTAAACAAAGGCATTGGCTTGGTTGGATAGATTTTAAATATATTTTTTTAACGTATAAAAAAAATTAAAAGTTTACATTTAGTAGAAAAATTTCATTTGATTTCCTTGGAAACATGTGATTTACGTTAAATAATGTTAGTTTTCTGAAATTATTATTTATATTTTTTTCGCCACTCTCCTTTAACATCTACAATGTTAGCTATTTGATTTATTTTTCTAAAATCTCCGCTTTCGAACGATATATTATGCTTACACCTTCTGACTACTATTTCCCGAGGTTCATTTTCGACCTTCATAACTATATTCTTTTGAACTTTATATTTATCCATGTTTTATAGTAACTGTCAATAAAAGAGACTTATTTTTTTTTTAAATAAACCGTATTAAAGGTACTTTAGAGCAAGACTTATATGAACATTAAGCAGTTAATCCCTGTAAACTGACATCAATGTAAACTAAATGATATTAAAGACTACATTATTATACAATGATACACCGAGTTGAATCAAAATCGCTACAGCCGTTTTTGAGAAAATTGTAAAAATGTGTTTCCCCGTGGACGTAAAGTGGCACTTCCAGGTTTTTACGGGTTTTTACGAAAAATGTTGCTGTGACATACAAACCTTAAATATGAAATTTCACTTTCTTACGGCTTTTCGTTTTGAGTTAGACTGTTCACACACACACACACACACACACACACGCGCGCGCGCCATTTTGCTGGACTTGGTTATTCGGACACAGGAGACCTCATCAAAACATGTATTTCTGTTGAAAGAGTCGAACATTTTCAAGATCGCAATAAAGTCCCTTACCATATATTTCATACATACGTAAGTGAAAGTAAAATGTTGACAGTACAATATGACCCCCTGACCTTTTTACTTACCAACCAAACATGTGTCAGTACATGAACAACCTCAGTGCTCAAACTACGGTTAGTAAGAGAAAACATTACAAATTTATATAAATGGATTATATACATTATTTTTTATTTTTAGTTTGTATAACTATTTTAATATGTGTATTACAATATTAGTTAAGATTCATGTGCCATCAATTACTATAGTTTATTATTTATAATTAGCGGTCGTATACTGTTATATATCTGATTGTAATTTTAAAAAAAACATTTTCAGCCCCGAAGATGACCCACATGTTTGGGTTGAAACGTTGGCAAAAATATTTTTTGTTTTTTTAAAAAGACTGTGTCCTGAATATTTATCACCCATAATATGATATAATGTTTATTTACATCCTACCTTACCTTACGGTAATGCGGGTTTCGGGAAGTATAGCGTAATAAATGAGATCTATTAAGCTATATCCTTTTGAAAATCAAAACCGCTATACTTTATCGATTCACTACAGCCAAACCTTGAGAAACATCTGGAAATGGCATTTTATTTCGACTATACGTCAGCAACAAGGAACATTTGTCAAGAAGACAGTTCTATCCTGTCCTGGTCTTATCTAGCTAAAGCAATCCAGCTGATATTTTCCGCAACTTTCTGAAATACTTTCTGATAATTTTAAAATTTTAAATAAACGAATAATACAAACGAATGGTTCTCCATTAAAAAAAAAAATTATCTTAAAGGTTATAAAAAAAGCTTAATTAGTTAAACTGATTTATTTCCGGTATTTCTTGCCTCTATCGCTTAATCATGCGATAACAAAGAACTAATATTTTTCTTTATATAAAAAGTAATACATTTTAATTAACTCACCAATATAGTGCGTCTAAGTTAAGGTTGCGTGTAGGAGCAGCTTTCCCCAACTCAATTTCCACTTCTCCAAGACCTCTATTCAGCCCCACTTTCCATCTTCACCATAGCAACCACCTTATACTGGGAAAGTGTCATTACATTTCATTGTAATTTCGCAAGAATATTTATTAAAGGTAGAGATTTTAATTAAAAAATTTAAAAAATCAATGAAAAGGATGGCTAAATATACAAATTGAGAAAAAAATATAAATGAATTCTCGAGGTCTACACTTTACAGAACTCGATGTTGATACTTGGACCCGGATCTGTTGAAATAATTTTAGCAATAAATTGATCGTAAAAAAAATCAAGAAATAGATGGAAATATAGAACATAAAAGAATCCGATACCACGTTCAATAATGGGGAACTAAAAAGATATTCAATAATGGGGAGGTGCTTTTTTCATTTACTTTCGAAAGTAAACAAAAAGAATTGTTCGCATTATATATTATTTTATACTTTCCGTATTAGCTCGAATCAAATGGATCGCAGTACGTAAACAGCCAATCTTTCTGTAAATAAAGGTTGGAAATAGGAAAAGAAATGGAAACAAAATGGTAAAATAATTTCTACTTTTAAAATTTTGTTACGAATGAGTAGAGAAGACAAAATAGTTGGGGATAGGCGGGAAAATATTTTGCCGTTGCGAATCCCTCCTCACCTCTCCCCCTAACCACCCTCAAAATTTTCTTAGAGTATACCTTCCTCGATTTTGTATGTTAAAAATTATCTATATTAACATTCTCAGCTTTCCGCAGATATATTATACGTATTATTTCTCGAAATTCATTTTCGACGTAACTAAACATTTTCCCTTTTACATTCCGTCAAAAATTAAAGTCATTCAATATTACAATATGTCTCAATAAAGGACATGTATAAGAGACTTCTGAGAGCACATTCACACCAAATTTAAAAAAATAAATAAAAAAAATAAGCTAACTTCAAATAATATAAAGCTACAAAAGAACAAAATAAAATATCATAGTGAAGAAAGAAAATACAAATGATAGTAATAATAGAATGAAAATAAATGAATAAAATAGAATTAAAATTATCTTAAAAAAAAAAGAAAAAAAAAGTAATGAAAATAAACATCTTAGATGCAGGCATACATATTTATACTATTCAAAATTAACTGAATTAAAGGTACTTCAGAAGAAGAAATTTTGAACATTGAGCTGATATTAAAAAAAATTAATTAAACAGTAACATACTAAGTTTATTAAAAGTGTCGTTTTTGAGAAAATTATAAAACGTTGTAAATAAAAATATTGGTACTCCTGGTCAACCGATTTTCAGGGAAAAGTTTAAGTAATAACTCAGACATTTGCCTATCTTAAATACACATTTTCAATCTCATAATACTACTAATTTTTGAGCTAGGCTGTTCACATACACACACATACCATTTTTTTGGGACTTTTTTCATTATGTTCTTCCCTATCTTGCCTTATAGCCCATAAGGTATAGGCTATACAGGATCTTCCCGGACCGGAGGGTGAGGTCGGTGGAATTTAAAATCCCCTCCTGCTCCGGAACGTGAACTCGTACTTTTTTTTTTTAATCTCACAACTTTTGTTATCTAGTTGACATTGTTATTTGCAGTGCTGTCTGTGCACACGTGTTAGCCCATTCGGCCACCCCGCCATCACATTTTGTGGGACTTGGTTATATGCACTCAGGGGACCTCAAAACGTATATTTTCGTTAAAAGCTCAGATTTTAAAATATTAACGATCGCAAAACTTTCCCTCGCTATATATTACATGTAAAGAGAGTTGAAAGTAAAATTAACTCCGTATAACTGCATTTGAAAAAACCAATTTGAACATAAATTTCTGTTTTCTTAAGGACAGAAATCAAATATGTTTTAAGTTATCACCTCTTATTCAACAGAAAATGTGACGCTTAAAAATACACAATTGGGCAATTGCTTATATAAACTTTTTTGTAGATCTTGATGTCTACTTTCAACCTTTTAGATATCCCCCTCTACTTATATGACATCCTGCCTATCGTGACATATTCATTTTTTTATTAATACATTATATAAACCATCATAAATTTACTCCAAAAAAGAGTTATACTACAAAACAAAAATCACTGTAAAGGGTACATTGGACAAGACTGAGGGGGCTATGTTTTAAATAACAACCCTATCAAAACACAACTGAAACTTTGATGGGTTTGAATTTTTAAATTGCATAGGACGCATAATGAAACTGTGAACTAGAATTTTGTTCAATTAGTTATAAATTTTAAAGTAGGTAGACGTATTGTTATTTTGTAGATTTTGTCCCATATATCGATAAATATATAACATCAAAATTGAATTGAATTATGTATCGATAAATGTAGAAATGTATAAATATCACAAAATATATCACAACGACAACAATATAACTGACAAAATAAAAACATTTATAACAAGAGTAAATTCTATAGAAGATAAACATAATCCCTTCCCTGTATCAATTTATAGTATTAATTATGAAATAAGCTAAAAATCAGTAGATAATTACATCAAATTATTCTTTACATATTATTACATTATTACATATTACATATAACAACTTATACCGGTGAAAAATTCAAAATTTATTCTAAAATAGTGATATTTTATTTTGTCTTAATAGGTAAGTATTTATTAATATTTTAAATATTAAACAATTGTAGCATGAGTAACATGAACTTATAGATTTGTCCTAAAATCTTATAAATGTTATGTTTCAAAATAAGAAATCTTCTAAAATCTTATTGCTAAGAAAAAAAAAAAAACTTCTGTTTAAAGCAGAAGTATAACCGTGCGATTGTTCATCTCTTGTCATCTATTTCAAATGATAAGTGAATCCATAGTCCTAGACTATCTACAGCATTAGGGAAAAGTTGTTGAATAATTCAATATTTTCCTGACCTATAAACAGCAATTTTTCTGATAGCAGCTTTAGGATTGTGGACTCCCCATCTATATGATTATACGAAGTACTTTTCCTGAATGATGCAACCTCATGTTTTCTCAAAAATGAACATTCGTTTTATTAAAAACAAATTTTATTTTATGAATAGGCAATGCTACGGATAAATTTACAACAGGAGATTGGATTTAGTACTTCGTGGCTAACACTAGTAACTGCTTCAATTTAACACTACACATAACTTCAAACAGTGAAAAAAAATCTAAATGGAAAAAATAATTTAATAATAATAACGATTTCTGCTAAAATAATATGCGAAAATGTCTTGAAAAATTTTAGTTTATTACAATTTTTTTAACTTACAATTAATTTTTCATCAACAAATAGTTGATTTTAATATTTTCATTGAATTCCAATCAGTTATTCCAGAAACAATAGTATATACCAAGGTGGTTTTATTTAGGACATTTTTTTTTTTTTTTTTTTTTTTTTTTTTTTTTTTTTTTTTTTTTTTTTTTTTTTTTTTTTTTTTTTTTTTTTTTAGTCCTTCCCTTCCCGCCTTTAAGGCTATACGGGATTTTCCCGGGCCAGGGAGTGTGGGCGGGGATTTAAAAGACTCCCCCGGCACCGGGACGCGAACTCGTGACTATTTTTATATCTTTAATTCATTTGTCAGGTTGCCAGGCGACGGCGGTGCAGTGCACACGCTTTAACCCATTCGGCTACCCCGCCCACGTTTTATTTAGGACATATTTTTTTTTTTTAATTTTCATTAGTAATTCTACGAAAAAACAGCCCTACACCGTAGTCGAATCTTTGGGCCAACTCGCCCTAAAGAATCCAATAACGAGATCTCAATATTGAGAAAGAACAGCTGGATTGTCTAAATTCCAATTGTCTAAATCGTTGGAAAATGTCTATTGGTTAGTGAGCTTAAAACAAGGAGCTCTATGAAGTATAAAAATAATCATTCACTACTAATATCAACTAAACTTTTCCTGTACAAAGTCGTAATACGACCAGTTCTGAGAAATGGGTGTGAAAGATCGACTATCACGAAGGCCAGTGAGAGAAAAATAATAATTTTCGAAAGAAAGGTACTTTGGAAGATATTTGAACCAGAAAAATAAAACAATGAATCGATAATATACCATAATGACATAACCATGAACTAACCAACTGATAGAAGGAGCTGGTGTGATGAAATATTTCCAGACCGCAAGGCTAAGATGAGCTGGGACGTTGAAAGGATGGATGAAACCTTGGTTCCAAAGAAGTTGCTCAGCATGGAGCTTGGTATAACAAGAAAAGTGGGAAGACCGAAGCCGAGATGAAGTTAGTGCTGATGCCGAAATTCTTGGAAATAGGAACTGGTGGACGACTGCGCAGGACAGAAAAAAATGAAGGGCCATTCATGAGGTAATCAAGATTCAGTAATGGATTTTAGAGCTCGGAATAATGACGGTGATGATTGATAGAGTTATATTATTTTTACACGTAAATTAAACATCTAATGAGTCTTTCAGTTGACAGAGTAGGTCCAATGTCAACATTTTTGAGGTAAGTCATTTTAGCAATACTTCTAGTTGGAAAATTTATAGTATCTATGAGTTAATGCATTTTATGTAGCAGCACTTCTGAGCTTTTATAAACAAAACAGCTTGGCTTTGGGTGTACCCAGACAGTAGCAGTCCTTTGTTCCTGATGGTGTGATGTTTATGTAGAAGAATAAAAGTGTTTTGTGTGTTTGTGGTTTAAAAGTTTATCAACAAAGCCTCCTTTGTTTCCTGTAGTGATTTCCTCACACCACAATCTGACAGGGAGTAAGTTGATTCCATAGTAGGTGATTGTTGAAATATAGAACTGTGAATAGGAGTATAAATTTTCCCATTAGAAATTTCACTAGAATTAATAGTAGAAAATGTTGAAATTGGAGTTTTGTCAAATGAAAGCTCATATAAGAAATATGCATAGGTATTTTTAAAATAATTAACAAACGTTAATCAAACATAAATAATATTACAGAGGATATGTGTGGTATGATTTTATAGAATGGCATACCATATTTTATCAATATTATGTCGTTCTCTCCTCTCTACCTGAAGATGTTTGTCACTCAAATCATGTAAACAACTTAAAATATGCTTTTTCTCATAAAATAAAGAAAATATAGCAAAATATAGGTTTTTTTTTTTAATACGCATAAAAGTACTAAAGACGATAATCAATGCATAAATGAATACTAAAAATAATCTATTGGAGTCAGATTACTATGCATCTTGCAGAATGAAGAACGTGCCTTAGTAAAATCTCTCTATAGCGAACAGCTACCTAATTATAGCTTAATCATATTTTAACTCACTAATGAGCTCATTAGGTTCATTATCATTACTGTTTGAAATATGAGTGATGATACGTTTGTTCTCGCATGAGTTTTGATTTTTTGCCACATGTTTAGTCATATCACGATTCGGTTTCACCGTTCGTAGAACTGCGGTTGCAGCTGATAGTTTTGAGAACTAGCAAAACTATCAGCTAGAATTTATGTTAGAAGAGGTCTAATATTTGTTTAGTTTTTTCAGTTTATTGCAAACATATTACAATTCGAAAATTCAAAACTAAACTTTGAGGTTAAGAGGAACGTGTTTATACCAAAGAGATAGACCTAACTAAACAAGATAAATAAAATACTAAATACTGCCCATGCAACTCTTTTATATTTAGAAGATTAGTTAGTTCAATTAGTTCTTTATAATCTTGAATGGTGAATATTATAAGGATGTTGTTGTTTTTTGTTTCTATTTCTTGACAGAGTGTAATAAAAAAATGTGTTCAATGATTTTTCTTCAAATTTCAGCCTATCTGTCCCAACCGCGTGGCTGTTATTGAAAACTGATGGTGGATGAAAGAGAGCGCTATAACTAAAGAGCTGAATCATAAGCAGAATTGCTCTTAAAAGAACTCAAGTATATAAACGTTTGTCAAAGAGCAGAGCCACTTTCGATAACTTTTCATGAGTTTCAAAATAATCAATCATAGGAAGCTAAGCTCTTGGACGGTTTGCCTAATTTTAGGGAACTGTTCAATGTTTGTACGATGCCATTGTAGATGCATGTGAGATATATGACATCATAGTGTGGAAGTTGTTTACAAATCTGAATGATATTCAGGTCGCATAATGGAGATTTACAATCAGTAATACATAATTAATGTTTAAACTCAGGATAATTTACTTCTTTGGGAACAAAGAGATTGGGAGGTGGGAAGTAAAATATTCTTATGATGTTGTACTGCGGTTGGGATTGAATTCTAAATGAAAGATAAATGTATATAAAAAGGCGTTTGGCTTTGTTCGTTTTGGGCTTCTCCTTTCCGGGATCTTTCATTACACCACAGAGATTGAAATATTTGGTGAGATTTTACAATGTTTTAGTAATACTTCATTAGGAATAGTTATTAGCAAAGTTCGAAGATGATTATGGTTAAATGGTTAAAAATTAAAACATTTAAAATTGCAGGTAGCTATTTACTATCCGGTTTAGCTTTTTACAATAATTGCAGGAGTTATAGTAATACGAAGGCAAATTAATTGGACTTTTTTAACAAAACCAGTATATCAACATAATGACTTATCACGGTATTCGTTGTGGAATAGGTCTACAAGATATTGAGCTATTTTTTTTTTTTTTTTTTTTTTTTAAATCTTGGAAGTCATTATATGAGAATGTAGTCCGTCCAGGCAGCTATTTGCGCTTAATCTTGTCGGGATTTAAGTGATATTCTGGAATTTTGGGGAGGCTAAATTCGTCAGAAAACAACTAGAAAAAGAGGTTTCAGTTACAAAGGTAAATAATAGATTAACGTAATGTTGAGTTAGGTGTAGCAGCATCAGGACCTCATATATATTCACTTTCCTCTCCAAGGGATTATGCGAACTACACCGTAAAGTACATGATTTTAGTATAGACTCTAGTTTTCGGAGGGTCATGGCCGCAAGTGCAGTTGAAGATTCACGTCGCTCTGTATTTGTTACTATGTAATGTGGTTATTATTTAAAATTCTGGTGTAAGACTATATCAACAGTGACTATATAAACAGTGGTACATTTTATGTCACATATGTTCAGGTTAGTAATTATTGATTAACAATGAAGCAGTAATAAATCAGTGCTCGTTCGGCAAGCCCAAGTGGCCCGTAATCCCTTACAGGTTTACCAAAATCTGTAATAAGTTACGGTCAAGACTCGGCTCTGTGTATACTAACATTCTTCGGCTTTGTTCACAGTTCGAATCCAAGACATTTAGGTTTTTTTTTTTTTCTTTTTTTTTTTTCTCTTTATATTTTTAATATTTTTCAGGAGACTTTTATTTTATTTTCTCATTAATTAATTCTGAAATGAATTATTTTATATTATACCTGTATATAGTTTGTAAATAGTTTAGTTCTTAAGAAGCTATCTTATAATTTTCATTTTAATATTTAGGTTTAAAAAACATTTTTTTTTCTCTCTTTCTCTCACACTCATTTATCCATCATGGATAAATCCATGGATTTGTATAAGAACACTTCTTGTGAAGACTCGGAGAACGAGACATCCTTTTCAGAAATTAGTGAGACTGACTCGCAATACTTGAAAAGACGTACGCTCCAAAAGCGTGTCCGAAACTCCGCTCCCGGTTCGGGAAGCAACTCACCAAATAAGAAAAAAACAAAAAATAAATCAAACAAATCAAATAAGCCAGCAGAACAAGAAAAATCTCCACCTAAAACGAGGAGTAAATCTAATGCCACACAATCAGAGCCAACTGCACCAAGCACCTCAGCCAGCAAGAATACTATTCTCGATAACAATTTATCAAGCAAGATTCCGAAGCCTCAAGATTTTTCTGACCCCGAACCGCCACCTGTTTTTGTTTCAAAAATTGAGAACTTCGTGTCGTTTGGTCAAGAAATTGCAAAACTAATCGGACAGCCAAATTTTCGCTGCTTCTCTCGAATCAATGACATTAAAATAAACACGAACTCTAGAGAAAACTATAAAAAATTGATTAGCCATTTAACTTCCAAAAACTACGACTTCCATTGTTACCAATTGAAACAGGACAAGGCGTTTCGAGTAGTCCTGAGAGGTCTACATCCAACCACTCCTATATCTGTCATCAAAACAGGCCTGGAAGAAATCGGTCATAACGTCAGGCACATAGCACCCGTACTACATCCTAGGGAAAGATATCCGCTTCCATTATTTTTTATAGATTTGGAACCAGCAAAAACGAATAATGAAATATTTCAGGTTCAACGTTTAGTATACTCGACAGTACGATTTGAAGAACCAAGACAGAAGCCCCTAATAGTACAATGCACTAAGTGTCAAAACTTAGGGCATACGAAGACATATTGCCATCACGAGGCCAGATGTGTTAAATGCGCCGGTTTTCACGCTTCAGACACTTGCCAGAGGCCAAAAGATGAGCCCGCTACATGTGCTCTTTGTGGTGAAGCCCACCCTGCAAGCTATAGAGGTTGTGAGGTGTATAAAAATCTTCACAAACAGAGATCACGCAACTTAGCGACGAAAACCCTTGGACCTGCTCAAAAAACTTGTCCTGAGCCACCTGAAATTGAAAATCAGGAAACATTCCCTGCTTTGCCGACTTCACCTTCCATCGCCGTCCAACAACAACCATCCATCTCTACACTTAAGGATTATCCTCAACAGAACTCAAGAAATTCTCAATGGCAGCCTTGCATCATTAAGAAGCAGCCTCAAAGTCAGGCGCCTCAAACCTCCCAATCCAAGCCCAAAAGCTCTAATACTCAACCTCAACAGCCTCGTCAGCCAATCCCTCCCCATCAGCTACCCTTAAGGGTCAAACTCCCGCCAGAGCACCCACACCCAGCTCCACTCGTTCCTACTCCCAAGATGAACCTCCCATCACAAGTCCAACAGAATTTAGATCCTACTCCTCGTACCCCACGTCGGACCCACCCTCCACCCAGCAATCCTATTCGCATAGATTACTCATCACAACCTCACGACCTAAATCCACTTCCCAGCCAAACATCATCCGACATCAACTCTATCCTATCATCATTCCTGATAGATCTTCAACAGACTATCAAACCGCTTATAACTCTTCTCACAAGACTCCTTTCCGAAATCCCGTTTAACTTCCGATGAATACAAAGCCCCTAGCTATCCTCTTATGGAACGCTAACGGACTACAAAACCACCGTGACGAACTAGACATATTTCTCCATGACAATTATATTGACATTGCTCTTCTGACAGAAACTCACTTCACTCAACGGACACAATTCTACATACGTGACTACATCACTTATAGATCTAACCATACAGACAACACTTCCCACGCTGGCTCTTACATCCTTATACATAAATCCCTATCGCATTCCCTTATCCATTCTACTCCAACTGATGCCATTCAATCAACTTCTGTAATCCTTTCAACTCGTCCTTTCCATCTAACACTTTCAGCTGTATACTGTCCTCCTGGTAATTCCCTCTCTTATAGCCTACTTGATTCCTTATTTCAATCTCTCGGAGCGCGCTTTATTGCTGGAGGAGACTACAATGCTAAACACCAACGATGGGGTTGTCGAACATCCAACTCCCGCGGTAGCATCCTATCACGTGTCTCTTCTTCCAACAGTTATTCAATCCTCTCACCCATGAATCCTACATATTGGCCTACATCTCTGAAAAAACGTCCCGATATCCTGGATATATTTATCACCTCCCAGATTTCCTCCTCCCAATCCATTATCAAATCCCTGAATGACCTTTCGTCAGATCATAGTCGAGTTTTGCTTTTACTACATTCGAACTTTGCTCCTAAACCTACACCTCCTAAACTAATTACAGGACGAGTGGACTGGGACAAATTTCGTCATGATCTGGAAGATAAACTGGACTTAAAAATTCCCCTTAAGACGAAAAAACATATTGATAATGCCATAGAAAGACATATTAACTTGCCACAGCATATACGAATCTTATTAAGGGATAAACGCAGAGCAAGATCGAAGTGGCACAGGACTAGATATCCTTCAGACAAAACGTACTATACCGAATTGACTAACAAACTAAAATCAGAAATCAGAAAATATCAAACTCAACAATTTCTGAACCTAACTGAAAATATTACAACTGACAAATCACTATGGACTACAACCAAAAAACTTCTGAAGTTTAAAGACTTTAATAACCCACTTCTTACTGAATCCCAAACCTGGTCCAAATCCAACGAAGAAAAAGCCCAGTTATTCGGTCAACATCTGTTCCAAATTTTCAACCCACATCCTGATATCCTTAATCCAACCCACATCGAATGTATTGAATTAGAACTGGATACTCCTCTCCAAATGTCCCTTCCACCTAAAGAATTTCATCCCACAGAAATATCCAACATCATTCAAAGATTACCCTCCTGCAAAGCTCCTGAACATGACCTAATAACATCCCAGATCTTGAAACTTCTTCCTCGAAAAGCCATCCTATTCCTTACTTTCATATATAATGCTGTACTCCGATCCACATATTTCCCTGATCCTTGGAAAATATCTATTGTCAAAATGATCCACAAACCCAAAAAGCCACCAGAATATCCATCCTCTTACCGTCCCATCTCTCTGTTACCCATCATGGGAAAAATCCTGGAAAAACTAATCTTAAAACGCCTGTACCCAATCCTAGATTCTAATGACATAATCCCAGATCACCAATTTGGATTACGCTACTCCCACTCCACTATACAGCAATGCCATCGTGTGGTACGTAGACGTAGTATCCTCTGCATTGGAGCGCGGTATGTACTGTACGGGAGCCTTTCTCGATGTTGAACAGGCGTTTGATAGAGTTTGGCACCCGGGACTGCTGTACAAACTCCGAAAATTCCTACCATCTACCTACTTCCTCATTATCCGTTCCTACCCTACTGATAGATACTTTAAAGTAAATCACAACAATGTCTATACATCCCGTTTTTCCCAGTCTGCAAGTGTTCCTCAAGGTAGTATCCTAGGTCATATCCTTTACACAGTTTATACAGCTGACATCCCTACCCATCCCAACACTGTCATCACCACATATGCTGATGACACATGTATCCTATCAGTTAATAACGACCCATCTATTGCATTCCAAACCTTTCAATCCCACATCACAAACCTTGAGGAATGGTGTCAGAACTGGAGAATTAAAATAAATTCCAATAAATCCCATCAAATTACCTTCACCCTTCGTCGTAAACCAATGACTTCCTGTCCTTCAGTATCCTTTAACAACACCTCACTTATTCCTGTTGAACAAATCCGTTACCTAGGACTCCATCTGGACAAACGTCTAACTTGGAGTCCTCATACCAGACTGAAACGACAAGAAACAGCTCGACGTTTCCGACTACTTCAACACTTACTAGACAAACGCTCTAACCTTCCAATCAATTATAAAAGACTGATTTACATGACTATAATAAGGCCTATTTGGACTTACGGAGTTGAGCTATGGGGCTCCACCAAACCTTCAAATTCCTCTCGCATACAATCTTTACAATCCAAAATCCTTCGTAAAATCCTCAATGCTCCTTACTTTGTTACAAATAAAATTATCCATAATGACCCTAATGTTCCTTATGTATCAGATTTGGCCCAATCCAGATATCTGTCCTTCCATAATAAACTTCATAACCATCCCAACCCTCTTGTCTCTAACCTTGCCTCCTATTCGATTCCTGATAACCCTCCGAGGCGTCTGAAAAGAAGATGGCCTCGTGATCTTCTAATATAGACATATTATTAGAGTGCTACCAATGGGTAGTTTCTCAACATGTGTTCCATGTCTTTATACCAATGTGCGAATTTACCAGATGTATTTTTTGTATACAGTTGTAAATATCATATAAATAAATAATAAAAAAAGTATAGACTCTGTATCTAGTTTTTTCTTTTTGTCATCAGGGTATCTAAATTCTAAATACGAGATGATTGTAAACCTGAAAAACTATTGTGATAGCCGAATATCATATCAAGGGTTGGGCAAAAGCTATAGGATTTTGGTTTAGTTCAGAGCTCTAGCCAGATTTGCATTGTGTTTATCATAAATCTTATGCCTGACAATTATGGCACTATACTATTTCTCTTTAAGGGTATAGCTTTTCTACTTTTACGGTTGTATTGTAGATCCTCATTATTTCGTTTATGTTTTCGTTCATTGGTGATAGTAGTTTTTTAAATAACAAACATTCGATGATTGAGGGATAATAGTATACTAGTAATATTGTATATGTAGTAATAGTATACTAGTAATATACTTATAGTAATATTGTAATATTATCATTCTCTATGAAATTATTTTTTTTTTTATTTTTTTTTTTATTTAGAAATATTACATTCTGTCACATCAAGGACATTTATAATAGTGTTCAGAGAAAGCACACTGACACTCTATTTACAATAAAAAAAAATAATACAGAAACTTAATAATAATAAATACAATAAAATAAAATAAAAATAAATACAATAAAATAAAATAAATGTATATAAACAAAAGAACTAACCTAATCATACACACTCGGGCTTGAGTGGAGGATCTGGCCATTGCCAAAACTCCAATAGATGCTTATTTACAAAAGGTCTCTGGGCCACTGCCGCTTCAACCTTCGAGGAGGATTGTAAGGATGGGTGGTGCTGGATAGAGATTGTGCAAGGGGATTTGGATGATAGGTAAGGTTCTGGTGAAATTTGGAGAATTTTTCTGGAATAAGGTCTAGGACAAATGGGATATTAAGGTCATGGTGTAGGATTTTGTTATTTACATAGAACGGAGCATCAACTATTGTTCGAAGGACTTTAGATTGAAAGGATTGAATACGTTTGATGTTAGAAGCTTTTGCTGTCCCCCACAGTTCAAGTCCGTATGTCCATATAGGTTTCAGTATTGTCTTGTAGATAAGTAATTTGTTTTCAATAGAAAGTTTGGATTTTCTGTTTAGTAGTCTGTATAGCTGGCCGTATCGTCGGTTGAGTTCTTGTCTTTTGAGTCTAGTATGTGGGTTCCACGTTAGTCTTCGGTCTAAATGAAAGCCAAGATACCGGACTGTGTCTGAGTAAGGAAGCTGGATGGAATTAAAGTGTACTGGTGGACAGGAACTGCGTCGGAGTGTAAAGGTAATATGTTGGCATTTAGATTCATTAACTTTAATGCGCCAGTTATTACACCAGTGCTCAATCAAGGTGAGGTGGTTTTGGAGATTTAAGGATGCTATGTTGGGATCTGAGTTGGATGATAAGATTGCGGTGTCGTCAGCGAATGTTGCAAGGAAAGTATCGGGATGAACAGGGATGTCAGCAGTAAAGAGGATGTAAAGCACGGGACCCAAGACGCTGCCTTGGGGAACACCGGCTTTAACGGAGTAGCATATTGGAAAATTCTGTTCCACAGCGAACTCGGAAGGTACGATCTGAGAGGTAGGAACGGAGAACAAGGTACAAGGACTGAGGAAGATAGTTTTTTAGCTTGGAAAGAAGCCCGGCGTGCCAGAATATCTTTATTCACAGTCTGAATCGTTTGTGGATTGGTCAGAATGTAAACTTATATCGAAACCAATGTCTATTTGATTATTGCAATAATCTCTATTATATAAGAATATATAATTTCTATTATATATGCATTAATATCTGAACTGATTTCGCTTTGCCCTTTTACATTTTTTCTCCATAAAGCAAGTTCTGGGTCAGATGTCAGAAGAAACATTGCCATAATACCTTTTTTCACAAAACGCTGCAAACTCATTCTTAGGTCTGCCTCCAAGTAAGACGGAAGAACCATCAGGACATGAATTTCCCTTTTCTTGATAATAATTGATAACAATTTCTTCTAAATTGATATCTTGTTCCAACCAGTCTATATATAAGGTTAAGATTTTTTTTTTTTTTGTTGTTTTTTTTGTGCGGTGAATACGCTCCCACATTTTTGACATGAGAGTAAACTGGCAGTATTTCCAATATTGCTCAATATTTCTTAAGGAGCATCGCGCAGATCGAATGGACTTAGCATTTGCTCAAAGATTGATTCCGTTTTCTTGGATTATGTGATAGATCTGAAAGTAAAAATAAAAATCATTTTATTATTAATTAAATTTTCTGATTCCAATAGCAAATTTCGGCAAATTAAATTGCCCTCAGTACATTATACCCGAGGAAAACTTCATGCTCTAAAAAGTTGGGAAAACGTTTCGGGAAGTTTTTTTGCTATGGTCCATAAAAATGTGAACTTAAAAAAATGTCAAAGATCAATGAAGAATAATACAGGGTAAATAATAAGAGAGTACTTACCCATAATAAATCAGGTCTGGTAAAATAGGAATAGTTTTGACTTTATTTCCTTTCTATCACTTAATAAAAACACTGTTCTATCTTCAACGAGAGAGGTTTAAACTGATTGTTGGTATGAAACAGATTTTGAAGACTTTGCCTTATTTACAATACTGCTACTGTGTTTGTTGATCAAAATAAAAATAATATTTATAGGTTTTATACGATTCTAAATCCTTGAATAGTTTACTAAAGTAACTAGAGGATTTAGAAAGTTACATATAATAAAATAAAAATTCAGGTTTTTGTCCATTGGACGAATTATTTGTTCGATTACAATGGTTTATTATTGAAAAAAAATATAGTGCTCTAAATATATAATAATATAAATGCTAAATAGTGCTCCGATTTCGATGAAACTTTTCCATTCTTTTAGGAAATTTAAATACTTTTGAAACATTTTACCACAATATCCACAAAAAAGTGTATTGTTTTTGAGTTATTCGAAATCTAATTTTATCACCTCTCGTAAAATTTTTTTCAGGTTATTTCATTGAAGTATATAATATAAATAAAATTAAAGGGCATCGAGAAGAAGACTTTAGTCAAGTAACATTGCAATTGGTACATTTGTTTAGATGCTACAGTCTATAGCAACGCAGGTTTTTCGGCCGCCATCTTTAAAGGAAAATAGTAATGTCGATGAAGGAGGATCATCCTCGGGTGATCTCAGACTTTAAATCAAAATTTGAAATAAATCGGTCCCATAGTTTCGGAGGACTACGGACGACAGACGAACTAAAATGTTTTTATTCGTTTTTCGAATTCTATGCACCCTGAAACGTAAAACCCTCAAATTTAGAGAGGGGATTGAGTTTTTGAATTTTTTGATCAATTACAATTGTTCATTATTGAAAACAATAAACCAAAAATGTATCAGCACATTTACAAAATAAAATTTTTTTTAACAAAAACTATGAATTAAAATTTACTCTTAATATAATTATGTGATACTTAGCAAAAAGTGTTTTAATTAACTTTTTTTCTTAACTTAAATATTAAATTTAAAACACATTCGAAAAATTCACATAAAAAACAAGAAAAGGTTTTAAACTAAAGAGGATTATGAAATGTTCATCGAAATAATAAATTTATGTTGATCACTAAAATGTTTTAAAATGGTTATTATTCGAATGAACATTAAAAAATGGACCATTTTCAACCCAGTTTAATTCCGTGAAATGAATATTTTTTTGTTCTAAAACGGTAGAAGCCCTATTCGTCATTTTCTCTTTAACAATAAGTGTCGGAAAGGGGGTTTGAATCGTTGGACTGTACTAATGCAAGCTGCTTTTAGAGTGATAAATTGTGCATTAAGAGGTCCTTATTGCCGACCCCTCGGAGCCAGAGTTGGACTAAGGGAAACAACTTCACTTTGACTCTTCTAGATTCGCCGGCCATTTCATTTCAAGGAACAATCTTCTTTAGTATATTCAGAATAGTTTTTAATCAAGATTTCATCCAATATATTCTTGAAACCACACTGTGACAAATTAAAGACGTACAATCTTTTCAAAAACATTCCTGTATGAATTCCATTAATTATAACGAATTTATATGAATAAATTTGATGGGACGTTACATGGAAATAATTAGTACATAAATGAAATATCCTAACGGTTTAAATATTCTATTTATCCCAAGTGAGATAATATATTGGGTGGATCCATAAGTCCGTTCGGTTTTTGATAGTAGTGCGAATTGTTTTCAAATATCTTCTGTTCTCTTTGCCTTATCTGAGCATAATGATACTTAACGGAAAGGTCCAAGTCTACGAAAATATTCTAGTTAGTTTCATTGGCATTAATTTTGTTTGTGCTACAGCGTAGTGAATATGTCAAATGGTTAAGTGTATTTTCAGCATTTTTTGCTTTTTTATTTAAAAAAACGCAAGCAAGCTTCAGAGGTCCTCCGAAAGATAGGTAAAGTTTAATAATAAACCTATTATTATTAAGCAATCAAGATTTCTTGAATAACCTTAGGGGACGATTCCTTAACAGAACTTATCTCAAAAAATGATTTGTCAAATTTCGCTCCAGAGATACGAGTTTCGAAGATGCTCTCCTCAAAGGTCGGCCCACCGAGGTTGATTCGAGTGATATCCAGGATCTAATCGAATAAGACCGGTCTCTACAATACGAGAAATTGCGGAGACAGTGAAAATATGTTTTTGAACAGTTCAAAGTCATTTAAAACAGCTTGGCTATGTGTAGCACCTCGATATTTGAAGGTCACACTAACTGATTGACACAAACCTTGTCAACCAAATACCAATCTGCTATTCTCTTCTGAACCGGCACGAAACAGATCCATTCTCAATCGAATAGTGACGGATGGATCATCTACGGCTATATAGCGCGCAGGAGATCCTGGATAACCTTGACGGCCGCCTACCCAGAAGGCTGGAAAAGATTTTTCGCGGCGTGCTGTTTTACCAGCAGCTTCCACTAGGAAAAGGATTGATTCGAAGATCTACTGCTCGCCGCTAACGAAAGCATTGCGACAGAAACGCCCAGAACCAGTCAAGCGCGAAGGTGTATTCCAGCATGACAACGCTAGACCACACTCCGCAATAATCGCACAGTAAAAGTTAGTGCAAATTAGCTGGAATGTTTTATTAAACCCACCGTATTCTCTTGCTACACCCGACTACCACTTGTTCCGGTCCCTCCGAAAATTCCTCAACGGGAAATTGTTCATTAATGAGAGAGATGTGAAAACGTAAGTCGATGGTTCGTAGCCCCAGATGTTTTATGAGAGCAGATAAAATGAAATTGCTAGAAAGATGTCAAGAGGTCATTAATGAAAACGGCAGATACATTACAGAATATTCTTTATTCTTTGTATGAAAAAAAAAAAAACATGTTGTATTTCACTCTTCAAAAGCCAAACGAACTTATGGATCAATCTAATACAAATCAGTGAGCTTAGCGTGCATTGACATTTACTACTTAATGGCGGATTGAGAAGTAGGATATCAACAGATGAAACGGAGTTGGTGATATGCTGGTAAGATTGTACCCTTCCGATTATTTTCATCAGAACATTTTTAAGTTTGCCTATATCGTTATACCTAATTTAAATTAAATTAGTTGCTTTCATTAACTTGATAAATGTTTCCTTCTCGTTCTTCATTATTGAAAAAACAAGATTTAATTGAATGAGTTTTCCGGCTTCAAAGAATGTTAAAATAGACATGCACGAGCATTTCATCAGATTCCTTTTTGACTATAGAACAGCTTCGAAAAATAACTAACAGAACACCAACGGAAATTCTTTTTAGGCTTCAGTTACGAAATCCATTTATTTTGATGAAGCCAGGTCTATCTCGACAAATAGAAGTTAAATTTCGTATCAAAGCTCGTCAATATTTGCTAAACATATATACAAAACGTATTGAAATAATTTAATTCTACCATATTAATAAAGCAACTTTATTAGAGAAATATTTAATAAAATAAAACTCAAATATTCCATGATAGATTAATAAATATTTTTTTCGTATTTATTCATGAGATTTACAACTGTATAAATAAAAAATACATCCAGTAAATGTATGAACGGTAAACGAAACCGCTTGTTGAGAAACTACCTATTGGTAGCACTCTAAATAAATAAATAAAATTCATTTAGGGGAAAAGGAGGAGATAACATCATTCCCTGCGGACGCCGAATGTCTAAGGTCGGCACTGCGGAAAGAGTCACCAAAGAATCTTTAGGTAGTTAGATTACCTTGTTGCATTGAAAATGAAACACTCCAAAGTCACAAGTGAAAGACGGACGAATTCAAGACGATTTTTTTTTTTTTAAACAAACATTAAATAAGTCTAAGTAATCAAACTGGATCCAAAAGATATGAATTAATTGAATTAATGTATACTATATCAAAATATACAAAATATGTGAATTAAACTATATGCACCAGGTTAATATTGACAACTAGTTTGGCAAAGAAAAGTTGGTATATTAGTATATTTATCACATATTATTACACTTTAACGATTTAGGATTGTTATTCCATTGTACTGATAATGTCTTGCAGTATTTTATTGTAATTCATTTTCTAGAATGTAGGTTATAATTTTAAGTATGTGTTGTTATATTGGAGTAAATTGCTATGGCTGTAGTCATTAGTATGGCATTAGAAGTAAGGAAAGTGGTAGATGGAATTTAAGTTTAAAGAGTAATCCGGCATGCCATACCGGCTTCTTTTTTAGAACTGCGGATATAGTCAACGCTCGACGTCCATGTTGAACAGTGGAATATTAAGAACTAAATGCGAATTTATTGGCAGCAAAGTTTTGGGATTCTATCATGCGTAGGATTTTTAATAATATCTTTTAACATTTTTTTGAAAGGATTGGGACTAGGCTAATTAGTATTCAGGATGATGTATTGTTGGAAGGCTTGCCTAGTTTCAGAAAAAGGACGATGGTAGAATGTTCCCATAAGGGAGGGAAGTGGGTAGTTTTTAAGATGCAATTATAAATATATGTATGGAATATGATAGCTTTGGGTGGAAGGATCTATGGGGTTAAGAGGTCGTATCCAGTAGATATACGAGTAATGATTTAACGTAAAAGGTATTTGACATCAGAGGAATTTACTGCTTCAGATAGAAAGGAGAGTGGGATTTGTGAAGAGAGAAATTCTTTTACTTCTGCATTGTTAGTGAAATGGGAATATGGACTGACTGTACCGGAAAGGTGCCTGAGAAGTTTCTCAGTTCTGTCTTCATCAGATGCTCACCGGGAATCATCGCATCGACAAACCGGGGAATGGGGAGGATATGATAGCATTTTAGGATCTTTTTTTTTGTGGATTTACAGAGGGAATTACCATGGATAGATAGGGAATTAAGATGGGAATCAAGGGATTGGGACATGAAGGATGATAATTCCTACTTTAAGAGTTTACTGTAATTATTGTAGGAGAGGCAATCGGGTGGAAGTTTGGTACGTTGTCATAGTAATCTGACACAGCGTTTGGTGTGGATTAGGTCTATGACGGTGTTAGGGTAAATTATATTTCTTAGGAATTCTTGAGGAATGATTCGGCGAGGAAGCAGTCTGCTTGTTGAATGATGGCGGTGAAGGAATGTACGGCTTTGTCAATTTCTTCTGGGGTTTTCAACGTTATTTTAAGGTCAATTTTATCTAAAATATTTGATGAAAGAGTTTCCAGTAAACTGGGTTTCTGTTGAAGGACATTTGTGAGGGTTTAGGAATAGGAGCTACAGATAATTGAAGTATTAATGGACAATGTTTTGTGGAAAATTCATGAAGACGGGTATGGGAATGATTGAGGGGACCTGAACCATTTTGGTGAATGAAGAAAACAAGGATATCAGGATTTCAGTTAGGATCAGTGGGCCAGTAGGTAGGTGAGTTGGGAGGATTGTTTTTATTGGAGACAAAATTGTCGGTTTGTAAATAGTTTATTCCTAGGTGCATTAATATGGTTTGTATGTTATTAAATATGTTTTCTAGATCTATTATTATATTTAAAATATCAATTATTTTTTTAGGAAATCTTAACTAAAATTTTCGCCTAATGATATCGAATTTAGTAAATTTACTGGTATTTCCACGTTTGTGAGATTTTCTATTGGTTTTGGTATGACGGTTTTATATAAACTATAGAAATTAAATTTAGCTTCTATGATAACGTTTTTCTTTTACATAAAATAATTTATAGTATGTTATTACAGAGCTAAGGTGGTCGAGGAACTTATGGTGCCTGCAAAAATATACTCAACAGTAGGGATAAAATAAACATCATGAAACTTAGTTGAACATCAGAAGCAGACATCAATTTCAATAATATAAGGAACATGTCATATCAATCATATCATTCAACTGACTATCTAGATCCGTCGCTTAAAATATTGGAAATAACTTTTAGCATCCATAAAAGGCGAAGTTTAAATTAAAATATGTAAAACAGCTTCACGAGAGCCCTTAAATACCTGTCACTGGAATAGTAACCATTAGTCATTTTGTTTAATTAAAAATATTTGAATAATCAGTAACTCTATACACGTAACTCTCGTGCTTTTATTATTATTACCCGGTCCATTTTGTTTTTTTTTTCAAAATCACACAAAAAGTTTTGACATAACAAGTAAAAATTAATTATTATAAATAACGAAATAAAATGTGGCTTTTCTATTATCACACTTTGATACCAAGTTTATACTGCCTAATTAATTATTATAAATATTTAATTGTTGGCAAGAGCTCAAAGGTTCAACAAAATCAGGAGACTATTTCATGCCAAATCATTATCCAACCAAAGTTTAATTCGACACCTATTCACTATTCCAGCATACTATAATGAAAATCTATATTAGATGAAAAAATACAAAAACATCAAATGTTACCTAATTTCGTAGAGTAGTTTCAGAATTATGCTCATTTGAACTTTTAAAATAATTGAAGTTCGGATTTATGTTGAAAACCAGTTTGTATGCTTAGGCTTTCCGATACACTCAAGCTTTCAAAAATTATTAATTGATCGTATATTTAATCTGTAATCAGATGATACCTTCTGTTAGCGTTATAAATTTTCATAATGGATAAAATAATTCTTAAACATAAATATTAATATTTCTTCAAAGTTTTGATACCGGCCTAGAAAAATATCTGTAATAAAACAATTTTATAAAAAGATGTCCAACGACAACCATGTATAACTGAAAGAACATGAAATTCTCTATTGGATAAAAAAATAATATTTGCAGACTTTTGAGTTCAAAGAGTTTTATTACAATTTAATAATAATAATACTAATTCTTTATTTATTCTGGGACGAGTTTACAATAATACGAATCTGTGTTTACAATAATACAGAAAGACAAAAATGTGGGCTAAGGAGCCTCATAAACAAAAATATAAAGTAAGTAAATAGTAAAAATTAAAAAAATAATAAAAGAAATTATAAATTAATTTCTAATTTAAACCAGTTAATAATAAAATAATAAATAAAAATTAAAAAATAAAAATTAACAATAAAAGGGAGAAAATAAAAAATAAAAAGGAAGTAAAAATAATGAAGAACGGTATGATAATTTATATAGTAGTAACTATTTACAATTTTATGGGGAGTGGATGGATAAGAAATGATCGAACAGGCGGGTTTTATAGGTAGGAAGGGTTGTTTTGGATTGACGGATGTCGGGAGGGATGGAGTTTAATAGGGATGAGGATCGGATAATGAACGATCTGTCGAAAGTAGCAGTTCGTTGGGCCCTTATGTATAAATCAGAAGACCGGGGACGAGTATTGCTGGAACGAACACAGGATTTGAATTGAAGGAGCTCGGAGATGCATGAAGGACGATGAGATTGGATGACTTGAAAGAGGAAGGATGCCAGGAAATACTTACGACGGTAGGAAGGATAAAGGATAATCAACTCTGCATTAAAACGGGAAACAGAGGCGTCCCTTGGGATCCCGAAGATGAATCGTACAATGCAATTTATCAAACGTTTTAATTTTGCCTCGAGATCCCTAGAGACGCCCCCATATACCGCACAGCAATAGACAAAGTGGGGGAAAATTAAGGAAGTTACTAGGAGCCTACTGGTTTCAAGGGAAAATTGGTGGCTGGAGTAATTTAGACGTTTTAAGGTGGAAATGGTGCGGCGAGAGATGTTGGATATATGATTTTTCCAGGTTAGCGTTTGATCAAAGATCATCCTAAGGTTTTTAATGGAAGGATAGAATTTGATGGGATTATCATATAGGAACAGAATTGGGATATTAGGAACAGTTTTAAGGAGGTTTTAAGGTACATCTATATTTAGATGTAATATAGTAAAATTAAATTTGCAAGAAATAGTAGTCAAAAACACTCTTTTTATACCATAAGTTAATAAATAAAAATAAGTTAAAACCTATAAATTCAATAGCTCAAAAATAAGTAAAAATAAATACACATATCCACGTCCACTGAATACATATTTAATACAACTCAATAAATAGGTCAAGACTTTTTATTATACAAATATACCTTATACACAGAATCCTAAAAAAAAACTGCAGTTATACACAAAAAATACAAAAAGGAAAAAAATGTAATGGCAATTAATTGTTGGCAAGCAATTACAATTACATAACCTAAAAAACATTACAATATTGAAAAGAATCTGGACATGTTATTAAGATGCATTCAAAATTCAATTCGCATATAATTAAAAAAAATACAGAATTTACTGGCACGTGTATGCTTATTTGAATAATAAAGAAATCCCCTAAAAAATAAAACGATTGTGTGAAGAAAACGTTTAACACTTGTTCTACTGCAATCACGATCTGTTTTGTTTTTGTTTTTGATTAAACAAAAAATTAAATTTCTAAAGAAAATAACAATGTCCCTGCCAATTAAGGTCAGTATAGCTTCCTCACAGTTTTCATTGGAAAACAATATATATGTATTTCAGAGTTTATAATTTTTCTTAAGAGAATTAAATCTCCAGAAGAAGCCGTTTACATAAATAAAATCATCTCAGAACATTCGCGATTATATAGAGGACGGAATTCAATAACATTTACGCTACTCTATTTTTCACTAATATCTATCTTTTTCCTATCTTCGAAGCTAGGAAAAATCAATATTTTGAAAATATTCTCTTGCATTCTCATCATTTGTTTTGTCAGTGATGCATAAATTTGGGTATTCTCTCTGCTGAGAAAACCACCTATCTATTTGTTATCTAAAAACCTCTCTACTAAGTACCGGTTCAGTTTAATATTGCAATAATAATATAAAGCTTATGGAGAGAATTGCTCTCGAGCTCTCTTCAATGTTCCTAAAATACCCATTTCCCTCCCTCCCCTCCCCATTTGTCTCTAGTTCTTTCCGCTTATCTTCATTACCGTCTGCCTGGATGATTTTTCTGTTATTTTAAGTAGTATTAGTATTATGCACGTCTGGTTCATAATTTAAGGAGTGTTTATTAAAATTTCTGATATCACATCTTCATGATTTTTAATTTATTACAATATTTGTTAATTTCATTTCTCGAATTAAATCAACAACATTCTCTTCTGGAGAACTTGTGGTCTCAAAACTTCAGCCTGCTGATCAGATCAAACACGGAAGCACCCCCAACCGGCATTTTAAAATCTATGTAAAAAGTATGAAATTTAGTAAATCACTTAAAAGCGAGGTTATTACCACAGAAAACTGACTTCACAACTGAAGTTTCATTTATAGAACAAGCATTTTTTTTCATCACAGTCCATGGCCCGTGGGACTTGATGGTAAAAAGATTGGATATTCCTGTCTTAGACTATAAATGAAAAAAAAAAAGGAAAGAATACTGTAATAAAATTATTATTATATTTTTTACTTCAATAGAAGCCATAAGATAAATGAGATTCGTCATTTCACAGGCAACTATGCCTCCATAAAAAAAAAAGTACAATTTCCTTTTATAAAATATTAAAAATAAGTTTTTATAGACTATTTAAAAGTTTATCTACATTTCATTGACTAAAGATTATGGAGTTTGGGTTCATTCATTTGCTATCATTATGAATAGTTTTACTTTGATTAATTTTTTTTTCAGATAAATATGAGTAAGTGGCTGGATTTTTGGTGTCAACATGGTCGATCGGAATGCGATGGGAACAAGTTACATGCTTGTGCCATCAAGTATATCCCTGACACATTAACAACTTTAAATTACATTTCATGTTTAGCAAATGATACATTATCTAAACACTTCGAAATGTTGGAACATAAATATCCATTTGACAAGGCAAGTGAAGGAAAATAATGTAGATTAAAAAACATAAATAGAGAGAAATAGACGTTAAATTTAATATTTTAGAATTTAGAAAATTAATTCTATCTGAAAAAAGTATATTTGTGAACAATACAAAACAAAATTCTTTTCAGACAAAACAATTCTCCTAGAATCTTCCTCTGAATATTTAAGGAGTGTTTATCGTGCAAATCAATAAAGCTAGTCGACGTGTGTTGTTGAACCAAAATACACACCGTGTGTGTTGTCTATCAATAATGAACCAACTATTGCATCACAAACCTTGCAGTCACACATTTCAGCAATTGAAAAATGGTGTGAAAATCGGAGAATTGAAATTAATTCAAACAAATCCCAAAAAATTACTTTTACCCTTCACCGTAAACCTACAACAATATTGCACTGATCCCTGTCGAAGAGGTCTGTTACCTAGGACTCCTTCTAGACAAAGGCCTTACCTGCTTACCTGGAATCCTCATACTAGACTTAAAAGACAAGAAACTGCAGATTCCAACTACTGTAGCACTTACTTGACAAATGCTCTAAATTTCCAATATTCTACAAAAAACCCATTTACACTAACATCTTCAGGCCTGTTTGGACGGTATTGAGCTTTGGGGCTCTACAAAAACATCAAATTCTTCCGGTATCTAATCCTTGCAATCCAAAATCCTCCGTAAAATCCTAAAAGCTCCTTAATATGTAACAAATAATATTATCCATAAAGACCTCAACATTCCTCTTCTGGAAGACTTGGCCCGAAGTAGATATACCTCTTTTCATTCCAAACTCTTGGTTCACCTTAATCGTCTAGTTTGTCACCTTTCATCCAACACAATTCCTGACAACCCTCCGAGGCGTCTGAAAAGAAGATAGCCAAGGGACCTCCTAAATTAATTTATCTTTAAAGTGCTACCAATGGCTAGCTTCTTCACAGTTACCTTCATGTTATATATTCCTATGTAGATTTACTGGTTGTATATATGTTTATAGTTGTAAATTTGAATAAAATAATAAAAATAAAAAACACACACATATATATGTATTATGTGAATGATTAAATATATGATAGGTTATTAAATAGACACAAATACACACACACACACACACACACACATACACACACACATATATATATATATATATTTATATATATATATATATATATATATATATATATATATATATATATATATATATATATATATATATATATATACGAAGTAAAATGCAAATTTTATGATAAAATGGATGGGGTTTGCGATTAACCACCAAGAAATTGGTAGGAACATTTGAGAATCGCGAATAAGTATATTTTTTAACTAATAAAGTAAAGATTATAGTATCCGTTTTAGTAAAATTTGCCAAATCAAAAAATCTGATAATCAAATGCACTACAATAACACTAAATAAAAGCGACCATATCTTGTTATAACTTAGATGAAGAAACAGTTTCTTGGTTAAATTAAAATCAATTTTAATCTTGATAAATTAAAATGTACATTTAACTAGAAATAAATTAGGGGAAGTTAGGAATAGGTTAAAGATTTGAAATCAACTGTCGAGGATCATGATGAAAAGATATGTAAAGGGATCAAAAATAGTATTGGAGAGGTTGGAAATTTGTAGAGTATCTAGGATTTATTTTTAGGTGGGTGGCTAACTTTTTTATAATTTTTAAAATTTCATTTATTTGAAATGACAAAAAAAAGAATTATTTTAAAAATAAAAAAAATAGAAATAGAATCTTATATAATCTCCAAATAACATTAGAGACACGTTGAAACATTTAATCAAATCGCCATAATGTTTGGGACCCGTAAAGATTGGATTTCGGATAAAAATATACTCACTGATCCGTAGACATATTATGATAGTTGAAGAAACTCTTTGAAAGAAATTTGTAAATTGTTGTTATTTTTCGGTTGTAGAATTACTTAGATTTTCTGTCCCGAAAATTATATATTAGAATTTCTGAAACTATTATACTTCCTTCGACTCTTTACAAATGTGAAACGCGCATTTAGATATAAAAACCGCCCTAAGTCGTTGGTATATAAAGTACTGCACAGAATACTTGTTCCGCATAAAGATGAGCCGACTAGAAAATTTAGAGGGTAAAACAATGCCTAATTGTGTGAATCTTATTCCCTAATTGAGATGATGCGATCAATATAATGGATATTTAAAAATATTGAGCTTAGTGAAAAAAACTTATGGCAAAAATATGTTCTGTGACATATAGTAATCGTTTGAGGAGTCGGCTGAAGCAATGGTAGGAGGGTTAAGTATTTGTGGATTCAAGAAGTAAGTTGACAGTGATTAGTGGTTTCAACATCCAAGCTTCGTGACCGCTAAGCATTTTATTATTATTATTTAGGTCGGAATTTAAATAAACGTAATCATTCTGGCAGCTAATTTTGTTTTACTTAATTATAATAAAATTTTATAATAGTGTTAAAACATGTTTATATATTTTCAGTTCCAAAATCAACTCCCAGCTGTTATTTATAAAAAAATAATGAATTGTTACAAAACAGAAGAAGGATGGGAACTATTTCAAGATAATGTAATGAAAACAAATGAATATGAGAAACATTTTTTTTCCATATATTTCCTTCAATGACGTAAGTGTAAATTACTTTATTTACTTTATGTATTTTGTTTTAAATCCATCGGATGACTTTTTGTGTTATTAATGATTTGCTATAAAAAAACAAAAAAAAACTCTTGCCATCAGATGGTTTAACATAGATACATCATTAATCTAGATTGTTTTTTTTCATTATTAAGTGATAGGTATTAATATTTTTAATTTTTTGTTCTATTTTAGAAACGCGATGACGCTCTGTCTGAAGAACAGTTGAGATTTTCAAGAAGGCACTTTGCAAATTTACTGGTGTTATTGACAAAGCTTGTTCTTTTTAAAACTAGTAACATTGAATTTTTCCTAAAACCAGTAAAATATAAGCAATGATTTTAGGAATGTATTATAACTGATTTCAATTACTGCAATGTTTGACAATCAATAAAAGAAATGTATCATATAAATGAGGAAATTATTGCAATTTTTTTTTAAAGCAAAAATTGCCTTATTCCATGTTCCTTCAGCCTTAACCATTTTGATTTATAATATGACCCTGATTATGTTATGACGAATACTTATAAAAAAAATATAATAAAGTTAAAACAAGGTCTATTCTATTCTGAATCATCCAGTCCCCGAGACTCACCTAATGCTAAAGTGTTGTTTCATAATTATGGTCATTTGAACTTTTTGAGATAGTTTCGAACAACAATTTGTCCTCTATACTATTTTGTACAAGTTTGGGCTTTCCTTTCTTAAATCAATATTTATTGAACTAGAGCGTCCAAAATTTATTCATTTTGCCTACACTTGATTCTGAATTATTATGATATAATAATGGTATATAATCATAATTATTATTATATAATTATATATATATATATATATATATATATGTATATATTTTCTCGGGCATTGTCCCCCCTTGAAATTGATGACTGGACGCTAAATGTCAGCCAGCAGTTCAAGTACCTCGGATACTGGTTATCTTCAAAGGGTGGTAGTGAGGTTGATATCGAACATAAAATAAATAATGGGAAAAGAATAATAAGTTCGATAAATTCAACCCTATGGAGTAAAGAAATAAGATTAGAAAGTAAAAAGAAGATATACCATTCCTTTGTAGAAAGCGTAGCCACTTACGGATCAGAAGTCTGGACACTGACCAAAAAGTTGGAAAATAAGTTGCTTTCCATGGAAATGGATTTCTGGAGAAGAAGCTGTGGCATATCTAGAATCGAGCGGATTCCAAACGCAGCTATTAGAGACAAGGTTGGATGTCAAAAGAACATCCTTCACCTGATCGGGACCAAACGGCTAAAGTGGTTTGGCCACTTAATGCGGATGGATGAGAACCGCTGGCCAAAGAAAATTTATAACTATATGCCACCTGAAAGAAGGAAGCGTGGAAGGCCAAAGAAGAAATGGACAGAGGACGTGGAGGAAAGCATGGCAGCCAGAGGGCTTCGTGAAGGAGATTGGATGGACAGGGAGCAGTGGCTTTTGGGTGTTGGGGATAATACTCCTTAAGTTGTATAAAACCCAAATAAAAAAAAAAAAAAAAAAAAAAAAAATATATATATATATATATATATATATATATATATATTAAATAATAATAATACATCTTATAATATATTATATATTATATTATTTACTTATATATTACATATACTTATATTATTATACTTTAGTATAATATGTATAATATATTATATAATTGTATATAATTATTATGATATAATAATTGTTTAACATAAAAATTAATCATTTCTCGTGATGTAGAAAATTATTTATCGCTAAAATATCAGTCCAAACTAAAGATGGTAAATTCGACTCTTTTAGCTGAATTGATTTTCAAAGATTCAATCATTATGATCGATTGATTCTTATCAACGATTCTTCGATTTTTCTTTTTATCTTCTTTAAATTGAAAAAGAACTTCATATTGAAAGACTAAGTAATTAAAAATAAAGTACAAGAGAGAAAACAACTGTACACATACAGGATGTTTCCGAGGTAAGTGGCAAAATTGCAAAAATGAACTAAGGTACTCAAAACTAGAAACACTGCAAATTATTTCACAATGGTTTATTATTTCTAAACAATTATATATATATTATATATATATATATATATATATATATATATATATATATATATATATATATATATATATATATATATAAAGTAACATATATATATAAAGTAACATTACCTTCCTAGTGACAAATAAAAAGAAATAAAGGGTGATTCCAAACATCTAGAGACAACATCTTTGCTCCTAATTGTCCGATTTTAATGATTGTTTTGTTTTTTATAGGATATTCTGTAAACTTTTAAATAACCATTACAATATCTACAAAACAGTGTATTGAGAAAGGGTTAAACTTTTGATTTTTTTTAGATCACAATCAACAATTATTGAAAATAATAAACCATAAAAAATTTCCTCTGGAGGTATGTCCGCAAACGCTTTTTAGGAGATATTCACACCTAAAGACTTCCGTTGATATGAAATATTTACGTTATGTGAAATAAATGAAATCTATTAATTTGTTCTATCTCCTCTATTAATTAAATGTAAACAATAACATTCAACAAGGATAATTGAATCTTGTAAAACAACAACATATATCATGTGCGGTTCTGCCACTGCTGTTGTTGAAAAAAGATGCCTAGCCTGTCTTAATACTCAAGGAAATCACAACATTTAATATAAATTTAATTTTTACGTTTAATTAATAAAGTATTTGGAACAAATAAATAAGTTTTATTTACTTAATATAACGTAAATAATTCATAACAATGAAAATCTTTAGGTGTGAATATCTCCTAAACAAAGCGTTCGAGGAAATAAAACAACCAAATCTACCACATTTGTTGTTATGACATTGATATGCCTTAATACATATCTTCTACTCAATAGTATAGATTTCAACAATTATCGGAAATCCATTTCTCCCTCCTTTCCCATTTAAACATGATACTAAGCTTCTTTTTCAGTTTGTTGCCTGCGTTATTTGCAATATATCATATTTCTATATAGTTAAAATGTTAAAGTATGCTTTCATGCATCATTTTCATCAAAGTTGAAATGTTGGATTGAACATTACAACAGGAAGGAAATGGTTTTTACAACTGATGGAAGACCAGTGGTATCAGGCCAAATGGATGAAAATTAAATGAAAAAAATAGATATTTTATTTAAAAAATCCGGTATTAACTAAACAATTTTATTTAACAGAATTCAAAATTGGGAAGATTCAAATGTACGTAGTGTTATTTACCTCAACTCGGTAATTTTAAGTAGTTATAATTTTTCCCTTTCACGCCTGTATAGTAGTATATAAAAAGATCATTTTCAAATTATAGAAATATTTTAAATTGCATCTGGTGATTAATTTGTATGAATAACGTGTCTGCAAAAAAGACTAATTCAAATATTTGATCTATTTTACATTATTTATTCCACAAGCTGTTAATTATGTATTTTTTTATTTTAAGATATATTTTCATGTATATATATATATATATATATATATATATATATATATATATATATATATATATATTTCTTTTTTTTTTTTAATGTGTTCATATTACGTTTTCGATTATTATCATGTATATAAGGTGTCCCGTAAGTAGAGAGAAATATTTAAAAGGTTGATAGCAATCCTAAAAGTTGGAAACTTCAGACCCGTTTTTTTTTTAATTGTCTCGTTTTTTGTTAAATAAGAATCTATAGAAGAAGCAATATGATATATGCTAATCGTACCTGATAAGACTCAGCAGGCACTTCTCCCGCTAATTTACAAGTTCTGTAGACCTGGAACAATACATCGAATCAGATGAATGACGGGGTTATATTAATATTATTCGTGATTTAGGATTCATTCGTAAAACCGTCAATTATTCTGTAAACTTTGTGAACCTAGGTGATGGAACACATACAAAAAATGTTGAGTCTTATTGGAAAACAGAAATTAAGAATGAAAAAAAAAATGATAGGGGTTGCAAGAGAAAAACATCCTGATTATTTCATGGAATTTATGTGGCGAAATAGTGTTGGTAAGTTCTTTCAGTTTATATATATATATATATATATATATATATATATATATATATATATATATATATATATATATATATATATATCTGTAGTAACCCTACAGAAGAGGCGTATATTTTTTAGAAGTGTGCATACACCATGCAAAAGCATATTATATGCATTACAGTGTTATTTAGTATATAACTATAAATATAACTTATTACAATATGTGTTGGCTAAAGATATTTAAAAAGAATGGTACTTAATTTGTATTACAAGGAGAATATTTATAGATGTTTAAATAAAATAAATAACAATAAACGATTAAATAAAGTAAATAACAGTATCAGATGAATGAACAGTACCAGAATATACTAAGACAAAATACTCTAAAACAGAGGCAGAATCAAATACAAAAATTATGCGGAGAATAAACAAATGTTACAAATTTACAATTGAGTATCAACAAAATAAAGAATAAAAGACATAAGTCTAACTTTAGAAGTATATTAAATAAAAGAGCTATGCTGGAATGTCTTATAATTTTATGCTATTAATGAATTCCTTCAACTCCTTCTTGTATTTTTTGTATAGTATGGGTTCGGGAAGAGGCCATGTGTCTCCTTGCGTCAAAGAAGATTTCAGGAAGTTGGCTCTTTTGTGTTCGTATAACTGGCAGTCGTTTAAAATGTGTATGAAAGTTTGTGGAGTCAGTCCGTCACAATTGCATGCGTCTGTCGCTTTTAAGTGGAATCTGTTTAGATATTGGTTAGTCGGGCCGTGTTCAGTAAGGAATTGGGTTAGTTTATAATGGGTGCTTTTTGTTGTGTTGCAGTTTTGTAGGGTGATGTTTGGAATGTATTTATGTAATGGTCGTCCTTTGGTAGATTGTTGCCAATGTCTATTCCACTCTTCGGTTAAATCAGTCCATAAGAGTTTTTTAACGTAAGTGAAGGGGGCTAAATTATATTCATAAGGCAGTTGAATATCACAAGCAGCTACTTTTGCCATTGCGTCAGCTTTTTCGTTTCCGCGGACGCCGCTGTGTCCCTTTACCCAAATCAGTTGTGTTTTTATGTCCAAGTTCATCAGTTCGATAAAATTGTTTCTAAGTTGAGCTGTTAGTGGGTCTTGTATTTTATTGTTTTTTATTGAGTAAATGGCTATTTTATTGTCAGTATAGATGTTGTAAATAGATTCAGTTTTGTCTTTTTGTCGTAAAATGTAGTCCGTAGCCTTTAGAACTGCCAGTTTTTCTGCCTGATTATTGGAGCAATTCTGTCCGAGTCTGTGTAGTTCTTCATAATAGTCGCCGTCTCCTTCTGTAATAAATGCGCAGCCTGTTTTGTGTTCTTGTTTACTTCCGTCCGTGTAAATGTCCACAATGTTTGTTTGTAGTTCTATTGTTTGTTCCAAGTACTGTACTAGTTTGGCTTGTATTGCTGGGTGTAACCGTTGTTCTAAGGGTTGCTCTTGTTCGATGTTGTCGCGTACTATGTCTTTGTATCCCATTGTGTGTTTTTTAATTTTGTATATTGTAGACAGTTCTGTGATTTTGTAACGTATTGGAAGTATACCAGCTAAGACACAAGCTGCATCATATGATACGGTGTTAAATGCTTTGCTTATCCTGATAGCCATAAGCCGCTGTACCCGTTGCAGTTTGGTGAGGTTATTCTGCTTCTTGGCACCTGATTCCCACACTGGTATAGCGTACAAGATTTTTGGTACTATAGCACCTTCGTAGATAAGCTTTAATACCTGGGTCCCTAGTCCCCAAGTTAATCTTGCTGCAATAGTGAGGGCATTTATCGTCTTCAGAGATCTATTAACTACCATATCTGTGTGGGTTTTCCAATTCAGTCTCCGGTCGAATATCAATCCTAGATAATTCATTGTGTCCGTCTGTTCTAGTGTCTTGGAGTAGAGTCTTATGTCCAACTTTGGAAGTTTCTGCTTTCGTGTAAAGAGCATGTATTTTGTCTTGTCTGTATTAAATTCTAGTTTGTTAGCTGTAGCCCATTTTTCTAAGATGATAAGAGATTGGTTGGTCAGCACTTGTAATTTTGGTAATAGCTTGTCTTTTACTAGTAGAAGGATATCGTCGGCATAAGCTAAGATGTGTGCTCCGCCAGGCAATTGTAAATCGAAAATTGTATATATATATATATATATATATATATATATATATATATATATATATATATTATTTATATTTATCCACATTTAAATTATTTATTTTGTTTATTAAATTAATTTATTTTTATTCAGTTTATAATCGACATATGACAACTCGAAACGATAAATTGGATCATATGTCAATTATATGATCCAATTTAACTTTAGCCATCTTAACTTCCTCCACAAGCTCGTTCTCCTTTCCGGTTAGACCTCGAATGTTCTAGGTAGCAATTCAAAAAATCCGTTTTTCCACGGTTTGACGCATTTCGAAAAATCAGTCCTGCTCTATTCGTTCTGTTTTCTGTAATATTTTCTACTTTAAGGAGAAGCAGGCAATCAGCCCACTTCGTAGAGGGGCTGACTCTTCGTAGCACCCTGACTTACTCCCCCATCCGGGGCGGTTACCCAGGGAACGTGATCCTAGATTTAAGTAATTAAACATTGTTCTGTAGTAAACTAGACAAAATTTACACTAAAAAAAAAGTAGTTTGTTAAAACTACTGGAAGAGGAATATTGAGAGGTTACATTTAATCAGAAGTTACATTAAAAAAAAGTCATAAATTATTATTATTTTTTTATCACCATTCAACTGTACTATATTTATCTCACTATAAAAAAATTCTTATTTAAACAATAGTACTATTTTCGGCTGGATAGAAAGCAATATAGGTTTTGTGTTTTTCTATAAGTCATGTTTTTTGATAAATAGGAAGCGATAACTAAAGCATTACTTGATATAATTACTTAACAATTGCTTCATTGTAAACTAGAAAAAAATTCTTCAAACAAAAGTAAAATTTATTATTGCTAAAACCACTTAAAGACGACTGTTAAACGAATAAACTATGCTATGTTGTGATATAAAGAGATCATGAATTATACATGATTTTTATTTTGTCACAAGCCAACTATACCATAGACACTCCATTTTTCAAAAAATATTCTTGTTTGATAAAATTTAAGTCCATATTATTTAATTTGAGTTTTATTTAGAGAAAAAATTGAGATTCACCTCAAGTTTTAGACATATTCGAGGTACTACGAATTGTTTAAAACAATATTGGCATGCACACAAAAGTGAGACATGACGCAATAATTTTAAATGTAGATCTTTAAAAATTATAAACTATTGTGTAAACATTTGTAACATTATGTTAACTCCAGAAATGAAATTTTGAAATTTTATAATTCTTCGAAGGCATTGAGTGGTCGATGAAGAAACATTTCATTCAGAAGAGGGAAGTACTCGTTGTCAAGAAGCCAGATTTCTGATAAAACTGTAAACAAAAACCTCTTTATTTTTTCGCAACCAGTAACATTCGATCATTATTTTTTCTTAAATTAAAACGGTTATTAAAATGATAATTGGTAAATACTACATATATGAGATATTTATCTATAATTAAATTACCGTATCATACAAGATGGGCAAAAGTCAACATTGTAGACCAAAATAAGAAAAGTTATCGGATTGGTACGCGTGCGGCCAGCGATGAACAGTGGGCTGTTTTAGTAATCAAGCGGGACATAAAAATAATCAATCAAAAAAAGCGTTTATCTGAACAAATTACAAAATAACTGGTTATTAGAGAGAATTAAAGACAATAAAACATTTTCAGCCAAAATTTCACTTATTATGATTTCCTTATGACTTTTTAATGAATTTTGATTGAGCCTTCTTATTTTATTTACTTCTTGTAAACATGTTTAAGAAATAAATTAAACATGTTTAAGAAATAAATGAATTGTGTAGCAAAACCTCAAGAATCTTAATAGGCCATTTAATAATCTAATATATATTATATTAAGCTATAATGTTATAGCTATAAAGCTCTAATATCATTAAGTTTATAATGATATTTTACAAAAAGCAAAATCACTATCACACATCTCTCGCCTTTCGCGGTATGTATGTTCAGAACTGAATTCGACATTTGTTTTCTTCATAGCAAATTTACAGAAAACTTACTCCTGAAGTATACTATTCACCTTCCAATCTCTTATAATATATTTACTATTTATTCGTACCGCTCCTGTAAACACGAATATGGTTAACAGTATTTACTGGTTTTGTAAAGTATATTGTTATATTCACATTAAAATATGTATAGATATTCTTGATTAAAAATTAAATATTAATATTCCACCAAATTTACAGGTCTGAATATAAATATTTGCAATGAGATATATGCCTTTAAAATACATACACCTTTATTTACAAGAGTGTTAATGAAAACTGTAATATCCATATAAAATTATGATGAGATATTCTTCTTTATTTATCATATATTCATTTTTACACAAATAAATAATAGATATTTAATTTTTTTAAATTATTAGCTTCTGAAATCGATGTCCATTTCCAATAATGCCACATCACAAGAAATCCTTTACCTAGATCCCCTACCGGACTCCCGTAGAAGATCTGGTATTTTCACCATGGAAAAATAAAATAATGTAAACGACTTCAAATAAAAAAAACCCACTGTAATGTAGTTTTATTCAATGACTGTTTAATAAAAATATTTATTCTTAAGATTATGCTAATAAGTCAACTTTATTACGTCTGTAAACACAAATTTTTTACAATGACATTCTTTATCGCACATTTAAATACAATTAGTGGGGAATGACTAGATTTTCCGACTATATATCTCTAATATAGAAAATAGTTTATTTTTCTTATAAGAAAAGTGTTATTAATATTTATTTCTATATTTAGTCTGTGCTAAGTGCTTAAATAATTACAATATATATTCTTTTTAAATAATCATTCTTATTATTTATTGGCTCGACAGAAGACTGAAGGTGCCTTTGGCTCTTTCAACTGCCTTTTCCCATTCATTAACTCCATATAGACCAATTCGGATGGGTTTTTGGAATATACGATACTCAATAGCTAGTTAAAGTTGCCTGGCTGTCCAATGGATTTCTTTTCGTCAAAGTTAGAGGAAACATTCAATTTATGATGGAAGATTAAATTATTACCCACAAAAAATAATCATGTATAATATAAATGGACTAATAAGAAAATTATTCTTTTTATTTTTTCATCACTTCAAACAACTAACGTCTTAACAACCTCGTTCTAAATACTTGTCCTATTTCATGACTAAGATTTTGTCTGAATTGGACGAAATTGACTAAAATTTAGGACAACACTGAAGCGTACTACAGAAATGAGGTATTTCATAAAATTAAATTACTAATCGTATAAGATCTGAAATTTTGCGAATTAAAAATTAATATTGCACTCTAATAATTTAAAAGTCAACGTTACCGACCAAGATGAGAAAAATATAATCAAATTGATACGCATGAGGCCAGCGAAGGTTTTAAAAAATAACGTGTTATGCTTAATCGTATTTTAACAAACTTAGGAGTTCATTCCTTGAAAAACCTGTTTGTTGAATAATATTACAATCTGTCACATTGAAAGGTGACAAGTATGATGACTACAATTGAACGTTTATAAAATACATACAAACAATAGAAAATAATGAATTAAGTAGGAACCATTAGTCTGGGGTTTAAGAGAAAAATTAGACACTCCGTGACAAATATTTTTCTTTCGCCACTAATAAGAGATTCTTAGCAATGAGCAGGGGTGCCCATAAGGGGAGTTTCATGGCGGTAGTGCAAAAATTAGGAAAGTAGGAAAAAAAAAATAAAGACACAACAAAATCATTCCGAAACTTAAAATAAAGATTAACAAATATTAAGTCATATTAATAAATATAATATGTCTTAGTCCGAAGGCTTACGGAACAAACATTCAGAAAGAGGTTTTAATATTTATTCTCTTTTAAGAAATAAATCAATTCAGAATGTTATCCTTGTTCCTGAATTACAGATATTGAATTTTAAACACTTGTTATCTTTACGGTAAAACGTAAATTAATTTTATTTGTTACCAAATAATTATGAAGAATTATTACAATCATGTGATTATTTGTTAATAAAAAATAGACAAATTATATTTATCTGTAAAAAAATTAAATATTCGCTCCTGCAGGCCAGTGTCGAAAGAAGGCAGAACTTCGAGTTGTAATGTTCAAAATTTTCTTGTAAAGCAGATACGTATGTTATGACAGAAAAAGAATATAAAATGAAGATAAAATCTCTGATCTCATTTAAAATGATATTTCAATATTGTATTGTTATATTAGGGTTTTAGAAGTTTTATGATCGTTTTTTTTTTTAGGAAAAAAAATATACTGTTTTTTACACGTGAACTTATTTACAAATCATTCTATGATTAGTCTGTATCAGAGAAAAATATTTCATTATCAGCAATATGGGTTCCAGACTTCTCTCTCGTAATATTCAACACTGATTATTATGCGACTGTACGTATCTCACTTGTTCATTATCATATTTCAATTAATTATTCCCACGGTTCTACGGGTCCCACTGACATTTACCGATAATACTTGCTATAGCATTACTATTCTCTGTAACTTGTAACGGCTAATAAGAATTCCCCAATGCAGACTTTCATTGAGCACACGACCAGATCAAAGGGGGCATCTAACTAGGGTAATCCTTCCTTTCTTCAAAAAGCTCTTTTGTATTAAGAAAATTATTTTCGGTTTCGTTAATAAAATATTTTCTTAACAGTTGTGGATGTATTATGTTAAAATTTAATTATCTTTAATTTAAGTAGAAATTCTCTCCAACATTGAGCCAAAAAAAGGATGCAGGTATTGAGAAAACATCCAGGCAAAGAAAAACATGTTTGCACAGATCTAAAAATAAGTAGTAAGATGAAATTTGATAAAATTTATACATAACTCCAAAGTTTGAGGCAAATCGAACGAACTATATTTGAAATATATGCATATCTAAGAATATACATTTATGCGTTCGTGAGTGAATTAATTATATGGAATTTGATGTCTGAACATGAAGGAACCAACTCACACAATATATAAAAATTTCATGAAAATCAAAACCGTCTGCCAACTGAGGCCAGTATAGATCCAAAAGGAACAAACAATGATATGACGTAATTTTTTTAAGTCTGTCGAAAATTTAATTTGAATTTACAATTGCACGGTACGTATAGGAAAGAAAAATCGCACATATAAGGGAAAGCTGTGAATCGGAATCGACATAATATCCCTGGGTCATTCCCCCATGATCCTGAAGCCTGGGTCATCCCCATATCCCTGGATCCTGGACCATCTAAGTTACAACCCTCACAATCCCAAATTGCATGTAACCTAAGCAACGGCTGGAGGTGTCTTGTCAGTAACAAGAGAAAACATATAGTTTAAATTAACTTTTTAATACAGTGTAAAACATTTTAAACTTGTTAAACAACACTATGAATATAACCTCCTTGAATGCCTTCCACATTTCACAGCTATTATATTTTTTACAAGAAATCTATATTAATTTTAATTGTGGAATAGGATTCAATGAAATTGATACTAGGGAATTTCTATATCATTTTCTTAAAGTTTGGGTCAAATCGATGGGCTGTTTTCCAGCTATGGGCGTGATAAAAACAATATATTTTCAAATTTGAAATCTGAAGTATTTTTTTAAATTAATGGATGGATTTTTCTAGAATACAAATCTAATTGATCATTTATTTATCAATCTCTAACTTCACTCCAAATTTGAGCCAAATTGAAAGCGCTGTATTTAAGAATTAGATATATCGAGGGAAATACGTTTGGCCATATTTAAAAGGAAGCAGATGATGGAATAAGATAAAGTTAATACACCGTCATTGTTTTACGAATAACAATATTTCTTCTAACTTTGGGTCAATTCGAACTAGCCATTACTGAAATATTAATATAGCTACATTTGCCAGAGCGCAAGCGAGCATGTTATATAGAATTTGAAGAAATTGATAGGGAATTATCTAGACACCAAACATGCAAAATCCCTGAAAATTTTATGAGAACAGATTACCACAGTAGCTGATATGTTCGTTACATTGATTGTACTACGGACACACAACCAATGTTGATCCTTGATGATTAATCTGAAAATTAAAACGGGAGTGGAAATTTTCGATTATGAGCAAGTAAATGTTTTTACTGTTCCCTTCAAAGCTTTTTTAAAAGTTTTAAGCTTCGGTATCGAGGAAGAAAAATTACAGTATGTGTCTGTAATTTGGATTTGATTACTAACAGGGAGTAAGACACAGAATCAAGTATGGTCATAAATGAATAGAATGAATGAATACATACGAGTGAAAATATTCGACTTGAGAACAATGTTTTTTCATCTTCCAGTAGGAATAATAAGTTCCTTAGCTTAGATAGTAGAGAATTAACAAAATATAGTAGTCATCGATACTATCAGATACAAACATGAAGCTTTATGTTAAAAAAAATAATAAAATTACTACGTTGTTGGCAATAAAACTCCCAATTAATGAGTTAATGATACAAATTATTCATTTGCTAAAATTCATTCCAAGTTTGCGTTGCGGGATATAATTTTCATCTTTAATAAGCAATTAATAGCTAGAAAAAGAGGTTCATTAAAATGAATATTTATAAATGACAGTTACAAAACTGTCAATGTAATACTTATACATATTTGCAATATTTACCTAAAATCTCGTATGAACCTTTGCAATACTTAAGATTTATATACATTTAAGCAATGTAATACATGTATGGGACTTATAATTGCGGGTCTGTCAGTTACTTGGTGTCCCTTATTGACCTTTGTGCCAAATTATTTGCAATTGTTCCTTTTAATGTTTGTATGAATGTTGGTTATATTACAGTATTTTATTTTCCTATATTTTAATTGCGCCTACAATGTCTGAATAATGTGTTCATAAATGTTTAGTGTCTGTTTTGTAGTTTACTGTTATTATATTGGTTTTTGTGATGTGGATGACGATTATCTATTATTATTTTTTTAGTTCAGTTCTTGTTCTTTATGGTTTATTAAAATTGAAATTGTGTTATACTTTTATACTATGGTATGCTGTGCATTTTATGTTTTTGCAATGGGAAATGAGCTGGTTTTAGTGATTTTAGGACAACGTTGACATTTTAATTTATAAATTACTTTATACTTATACATTTTATCTTTTGTGGTGATAATATATTTGCTTAGTTTTTAATTATTTTACATTCCAAGTTTGATTTCTGGTAAGTCACAATTTTTAAACATGTCCTTAATTTTGTAAGTACAGCTATGTATGACATTTTGTGGCTGGTGTTAATGTTCATTTTGTTTATTTGTGAAATGTTGTCTTGTTTGTAATTGCATCTTGTGTTTATTTTTTCAAAGAAATGGGTAATGAATTGGTGTATTTGTTGCAGTGTTTTGAGTGTTTCTTGTTTTTTGGTTTTGTTATCATTTTGATTTACTGATGCATTTTGTAAGCGTCTGGTACCATATCTTGTTGATTATGTTAGAGTAACCGTAAAGTATAAATTCTCAATTATAATTTAATAAATTTCTGCTTTTATTAAAAAAAGGTACTAAATATTTAGTAACACATTATTCAGAAATTTTAAACAAAATAAAATATAGTGAACATAAAGCGCTGCTATATAACAAACATAGACAACAATAGAAAAAAATGCAAATAATCTGGTACAGAGGTCAATACCCAAATTAGGTGACTGACGCCCAATTATTAGTTCCATAAATGTGTTGCATCAGATATCACTCCTATATATAATAAAAACAATAAATAATTACAAGAGCACACGAGGTTTTAGATAAGTATAGTAAAAATGTAACAACATTACATTGTCAGTTTTTATGACAATTATTCAATTTTAATGAACCCTTTTTCTAACTATTGAATTGCTTATGAAAAGCGGGCATAAAGTACTAATGATGGGAATCGTATCCCGAAACTTTTAAGTTTGGAATGAATTATAGCAAATAAACAATTGCTTTCATTAATTGGAAGTTTTTATTGCAACATAGTAATTTAAGCAGCTTCCTAACAAAAAAAAAAAAATAAAATAGTAATATGTTTTTTCTTCATCCGTTTGAGTTGCCTTATTTTGTTTCACATTAATCTTTGCTATGTTTAACTGAAATAATAATAAGCGAAAATGTTTTTTAATATTTCAAGTTAGTTTTTAATATTTTCATATCAAATATTGAGTTATATTTATCCTCAGCGACCCCATATCACCACGGTGGTGACCCCAAAATTAAATATTTAGTACACTATTGAATAAGCACATTATTGGATTATGTTCAGCTATTTCTATATTTTAATGGATGAGCATGGAAACATTTAAAAAGAAAATCATAAAGATATCAAACCCAATAGATATGACATCTTTAGAGATATACTTCACACTTATTCGATATCTTCAAGTCGATGGCGTAATTATCCCCACTACAAAGTGTATATGCGCGTATATATATAAAGTAACATGTATGGAACACAGTAATCAAAAGTCACAAACAATGGCTATACTCATCTTATTGGTTACCATAGTCAGCTGTGTTTTGGCCAGACCTTCCAGTAAAAATGTAGAGCCAGTAAGTGACAATGTAACTATATTATATTAATTTAATATTTGTTTGTACATATGTATGTGTTTAATGTACAGCTGCTGATCTATTAGTGATTAAGACAATGCACTCCAAATGAAGTTATTTATTCCAACGTTATTTATTGTTTGTCATTGTGAAAACCGTACAAAGAGATCTTTTGAGCTGCTAAACTCAGGTGAGATCTGTCTTGAAAAAATCATAAATTATTCGCGATTTTTCATAATTTTCAAAATGTACTACAGATACCCTGTTTTAAGGACAACTGCCTCGTTTAATAAACTTTTAATCAACATTAATTAAATTGAGGTTTACCTCAATTTTTATTTAAAAAATGATGAAAATTTTGTGAAAATGATTTTACATCCTGTCACCTAAAAATACCACTATTTTCAGTAAAAATCCCTAAAGAAAATTATTCCAAAGGTTTTATTTAATTTTTTCCATGACATGGAGTAAAAATTATGATTTTACAAACATTTTTCATGTGAAGTGATTATAAAGCTGTATTTTTCACTCTAGTTTCTATTAGATGAATTGATCCCTTATCGTAAATGACAAAATGTTCCTGATTATTATATTCACGTTTTTATCAAAATAATTGAAGGAAGGAGTAAGGTTCTTAGTTTCAAATGGAAATATTTGGATTAGAAATATTTATTTCGTCACTTATAAATGCGGATCAATTTTTATAATAGCGATATTATTAAAAAACACATTTTATTATCACTTTAGATGATGAATAATCGAAAATCATTATTTCTGACATTTTTATTTTATATGAATTAAAAGTGTATTTAGGAAATTATGTTTACTAAAATACATCCCAGGACATGGAACAACAACAAAGTTGTAGTCATTTTTGGTGAAAACATAAGTACTTTAGGTGACATGACATAAAATCGTAGTATTTTTTTTAAACACCTTTAGGGGAATCTCAATCTTTTTCATAATAACACTCAATTTAATTAATATGGTCATGAAGCTTATTAAAGCGGAACGTTTTTCTTAAATTTACGTGACTGTAGTATAGTTGGAAAATGATTTTTTTTTTTAAATTTAAAAACCACTTCAGCTCAGTTTAACCGCTAATAAATCCTCCTCAAATAGATATAATGCCGTTTGAAGTAAATTATATTTCGTTTACTGAGGAACACATGTGGATCTACGGGGAGTGGGGGAGGGGTTTTTCCTGCAGTTTTATGGAAAAAAATATTTAAAAACAGTAAAACCGTACATCCACGACACTAGATTTCATTCTTCTACTTTCAATCATCCAAACCACTCTTTCTGTCCCTTTCTTTCTTCCAGTAACTTAATCGGCGTAGACTAAAAACCAAATGGCCAAGCGATCTAATTATACAATAATAAATAAATTAATTTAATCAAGAAAACTCGCAGCTAATGCCCAATTCACCAAGTTTGCAAGGTGTACTGCAGCGCAGGTGCAAATGGCACAAAATCTTAAACACAAAATTCAGTTATTTTATAAATCTTTGATTATTTCTGTTTAATTAATATATTGAAGCAGAAATGTACCATATATTTTTGTTTTTTTTAAACACACTCTTTCAATCCTGCTAGGAGGTTGGTACAGCAGTGGCCCCAAGACATTTTGTAAATAAATATATATTGGAGTTCCGGTAACGAACTGACTCAAGAGGTATACGTTTGTGGTTATAGCTTCCTTAGCCACTGCTGTTCTTTAATATCAATTATTTGAATGAGAGTGAAGCGCTAGGATCTCCTTGAGCTCCATAGGTAGAGAAAGCCTTGGTTCTGATCAAGTCAATATGTATACATATATATATATATATATATATATATATATATATATATATATATATATATATATATATATATATATATATATAATATATATATATATATATATATATATATATATATATATATATATATATATTTTTAATAATTTGTCTATAGATTTATTCCTGTATTTTTGTAAATATTTTATAAAGTAACTTTTTATTTAAGGTATTTTGAGTAATTTAACTTACATAGAGTCATATGTTCATAGTATCTTAATTGTTTATATATATATATATATATATATATATATATATATATATATATATATATATATATATATATGTGTGTGTGTGTGTGTGTGTGTGTGTGTTTTAGTATTATTATCTTGATGTTATTCCATTTAATTTATTGAAAATATGGTGCGGTTGAACTCTTTATCATAGTTAAAGGTTTCTTAAATTATCATATGATATAACCCAATAAAAAAAAGATAAATAAACAGTGAGCGGGGTTATATTACAAACATAATTTATCTAAATAAATTGATTCTTATATTTATTTTAAAGGATCCAGATACCTGTCCTTTCATAATAAACTTCTGAACCATCCGAACCCTCTCGTTTCCAACCTTGCTTCCTCTTCTATTCCTGATAACCCTCCGAGGCGTCTAAAAAGAAGATGGCCTCGGGACCTTCTAATATAGAAATATAATTGGAGTGCTACCAATGGGTAGTTTCTCCTCATGTTGTACATGTCATATAACTTGTTCATATTTACTTGTTGTATTTATTATTAATTACAGTTGTAAATTTCGTTAATAATAAAAAAAAAAAAATTAAAGGTCTCCTGTTGACATTGAAATTTCTTGAAGAATTCGTTTGTTCTTATATTTTATTTTTTTTAATAGTTTAAAAAATCTATGATTGAGGCTTTATCTTTCCAGCCATCGTTTAAAAATAAGCCATAGCAAAGCAATTTGTAAAAATATTTTTACATTTAATGTTTTATCATATCTAGTTGTTTTTTATCTTCAACAACCTGTCTGATATGAGTCAGTGAAGTGAATATTTATTTATTTTAATATTTTGAAGGAGGGGCGATGGGGAGGCTTTATTATCTTTCCAGCCATCGTTTAAAAATAAGTCATAGCAAAGCAATTTGTAAAAATATTTTGGTCTATTATGTTAATTGAAATATTGCAATCGACTAAGGAAAAAATATTAATTCCTTCCTTATATAATACATAGAATCTACCTTTTTCCATATGTTTTTGCTATTTATTCACTAAACAAAATTTTTTGCGAATAATTTGCACAGGCCCGCTAGTATTTATTTTAAAATATTTCTGTTGACATTGAAATATCACACAATACAAAAATATTTTATATGTGGCTAATGCTTGTTTGTTAGATACAGAATAACCAAAATTGAAGTTGAAAAGGTAGTGCAACTAATTTTTATTTTATTTTCAGGTTGAAATTACTGTTTACTACGAGACCTTATGCCCCAAGTGTGAGAATTTCTTTCCGAAACAACTGCTTCCGCTTTATACAGACACAGATTATGATTTCGCTTCCTTAATTTCAAAAATTGAATTGGTTCCATATGGACAAGTGGCTCCTGTAAGTGTTAGTTACAATAAATGATTATTAGGGAACAAAGAATCATTACTTTATAAATACTATTAATCAGATGTAATGTAGTAACTGAGTTACTATACCTAAAAATATACTAATTATATAATAAGTAACAAGGTACTTTTGTTATGAGTTGTATTAGTTCTCATCTGAATGATTTGTAGCGGAACAAGACCGTAGGCGATTTTACCAGAATGTAATTTATCATCACAACGTAAACATCTTTAATCACTTTAGATTGCTAAATAAAATATGTGATTCTAATACACAGATGAAATTTGTCATTCAGAAGTTCATATCATACTGAAAATTTCTTAAATTATTAGCAATTAGAAACCTTCGGATTTCGCATTTTATAATACTTTTTTCCAAATTTAAGGAAAATTAATTAATAAATATACTAATTTCTCGCACCAAAATAGAATATTATTTCAGGATTTTATTAAAAAAATGAAGAATAGATAAACAAGCGGATTTAAAAAAAAACCAAATATAAATAAGTACATGTAATAAAAAATTGAAATTTAAAAATAAAAGTTATTTCATTATCAGTCTACAACTCGATTCCGTCATGCGTTAATCAACATTTCAAAAGCACCTATTCCGTTTAATATTGCTATAATAATATAAACCTGTTGGAGTTTTTATTTTCATTTGTTCTCATTTTATATTATATGATGTTATATTATAAACAGTTTAGTTTAATTGATTACTTATTTTTCAGTTAAATATGAGTAAGTGGCTAGATATTTGGTGTCAACATGGTCGATCCGAATGTGATGGGAACAAGTTACATGCTTGTGCCATCAAGTATATCCCTGACACATTAACAACTTTAAATTACATTTCATGTTTAGCAAATGAAACATTATCTAAACACTTCGAAATGTTGGAACATAAATATCCAATTGACAAGGTGAGTGAAAGAATCAAATTTATATTTTAAAAATATAGAGAAATAGATGTGAGTTAACTTTAATGATATTTTAATATTTAGACAATTAATGCTATCTGAAAAATACGTTTTCGATGTTTATAATTTAAGTTCATGTTTATAATGATACATATGAGTGGGTTATTGAATATGAAATGAAAAATAATTTTATTCTGGGAGAGAAGTCCCGTTAGAATAATAGTAGAGTTTACAAAATATGTACCTTAGTCTGGCATGTAAGTATTATACAAATATATACAAAAAATACCTAGGAAATTGTAAGCACACACAAACACACACACACACGCACACACACACATATGTACATATATATAAGTAGCAAGAAAAATATAAATATCTACAAAACATAATAACGATAAACACAGATATATACAATATAATACTGAGAGATAAAAAAATTAATAAATAAAAATAAAATGACTTCTATCAATTAACTACTGATGGTCAACGTAATTATATAACCCAAAAATTTTTACAAGCTTGCGGAAGTTTGAATTTATAGTAGGTGATGGAATAGGAGTTGTTTGGAGGAGTTTATAGACGTGGTTTGACGCATGAAGATGGGTAAGGAGCTCCAGCAGAAGATAGCACGAATGACGAAGGATTTACTGAAGGAAGTGGTTTTATTGGAAGTGATATATAAATCTATAGGTTGAGATCTGGTATTGAGAGAGTGGATAGAGGAGCGTAAAGTAAGGAGTTCTAAGATGTAATATGTGAGTGGTTATTAAATCTCTCTCTCTCTCTCTCTCTCTCTCTCTCTCTCTCTCTCTCTCTCTCTCTCTCTCTCTCTCTCTCTCTTTATTTTTATATTCTTGAATGGGACATGACTAAGATGGAAAATCCAAGATTTCGACCTCGCCATCCCCTCTCTCCCCGTATCTCTTTTGGATATCCCTAAAACTGCTATATTTTCACACTTTTGTTGGGTTTCTCCCATTTCATCCATGACGGATACAATGTAAATTAATTATGTTACAATTTAAAACCAGAACTTTCTCAATAAATCAAATAGTTTACGAAATACATATTTTCAAATTTTAGAAAATTTTATTTTCCATTAAAATTATTTTTCATGTTTTATCATATGTAGTTGTTTTTTATCTTCAACAACCTGTCTGATATGAGTCAGTGAAGTGAATATTTATTTATTTTAATATTTTGAAGGAGGGGCGATGGGGAGAGAAGAAGAGAAGGGGAGGATTGGTGGAAGAGGGTAGTCCCCACATCACTATAAATTGTTGATTGTAACTATATATTAAAAAAAAGGAAATGTTACCACAAAAAGAAATAGCCGCGCTGTTCCAAATCGGCTTCCAAACATGGCTAGGTGACGGCTTTGACTTGAGTTAGTTTTTCGGTCACTTAGATTAAGCAGTTGGCTTAATTTTGTCATAGTTGATCTTTTATTAAAGCCGGATAAGCAGAGTATAATGAAGCAATGTTTTTTGGTTTATTATTTTCAGTAATGAACCATTGTAATCGAATGAAAAATTCCAAAACTTGATCCCCTCACAAAATTTGAGGTTTTACGTTTCAGGATACCTAGAATTCGAAAAAGAATACAAATTTTTTTGTCCGTTCGCCGTCCGCCGTCCACAAATTTTCTCTGAAACAATTTGACCGATTTTTTTCAAATTTAGTTTTAAAATCAGAGTCAACCGTGGAGGATCCTCCTTCGTCGAAATTACTATCCGCCTTTTAGTTTTAAAATATGGCCAAAAATCCTGCGTTGCTGTTGACTGTAGCGGCTAAACGAATGTACCGATTTCAATTAAACTCGACTAAAGTCTTCTTCTTGATGCCCTTTGAATTTATCTATATAACGTACTTCAACGATAAGAAGTTGGGAACAAAGTTATGAGGGATGGTAAAGTTGGATTCCGAATAATTCAAAATGTATAAACTTTTTTTTTATATTGTATTTGGAAATTTCCGAAAAACAAACAAAAAAAATCGTTAAAATTGGACAACTAGGAGCAAAGATATGATCGCTAGATGTTTTTATGTTCTACTGTAAATCATTTGTTATAAAATTTTATTTTTGAATGTGTTACTGAAGCAATGATATTTTTTTTTTTTTTTTTTAGCAAATTACTAATGATGACAAAAAAATGTTCAGGCAAATAATTGGAATTAACATTTGATTACTTTTAATGTTTCAGTAGAAAGGTAATGTTACTTTAGATGTATAATTGTTGGGAAATAATAAACCATTGTGAAATAAATTATAGCTTTCTTGAAATAAATTGGCTTTGGCATAAAAAATACCGGTAAAGTAAATGTTTTTACATAGTTCAAACTAAAGCAGAAAATCAAGGATTACTGGTAATTAAACGTTCAACAATAAAGAAAAACGCCCTGATCTAAAACATCTAGAGGATATAGTTATCTTTCGAAATCCCAGATTAATGTTCAACATATTTGTAATAGTTCTTTAGAAAAAACACATAATCCGCGGAAAAGCACTAGGTAGGCGCCTACAAAAAAGATCAAACACAAAAAATGACTTAGGTCCATGGTTATAGCTTACTTATTTTATCTATTAAAAAGGAAGGAGATGGTCCGGGTTGGCGGTCATAAATAGACTGAATAGTGGCAAAACTATTTTATTGCCACTATCCAGCCTATTTATGACCGCCACCTCGGACCATTATCTTCCTTTATAATGTAAAGGTCAACTATTAAATATTCAATATTTTATCAATTATTTATAGCTCTTAATATATATAGACATTCTTTTACCCATCTACCTGCTCCTTAAAAATAATAACTTAAATAAATGTTAACTTCACTAACTATTATAATGCAGGTTATTGCAGACATAGCATGCAATTAGCTTAACATTTTCAAGTTTCAAAAATTCATTCACTATTTTGTATGCCTTAGTATTACTAGTGTATGTTAAAATGAATAAAAGTTTAAATGTTGCCTGAAACATACAAGAACGGTTATTGAAGATATAAAAACAACTGCATATGATTAAATATCAAAAAAAGCTTAAAATTTTCAAGTTAAATTTTTATCTAAAATTTCAAAATCTGTATCTCCTTAACTTTCATTAACTTAGCCTGTTCTGGTGTTTAATTGTTGAATATTTAATCTAGTTTAAAACTGTATAGATTCATTGTTGTCAAAAACGTCCTCCTTTATGGTCACAATGGGTAAAATACGAAAAATAATGACGAAAATGTACCAGTTTTTGGGGGTTTAAAATGTGATCTGGAGGGAAGAGAGAGGGCCGCCGAGTTCGAAAACTTGGATTTTGAATCTCCGTCATAACTCATACAAGAAATATAAACCTTCTAAACTCATTTGGTGCAACTTAGACCCTCCTTCTCATGACAAGGAGGGAATTATTATCCATGTCTTGATTTAACATGGATAATAAAACAGTTTATTTGTTATATTAAGATAAATTTTAATTTGGATAAATTAAAATATACATTGATTAGAAATCAATTAGAGAAATTTGAGAATAAGGTTAATGATTTGGGATCATCTGCCGAGGATCATGATAATGGAGAGAGATCAAGGATAATATTAAAGAGATTGATAAATATTAGTAGTAGAGCCAGGATTTATTTTTGGATAGGAGACTACCTTTTTTATAATTTTTAAAATTCAATTTATTGGATTCGATTTGATTGCTAAAAATAGGAGTATCATTTACATTTAAAATAATATAAATAGAATCTTATAAAATCTCTGAATAACATTAGACATATACAAAGATGTAAATAAAATACCAGAATGTTTGGACTCGTAACGATTGGATTTAGGGTTTAAAAAAATTAATGCTCACAGAACTGTAGACATATTAAGAAACTTAAAGAAAAACCTTGACATAAGAGTGTAAATGGTTATTATTTTTCCGTTGTAAATTTACTTTACGCTCTCATTTTCTGTCCCGAAACTGAAAAATTAGAATTTATTATACTTCATACGAGTCGAATGCGAAACGTGCATTAGGATATAAGAACGTCTTAAGGCATTGGAATATAAAGTACTGCGCAAAATATTTTTTCCAAATAAGGAGGAGTCATATAGATAATTTAGAGGATTACACAACGGCGAATTGTGTGAAACGTATAATCTAATTGAGAAGATGCTGTCAATATAATAGAAGTGTAAAAATATTGAGCTTAGTTACGAACATATCTCAAAAAGTTAAATATGTTCTGTACCGTCAAGTAATCGTCTGAGGACTCGGCTGAAGCGATGGTAGGAGGATTGAGGAATTGAGGATTCAAGAAGTAAACTGACAGTGATTGGTTGTTTCGGCATCGAAGCTTCGGGTTTGCTAGTACATTTATTATTATTGTGTTGGACAGAATTTAAAGAAACCTAGATTTGCTAGGACTTTTATTATTATTGTGTTGGACAGAATTTAAAGAAACCTAATCATCCTGGCATTTTTTTTTTGTTTAAGATAATTATTAAGCCATCGAATTGCTCTCGTATTCAATCCTTACAATGCAAAATCCTTCGTAAAATCCGCACTGCTCTTTACTTTGTCACAAACAAAATCATCCATAACGACCTTAATGTTCCTTATGTTTCTGACCTGGCCCATTCCAGATACCTATCCTTCTATAACAAACTTCAAAACCATCCAAACCCTCTCGTTTCTAACCTTCCTTCCTCTTCGATCCCTGACAACCCTCCGAGGCATCTGAAAAGAGGATGGTCTCGAGATCTGCTTTTGTAAATACATTTATAGAGTGATACCTCTGGGTAGTTTCTCAACAAGTGATTTCATGTTTCTATATTCTTTTGTTCACATTTACTGAATGTATTTTTACTTGTAATACAGTTGTAAATATCATCAATAAAAAAAAAGGTTAATTATTATAAAACGTTTAAGTTTGAAATAGTGTTTAAAATTGCTTTACATATTTTCCAGTGCCAAAATGAACTTCCAGCTGGTATTTATCAAAAAATAATAAATTGTTACAAATCAGATGAAGGATGGGAACTGTTTGATGATAATGCAGAGAAAACACATCAATTTGAGAAAAGATTTTTTCCTTATGTTACCTTCAATGGCGTAAGTGTAAATTACTTATTTACTTTATAATATTTTCTTTCTAATGTATCAGAATAAAACCGTAGATGAGTTTTTGTATTACTAATGCTTTGGTTTATAATAACTCTTGCGACTACTTAACATAGATACTTTATTATTTTAAAATTGTTTTTTCATGATTAAATAATAGCTATTAATATTTTTAATTTAATTTTCTTCTATTTCAGAAACGTGATGACGATGTGGCTAAAGACGCAGTTGAGAACTTGAAAAAGACATTTATCAAAGTTACTGGTATTGACAAAGATTCTTCTTTTTAAAATTAGTGATCATTGAAGTTTGATTGATACATATGAGAAGGACCAGAAATTCATGAAGAATGATTGATGAAAGACAATCAATAAATGAGAAAATTATTGTTACAAAAAAACTGCATTATTCCATTTCCCTTAAGCTCTACCTAATCTAATTTATAATATAACCCTGATTCTGTTAAAATGGATATTAACAAAAAATATAATATAATGAAAACAACGTCTATTCTATGCCAAATCATCCAGTTTCCAAGTTTCACCTAATTCTAACAAGTAGTTGCATAATTATGGTCATTTGAACTTTTTTGAGATATTTAAATTTCGATAGGCAATTTTTCCCCTATATTAAATTGTATGAGTTCGGGATTCCTTTGGTTCTCTGAGCTTCCCTCAAGATCGATAATTTAGGCCTTTTTTTTCTAGTTTTTGATCATTTTTTTATCTTATTTATTTTTACTTACCTACAGGAACCAGTAGAACTATTTCGTTTCTTCTTTTTTTAATTTGTAGTGGTTTGACTATTAATGCCTGTGACACAAATTGGATGATCCGTGCGCTATAGCGGCTGAGCAATAAGTGGAAAACATATTTTTCTATCGACAGTAGCGCAAAAACGGCCCAAACAATTTTGATGAAATTTTCTTATGATTTTCTAATTAATGCCCTTTCAATTTTCAAACATATACTATATTTCCGAGAAAATTCGAGAAAAAGTTACAAAGAAAATAAAAATGTTTTGGGGTCTCACCCGCTAAGTATATAACCTATGGTAAAATTTATTTATTAAATACTTTGTGATGATATTCCTCACAAACCTATATAAAAATCGCACATTTCGGACAACTATTAATGAAGCTACATGTATTAAATTTCTTATGTAAGTTTATTAGTTCAAATCCTCTTGCCAGAAAAGGGAGAGAGAGAAAATTAAATTAAGTGAAAGTAAAAAAATCTATTGGCCGCATCACACTACTTTTACTATTTACTCTACTTTTAATAGAAGTTGTTGTCTGACAAAATTGGGCTAAGGCATAAAGTTTCTGATCAGCAATAATAGAGTGTATTAGAATTTTTACACTGATCTTCCACAAGCCGGTTTACATTGCTTTAAGTTTATTACAGAAATCTTTCTCAAATCTTTTCTTTGATCAATATTTAGAAAAATACATCTAATTCTAGTTTTTGCTTGTTTCCTAATAAATATATTTAAAGATATAAAAACATGTCTGGAATAGGCAGGGAAGTCGTGTGAGAGTACACGTCAGATATTTTTTTCTTGGCCTTCCCTCACCCTAATCAATCTTGATAAAATATGGTAAGGGTAACGAGAGGAACAGAAAAAAAAACTGAAATAAAAATTTTTCAACGTTTACCAATCTCAAGAAAGTAAGATCACAAATAAATAATATAAATATTCAAAGTAAAATTCTTAGAATCTAGACAAAATAAGGTCCTAAGACCAAAATATCGAACTTTTAGGACATCCATATCCGCTGAAAATATGGAGGGAAAATTAAAAAAAAAAAAAAAAAAAAAAAAATACGATATAGGCATAGTTCCAAAAATCACACATTTCAAAGAAAGGAGACCTATAGAGGAAATTCATCCTTAAAGACGAACTTCTAATGTGATATAAATAAACAATTATAATCGTGCCTAGCAACGGTGGATCCACCGGTGAATCGTCCATGGATGGTTGAAAACAAATTCCTAAAATTAGCCATTTAAACAAAACTGGAATATAAATTCTTTTTCCTACTCGAGTATTTTTAATGTTGTATAAAAAAAAAATATAGTAACCAGTTTGCAGTTGAATCCTACCATTCGTTCCATCAACTCACCTCACCAGACTGTGTCTCAGCTTGCGCCTGGCCTTAGGATTACGGCGAGATTTTGTGAAACAAAGAATAGAATGGAATAACAAAAGTTGGCTGCCAGGATGAAGTGACACAGTTTTAGGGCCACCGTAAAATGGGTCGAACGTAAGGTTTCTTGGACATCGATTCTAATTTACTCGGAAATTGAAGAATACTACTCAAATTTATGTTTACGAGGGTACTTGAATTTGAATTCAGGCCGTTTGATCTAAAAGATACATGCACTTAAAGCAAAATAATAAAATATTAATTTTTATCTTGAATTTAATTCTATAGGTAATATTTTTTCTTTTTCAAAGTTATGCGAATATTTAAGAAATATTACATTTACGATAGCCTGCTACACACTATTGTTCCTCTAAAATAATTATAAATATAATAAAATAATTTATTCATACATATAATTTCATAAAATTAATTTTTAATTCACATTTAGAACGCAAATTTTCCGCTTCTATTGTGGGATTGCACATTTATTCAGTTATTAAGTTCTAAACACAATGTGATGAAATCGGAATCAATTATATCACTGATATTATCAACCAGTGACTAGATTGATAACAGTTTGATTACTGTTTGCTGGTCTGATTTTTAGTTTCCCAGATATTTTAATCCATATATTCAATAAAACTCGTTATAACTTGGTTTTAGACACTATCCTTTTCCCTCTCCTACTCTTTAGCGCGGTGTTAGGGTAAGATTCAATTTTGAATAATATCTAAGTTGAAAGAAGAAGGAAGGCTGAACATTTCTTTTCCTCATAATATACAGGTCCTATTTTTAGCACCTGAAATATTTTGCTGTAGCAGCTCGATCCTACATACTCCGAACGTAGTCTCACATGTAAAGTACATTATGGAGGAATATTACTTTACAAAATTAATGAACTTTATTTATTCTTTCGAACAATCTTTTATTCGAGCACAAGAGAATAGGGTTTTTCTTACGGTCCAAGTTTTTCTTCTGCTCTAATAGATCTGAACGCATTGCAATTTCCAGCAACTATAGTCTCCTTGATGAATTCAATCAATTGAAGAACTGGTCACAATAATAATTTGTATATTTCTCTTTAGCAATTTTTAAACATGCTCTGTTTTTTTTTAATTTCTTAAAATAGCTGCAATTGAGCATATGTTATATATATTGTACATGCAGGGTAGTATATATGAAATAACGACCCAATTATTTGGTCTTCGATATAATCGGAATCTGAATGAGATAGAAATTGGAATTTAATCTATTAATCAATTTCGGTAAGAATTAACGTTCGTTGACAGTGGTTATTCACCACTATGCCGCCCTTAGACATTCGTCGCCTTCGGGAAATGACGTCTCCCCCCGCCAAAAAATTTAATTTATTTCTTAAATTGTTTTTATTATGCAATATTTGAATTTTATTTCATTCGACGTTTCTCTAATGCTAATTGTTTATTTATGGGCTAAAATTAATTATTTCAATACGTTTGGTAGTTTTTTTTTTCTATTTATAACGAGTGGTTAACGCCCTAGAAGATCTGTTGGCGCCCCAGACGGCACACAGTAACTATTGCCTCACCTGCTCTCTTCCTCCCCCCCCCCCTCCGAGAAAGTTCCTGGATCCGAAACTGTATCGATCATTTTATAAGTGTGAAGATTTAATACAGATTTTATTTAGACAGCTCTGGTGCAAAAAATTAAAAAAAAAAAAGGATCTAACCGAAAAAATAGACACTATTTTGAAAAAAAAAACATTAAATAGTGCGATATTTTTTTCAATGACGATTTTGATAAAAAAACGATAATGTTTATCAACCCTAGCATAGCACTTCTCTATGTAATACCAAAAGTCATAAAAACAGGTGCTCCATCCGACCAATTACATCTACTTGCGAAAAATTCAGATTAGTGGAAAAAATAGATAAAAAAATTAGTAACGACTAATTTCAGTGCAATGAAAAATTCAATAGAATTAATTGACATCATTAAAGATATCTCAATTCTAAATTCATTCATTCTGGTTAGCTTCAACGTTGTAAATTTGTTTACTAGCATTTCTTTTAATTTAATGTGAAAAACTATAATTTTTATTATATAAAAGAAAAGTTAATTCATTTCTATGTGAAGATATAATGGCTCTCCTTTCATTGTGTTTTAATCACTTTAAAAAAAAAATTACTTACAAATTTTACAAAATTGACGCTTTGCCGATGGGCTCTTCATTATTCCCACTGAGTGCTGAGATGTTTTTAGACAGTCTAGAAAAAACAATATTCTCAATGGAAATTTTAAAATACATCTTAGATACTGTTCCAGATATGTTGACGATGTTTTCTGTAGATAGAAAGGAATGATATACAAATTAAATAAATTCGTTACAGATATCAATAGTATATATATCCCAAAATAAAATTAACTTCCTTGAATTGACCATTTACATTGAGAATAATTCATTAACATTTAACATTACAGAAAACCGACAACTACAGACATAATAATACCGTTTGACTTTTGTCAGTCTTGTTCATAAAAACTCAGCACTATTTACTGGCTAGCTAATAGATTACAACAAAATTTACAGGCCATAAATCACATTTTAAAGATAATTTTTTTAAATTGTTCGTAACCACAAAAAAGTAAAAACCCACAAAAATGTCGAACACCACTTCAAAAGAAAACATAATGTACTTAAAAAAAAATAGAAATTAAGAAAATAATTATAAAAATGACACAATTACGCCTCATAAAATTAGTGGCAGCTAATGAGAAAAGATGTGGCGGTAGGGAGAGACAGCCCATCTGGTCAATAGTTTTATTTTTAATTTTTAGTGCTCATTTGACAAGCAAGAGAGGAGCACCACTATAAGTTAAGTGATTACCATTTTCAGTAATAATTTATTAGGATTGAATTTTAAATTTTTTTTTATTTTTAAACTTTTATTATGATATTTACAACTGTATTAGTATGAATACATCTAGTAAATTTGTACAGAGAAATATTATTACATGAAACACGCTTGTTGAGAAACTACCCACTGGTAGCACTCTAATAATTTGTCTACATGAGAAGATCAAGAGGCCATCTTCTTTTCAGACGCCTCGGAAGGTTATCAGGAATCGAAGAGGAAGCAAGGTTAGAAACGAGAGGATTCGGATGGTTATGCAGTTTATTATGGAAGGATAGGTATCTGGATTTGGCCAAATCGGAAACATATGGAACATTGAGGTCTTTATGGATTATTTTATTAGTGACAAAGTAAGGAGCATTGAGGATTTTACGAAGGATTTTGGATTGTAAGGATTGGATGCGAGAGGAATTCGATGGTTTAGTGGAGCCCCATAGCTCCACTCCGTAAGTCCAAATAGGTCTTATTATAGTCAAGTATATGAGTCTTTTGTAATTAAGGGGAAGTTTAGAGCGTTTGTCTAGTAAGTGTTGGAGTAGTCGGAAACGTCGAGCGGTTTCTTGTCGTTTCAGTCTGGTATGAGGATTCCAAGTTAGACGTTTGTCCAAATGAAGTCCAAGGTATCGGATTTGTTCAACAGGGATAAGTGGGGTATTATTAAAGGATACTGTGGGACATGAGGTCATAGGTTTACGTCGAAGGGTAAAGGTGATTTGATGAGATTTATTAGAATTTATTTTAATCCTCCAGTTTTGACACCATTCTTCAAGGCTTGTGATGTGTGATTGAAGAGTTTGGGATGCAATGGTTGGGTCATTATTAACGGATAGGACACATGTATCATCGGCATACGTGGTAATAACAGTGTTAGGATGGGTTGGAATGTCAGCTGTATAAACTGTGTAAAGGATAGGACCAAGGATACTACCTTGAGGAACTCCGGCAGATTGAGAAAAGAGGGATGAATAGGTATTATTGTGATTTACTTTGAAGTGCCTATCAGTAAGATAGGAACTGATGATAAGAAAATATGTAGGGGGAAGGAATTTACGGAGTTTGTAAAGCAATCCCGGATGCCAGACTCGATCAAACGCCTGTTCAACGTCGAGAAAAACTCCAGTGCAATACATTCCGCGCTCCAATGCAGAGGAGACTACGTCTACCACACGATGACATTGCTGGATAGTGGAATGGGATGTGCGGAATCCAAATCGGTGATGAGGGATTATGTGGTTAGAATCTAGGATGGGATACAGGCGTTTTAAGATGAGCTTCTCCAGGATTTTGCCCATGATGGGTAAAAGAGAGATAGGACGGTAAGAGGATGGGTATTCTGGTGGCTTTTTGGGTTTATGTATTATTTTGACTACAGATAGTTTCCAAGGGTCAGGAAAATATGTGGAACGGAGTACGGCGTTATAAATGTAAGTAAGGAATAGAATGGCTTTTCGAGGAAGTAGCTTAAGGATGTGGGAAGTGATTAGGTCGTGGCCAGGAGCTTTGCGGGAGGGTAATCTGTGAATAATATTGGATATTTCTGAAGGATGAAATGCTTTAGGAGGAGGAGTCATTTGAAGTGGAATATCCAGTTCTGTTTCAATACATTCAAGCTGATTTGGATTAAGGATATCAGGATGTGAATTAAAAGTTTTGAAGAGGTGATGAGCAAAAATTTGGGACTTTTCTTCATCAGATTTGGACCAAGTTTGATCTTCAGTAAGAAGTGGATGATTAAAGTCTTTAAATTTCAGGAGCCGTTTAGTCGTCGTACACAGTGATTTGTCGGTAGGTGTAAGTTTTTCAGTAAAATTTAGTAAATTTTGAATTTTGTATTTTCTAATTTCTGATTTTAGTTTGTTAGTCAGTTGGGTATAATGAGTTTTATCTGTTGGTTAAATTGTTAAATTAGATTTTATTATTACTTGATCACTTAGCAAAAAAAAAAAAAAATATATCCTTGTCAATTATTTTACCTATCCTGATGAAGGCCTCATAAAAGACCGAAACCGGTTCCGCAAAGAGATAAAAATAAAGAATTATACAGGAAGGCAACGTATTTTTTATTAAATTAAATATACCTTGTTTTGAAAAATAATAATAGGGATGCCGTTAAAGCCATATGTTACAAGCTGAAAAATGTGATAAACACCATGTAAGTCTTCACTGGGTATCAGACGCTAAAGGCAACATAAACAAGCGATAACTTTCGCATCTCATTTTCATTTATTACAATAGTAATTATTAAAATTATGAGTTCGTTAATATTCGCCTACTGGAAAGGACTTTGTTTATACCTGACCAATTCTTTCCAAGCGCCTCTCAAGAGACTTCGGTACCCATCGTGTCTCTCCAGAATTGCTCAGTGTAAAACTTTTGAGTTTGAAATGATATCAGATCCTTGCTAATTAATTTTTTTCTTTACTATTTTTTTTTATTGGCATGTCTTTTATTTGATGCTGATCGATCAATTTTGATATCAAGCTCTTCAAAATCATCTTTTTTTTTTCGAGAGTCAATTAATGCAATCTGAAGTAGCTATCTATTTTTTACCAAGTGGACCATTTTCCTTAAAAGTGACAAACATTGCCTGAAGTGTATTGCCACTTCTCATTATTAATTTCGAAATAGCATGAAATACACAAATGAATTACAAAATGTTACATTTTTCTACATTTGTCAATGATTTAATTAATTAAATCGAAGTTTAGGAAATTCCAACATCAATGTTTAATTTATTCACATTGTCTCTTCAATTCATTCACTAATATTCAATCTTCACAACTTTTAGGACCCTAGACATATCGTTACACATTTGAAATTAACGTACCAATAATCAGGTTGGTGATCAAGAAAATAATACCAATTTTATGACGGAACAAATAAAAGTTGAAGAATGAAATGTCTGCAGGTTTATTGTCATGTATTTATTTCATATTGTTTCTATAATTATCATATATCTTCCGTTCTTGGTCTGGATATGTTCTTTTTTTTGTTAGTTCTTACTATTAACTGTTTTTTTTAAGCTAGGAAAAAGTAACAGGTTACGGAGTATAAATGCAGCGATAGATATTTAATAGATTTCCACTCTGTAAAAAAAAAGAAATGTCAATCCGTGAGATACTTCTATTGTATTTCATTAATGTGACCGTATTAGACAGATAAGAAATTTAAGGTTTTGTGTTTCTAATACATCCATCGAGGACATGTTGATTGCTTAAGTTCTTGGTGCATTTAGTTTGTTAAATATACCAAAGTAATCCGTTTAAAAGAATGGTAGATCTTTTAACAAATAGATTAAAGTTGCGACTCACATTGCGCCTCGTAAGGGTTATCCATTTTTGTAAAAATATTTGATTTCAAAAGGCAAACAAATTCATGATAACAAGTATTCACTTTACGAATAAGTCAATGTTGAAAAATTGTATATATTTAGTTTATATGTTTAAAAATAGTTTATATTTTTCAGAACGAGTTGCCGAAATTTTTTTTCAACACCTTGGAAGTTTAGTTAAGTCAAACTCGATAAAAGAGGATAATGCAGAAACCAGCGGCCTTCAGCTCGTTTTTCGTAACAAAGTGACAATACACTTCGGGCAATGTTTTTCACTTTTAAGGAAAATGGTGCACTTGGTTAAAAAATAGATAGCTACTTCAGATTCCATTAATTGACTCTCGAAAAAAAAAGATGATTTTGAAGAGCTTGATATCAAAATTGATCGATCAGCATGAAATAAAAGATATGCCAATTAAAAAAAAATAGGAAAGAAAAAATTAATTAGCAAGGATCTGATATCATTTCAAACTCAAAAGTTTTACTCTGGATGGATGTATTAGAAACACAAATCCTTAAATTTCTTATCTGTCTAATACGGTCACATTAATGAAATACAATAGAAGTATCCCACGGATTGACATTTCTCTTTTTTTACAGATTGGAAATATATTAAATATTTATCGCTGCATTTATACTCCGTAACCTGTTACTTTTTCCTAGTTTAAAAAAAAAACAGTTAATAGTAAAAACTAACAAAAAAAAACAACATATCCAGACCAGGAACGGAAGATATATGATAATTATAGAAACAATATGAAATAAATACATGACAATAAACCTGCAGACATTTCATTCTTCAACTTTTATTTGTTCCGTCATAAAATTGGTATTATTTTCTTGATCACCAACCTGATTATTGGTACGTTAATTTCAAATGTGTAATGATATGTCTAGGGTCCTAAAAGATGTGAAGATTGAATATTAGTGAATGAATTGAAGATACAATGTGAATAAATTAAACATTGAGCTTGGAATTTCCTAAACTTCGATTTAATTAATTAAATCATTGACAAATATAGAAAAATGTAACATTTCTTAATTCATTTGTGCATTTCTTGCTATTTCAAAATTAATAATGAGAAGTGGCAATACACTTCAGGCAATGTTTGTCACTTTTAAGGAAAATGGTCCACTTGGTAAAAAATAGATAGCTACTTCAGATTGCATTAATTGACTCTCGATAAAAAAAAAGATGATTTTGAAGAGCTTGATATCAAAATTGATCGATCAGCATCAAATAAAAGATATGCCAATAAAAAAAATAGTAAAGAAAAAAAATTAATTAGCAAGGATCTGATATCATTTCAAACTCAAAAGTTTTACACTGAGCAATTCTGGAGAGACACGATGGGTACCGAAGTCTCTTGAGAGGCGCTTGGAAAGAATTGGTCAGGTATAAACAAAGTCCTTTCCAGCAGGCGAATATTAACGAACTCATAATTTTAATAATTACTATTGTAATCAATGAAAATGAGATGCGAAAGTTATCGCTTGTTTATGTTGCCTTTGGCGTCTGATACTCAGTGAAGACTTAAACATACATGGTGTTTATCACATTTTTCAGCTTGTAACATATGGCATAACGGCATCCCTATTATTATTTTTCAAAACAAGGTATATTTAATTTAATAAAAAATACGTTGCCTTCCTGTATAATTCTTTATTTTTATCTCTTTGCGGAACCGGTTTCGGTCTTTTATGAGGCCTTCATCAGGATAGGTAAAATAATTGACAAGGATATGTTTTTTTTTTTTTTGCTAAGCGATCAAGTAATAATAAAATCTAATTTAACAATTTAAAATCCAATCCTAATAAATTATTACTGAAAATGGTAATAACTTACTTATAGTGGTCCTCCTCTGCTTGTCAAATGAAGACTAAAAATTAACCATTCTGGCAATTTATTTTGTTTAAGCTATCAATAATAAAATCTTTATTTTTATTGTTTAAAATCCATTTTACATATCTTCCAGTGCCAAAATAAACTCTCAGCTGGTATTTATCAAAATATAATAAATAGTTACAAAATCAGATGAAGGATGGGATTTTTTTGATGATAATGGAATAAAAACAGTACAATTCAAGAAACATCCTTATGTTTCTTACTTATAAATTACTTATTTATTATATATATATATATATATATATATATATATATATATATATATATATATATATATATATATATATTTAATTAATCGGAATAAAATAGAAGATGACTTCTTCTTTTACTTATTTTAGGACTACTTCTGTTAGGAAGTTGTTGAGTTTATTTAGTGGTTGGCAATAAAAACTTCCATGAATGAAACTAAAGTTTGTATTTGTAACATTTTACTTATAGTTGACGATTCTGGATTCATTTCCTCACCATCAGAAATATCTTTGCAATTCATGTATATAATTTTCCAGTTGTACTCTTTCGTCTTATTCCGATCAAAGATGCTATCCAGAGCCACCATATCACCTGGTTAACCATTGGGTATCTGTATTAACCACGATAATCGTTCCCGAAACGTCAACTATAAGTAAAATGTGACAAACATAGAATTTGTTTGCATTCATGCAAGTTTTTATTGCCAACCTCTGAATATAATATGAGTTTTTGTGTTAATAGATGATGTGAAAATTGCAATTATATGATATAACTTAAATGTTGCTTTAATCCAGAATTATACTTTCATGATTATATAATTTATATAAACATTTTTAATTAGATTTGTTTCTGTGTTAGAAACGAGATGACGATCTGGCTCAAGAAGCAGCAAAGAACTTCAGGAAGACACTTTGCAAAGTAACTGGTGTTGTTGACAAAGCTTGTTCTTTTTAAAACTATTCAACATTAAATTTTTCTTGACACAATAAACATATGAGCAACGATTTTGGGAATGCGTTACAATTTATATCAATTACTGCAATGTTTGACACTAAATGAAAAAAATATATAGCATAAAGAACCAAGTAATTGTTTTGTTTTTTCAATTTTACTAAACCATTTCCTTATTCCATCTCTCTTTAGTCTTATTTATTCTAATTTAAATTACAGATAACTGTAATTCTATCACCGTGGATAATAACCAACAAAGTTTAAAAGATGTAAAACAAGGTTTATTCTAAGCAAAATCAATATGAACCCAATGTTTATCTCTTGTTTCGGTTGTTTCGAGATTTTGAATTGATGATCCTTTCTATGTAATCAACAAAACTCTACATCATGACCTCAATATCCCATTTGTCCTAGACTTTATCCCAGAAAAATTCTCCAAATTTCACCAGAACCTTACTTATCATCCAAATCCTCTTGCACAATCCCAATCAAGCACCATCCATCCCTATAATCCTCCAAGAAGGTTGAAACGGCAGTGGCCTAGCGACCTTTTGTAGATTATATTTATTGGAGTTCTGGCAATGGCCAGATTCTTCACCCAAGACATGAGTGTATGTGGCTAAAGTGCTCTCGATCAATCTCCGCTGGCTTTAGTACCAGTGACGCGGTTGAGAGAGTAGCAGAGGGTTCTCCTGGAGTTCCCTTGCCTGAATGTAAATAGTGTATATAGGTATGCATGTGTTTTTTGCTTAGTTCTAATTTTATTATATTTAGGTTATTTTATGTTATTTAATGTATATACTTTCTTATTATTATTTTGCTTCTATTTATTTTATACTTTTTGTACAAATAGTGTAAATGTTATCCTACCTCACTACTCAGTACTTTATTAACTACCTTACACGACAATTCGGAACGTCATTAGTGCAATTCCGATTGACCGTGTAGGGTCCCCTATAGTCCTTAGAAATTCCTACTTTAGCATCTCGGATATTACTAAATAAACATCATGATGAACTGTGCCACATTTGCATCGCTAAGGCCAAAATACTGAGAAACACTGATTTATATGTCTTCACAGAAAATGATTTAAATTATTTTTTATTGGGAGTTAAACCTTATGGTAAAAAAGTCTATTTACAAGACTTTTTTAAACGATAATAGTTTCAGTCTATCAACTGCTTCCTGCAGTGACACATTCCACGCCCTGATGAAGAAATGAAAATTAGGTCGAAACATCGGCGTAACAATTAAAAATACTATTTTTTAAAAATGAAGTATTTATTTGACCGCACCCCTCCCCTACCAACTCCTTCTCAGATAATTATTTTCTTTCTGTTTTCTATTGGCATTACAGAACTTGTAGAACATTGAGCCCCTAACAAACTATCTCCATCTCGGCCTAACTTGAGAAATATCTTTTTAGTTATCTACATGCTGTTATATTGCCTCTTTGTTGATTTAATCTATCCATCAGGTTCAAGAACCAGATGCTGATTTTTGTACTAGCCAAAAGGCCAAAGCCTTTCACGTGGTATTTGACCTACCATTGAGGCATTCATTGTGGTATAGAGGATTCCTGGTTTGTTCCGAGATCGATGCCCCGCCTACCTGAATATCCATGTTTTCATGACGCGACTTATTTATAGTTTTTGTAAGCAGCTCTACATAGGTCAATCTTCTCCATAAAGTTTATTTTTATATTAAAGAAATAACAAGGATTGGTCGAAGTTAGTGGGTCAATGATTTTTTTTTTTAGACTTTAAAAGCTTAAAATATATATATTACATATATTGTTTATATTGTTGAGAAAATATAATTGATACGCGTGCGGCGAACACTGGTTGAAAATTTTCGGGGAAAATAAAACCTATTAATCCCGATCTCTAAGCCACAGAAAAACAGTCTTGATGCTATTTTATTCTCAAAAAAATTGCTATCAAATATATATATATATACAGTTGAATCTCGCTTACCCGGCTCTCTGAATTAATGAGTGATAAGAACAAAAAACGGAAAAGAATTGATTTCTTTCTATTAGAATAGGCTAATTTCAGCCAACCAATTATAATAATTTAGATTAATTTAAAATATAACGAAAAGATACATTTATCTGTACATTACACAACAATTAACTTAAAACATATTATTCGTCCACATAATGAATGGCCAATAATCGTAAAGCTGGAATCGTTTTTAATATCGTCTTAGAAATCTCACTTTAATAAACAAATAGATGTTATACTTCCGGTCGTCTGCAATTAAAAGATCTGGACCAACAAAAAAAGTGCTTTATTGTTGATTTTAGTACATCTTAACAGTACTGTGGACTTGAAAATACGAATAAATCATATATTTTTTCATATTACAAACAGAAATCGCAACAAAAATGCCAAATGTGAGAGGCAATAATAATAATATTGTCGAACAGCTTTCGTAGGAAAGCAAACATTATTCCATGATCGGATTTTAAGGGCTCGTAATAATGTTAAAAATCAATAATTTACAGATTACATTAGTGAAATATCTTAGGTCACAAATCTATTTATCAATGACGAAAAGAAAATGATTTTTCCAATACAATCCTCCGAGACGTATAAAAAGTAGGTAGACGTATAAAAAGAAGATGGCCTCGGGATATTTTAATATAGAACTATAATTGGAGTTGTTGTCAAGCCTTGTTTGTTCTCAAGCGGGGAACTCCTCCTCCAGTTTAAGTCCTATTATCCGTCATAGTGTTTTCCTTTCAAACCGATCTATTCCTTCAGCAGATGCCTTTGTTAGAGTCCATGTTTCGCACCCATATGTTACAACTGACCGAATAATCGTTTTGTATATTCTATACTTCACTAGCGGATCCAGAAATTGATTTTGGAGGAGAGGGGGCTTCAGCCCGAAAGATTTTTTTAATCATATACATATGATGATAACTAATTAGAAAAAAATAAAGGAATTAACTACCTATATGAAATAGTGTTTAAGTGATTCTTGGTGTTAACTCCTATTATATGTTTATATATATATATATATATATATATACGAACAAGAATACTTTAAGAGATAGTTTTTAATATTTTTTCTGTAAAACATGGTTATATTTTACCATTTTGGGGAAGCTTCAGCCCGAAAGCCCCCTCCTTAGATCCGCCGGTGCTAAATTTCGTTGTACGACTTAACTATTATCTACTTTTCGAAAGGCTCGCTAGAGAAAAGTACGCTCTGTTGGCAGGCATTATTCCAGCTCCGATCCCCTCCTCTTCGTTAATGCTGTCGTTAGTTATGGACCCGAGGTAGGTGAAGCTTGATCCAGCATGAAAAGTATGGTTTCAAAAGGCATAGTGCTGTAGTGGATGGACAAGCCTTTTCTCCCTTAAAACAAGGATCTAGGTTTTACTCTCGTTGATGCATAGCCCCATTCTCACTGCCTCATTCTCCAACCTACTGAATGCACTGAATGCGCTTGAAGTGATCGCCCTGCAATGACCACATCGTTAGCATACGCTAGCAGTTGGGTCATTCTGCGGAATATTGTTCCTCCGTTATATAATCTTGCCCTTCTCACGATGGTCTCTACGGCAATATTAAAGAGAAGTGGGGCTAATATGTCACCTTGTCTGAGGTCCGAAGAAACTGCAAAATAGTAGCCAGATATTATTCTTGGAATAGAGAATATAGTTTCAAGCCTTTTCTAATAGTTGAACAATGAAGATTATGGTTCATTTGGAATGGAATGACTCACATGGATTCGAATACTGGCATTCAGTCGTAACCGTGAACAAATTTGTTCCTACACTTTTAAAACCTAAAATATTAGTAAACATTTTCATTTTGAACATTTTTTTTTTATCTCCAGCACGAATACAAAACTTCCTAGCTTTGATAGTGAGGAATCAAAATTAATGGTCACTAGACTATATAAGCATGGAACGACATACTGGAACAAATAATAAAATGGTTTTTCTACATCAGTATCAAATGAATTTCTTACTACTACATTATTTTTTACATCTTACTTTTTAATAAAACGAACATCTAAATTGTTGGTATTTTAAAATCAAGCAATAAATAGTAATAACTGAATTTCTAATATATCATGTTCACTGCTTTATAATGTTAAGATGTCTATCTCTATCCTAAGGTGTATCTATATATCTATCAGCAGACCAACGTTGTCGATCCCAAAAATTAAATATTGAGCCCGCTGTTGAATAAACATATTATTTGATTATGTTTAGCTATTTGAATGAATAAGGAAGAAAAAATTCAAAAAGAAAAACATAAAAATAATATATACGGAGGCTACTTCACACTTTTTTGATATCTTGCAATCCATGGCTTCATCATCCCCTCTACAGTGTATATATATATATATATATATATGAAGCGGTATGGAATATAGTAATCACAAGTCAGTTACAATGGCTATACTCTTCTTACTGGTTGCCATTGTCGGCTGTGTTTTGGCCAGACCTTCCGAAAATGTGAAGCCAGTAAGTAACAATGTAACAATATTATATTTGTTTGTAAATGGGTGTTTAATGTTTGGCTGCTGGTATTTGAATAGTACAGAAATATTAATAATTTAATTGTAATTATTATTTCTTAAAAATAAATTAGCCGTTTCTTTGAGGACAAGAGAAACAACAGCAGGATTAAAAATAAAAATATACTAAAGCTAATTCTTTATTTTACTTTCAGGCAGAAATTACTCTTTACTACGAGACCTTATGCAGAGGGTATCAGGAGTTCATTTCAAAAGAACTGTATCCTGTTTAATATGACGTCTCTCTAATTTCAAAATCTGAATTGGTTCCATACGGTTCAGTGGCTCGTGTAAGTATTAGTAACAATAAATGATTATTAGTCAAGAAATGTCAAACGTAAATTTCAAATTGGACCGATATAGACTAGGAACTAATGATCATTTCATGTAACCGAAGAGCTGTAGTAAAGGTATCCATTATAAATTTTAGACACACCTCATCTGAACACACAACTTCGGTCAGACGGTTTATTTAAAGGGTAGATTTGACGGCTAAAATGTTTATATGATTTAAAAAATATGTCACTAAAAGAGAATTCACCTTGGCTGACGGTGTGATTCGCTGCATTATGAAAACTGACGATATCTAAGTGCAGGGACGCCTATCGGCTGAGCCCTAGGTTGGAGTCGTCCTTCATCGAATGCGGATGTGCAGGCATCCTCCTGTACTATCGGCAGTTGATGTAAAGCCGTAGCGATTGTAATCGCGGAGCCTGAGACCAACGTGCTCTGGGTCAGAGAAGAGGAGCTTTCCAATCAAGTTGGTGCTATGGGGCATCGCCGGAGCCCTGGCGGCGCTTTGGTTGGAAGGCAAGACTGCTTGCACTGCTTGGCCGTGGCGGTCGTAGTGGTCGTGTGTTTGTGACTGCTCACTGTAAAACACCAGTGTTCAGCTGGTCGTGACATAGTTCAGACCAGCCATCTGGTATAGTGGACAGATGAGCGGGTGAAAGCTATGAGAGTAGGATTCATGTCCTCTCCGTGATCACCGGTGGTGTGCTTGCACCCTTTTATCTATTCGGATTGTGGGACTAAGCTGGGACTGGTTAAGTCCTTCGGGTTAGGTATGATCTCAGCCGGTGCCTTTTTCTCCATGGTATAGATGTACTGCCTCTGACGACTTCTAAGTCAACAAATTAGGCCAGTGGGACGGTAGTTGAATGAGAATTCAAATAGTCTGTTTCTCTTCGGTTTTTTCTGTTTTTTGTGATACTGATTCAGAATTTGATATGCCCGAATTAAATTTTGCATTGCATTCCGAGATATGTGCAAAAGAATAGTGAAATTTCCGGACTTATTTCAATTTATTTTACAAAACTACGAACTACGCATTTTATCAAAATTATTATGTCCAAATTTCAAGAAGATGAAATTTACTATCAATTTTATGCCTAGCTTTTTGATATAGGGCTAACGGGCAAGGAACTAGATAATGTTAACTGTTAACTTATTTCACAAGAAATGTCTGTTTTCGTCAGTTTTTCTCCCAAAACATATAATCCACGCATCTCTCGAAGAAATCAACTATAATCGATATGGAAGAGCATTAAATTTCCTATGTATCTCATGTATGTAATATTCTCATGTATTTGAGAAGATTAAGCGGGTATTAAAGCGCATGGAATCGAAGGCGTATTTCCCTCGTAGTAATTGCCGCTCTCATCTTAAGAGGCTACGTGCTCATCTTTATCTTTTTAACGCTTCTGATTAGACTAATTTAATTAATTCACTACAGAGCTAGCATTTATAAACAAATTACATAGCTTTTATATATTATGTTGGAACGAGAGACTCCCGCACCCATAATAATCATAAAAAATTAAGGACCAAAATTTGCTTCAAATTTCAACGGCCAAACGATATTTCGACTACTCGCATATTAGGAGTCTACGTACGATTGAGTTAAATTGAAAGTGTGTAAATATTTTTATTATGCTCGGGTATAATCGTTACCATACGTAACGTTGAAAAGCCGTTAGAGCACTCGAACTTCAAAGCGTATTTTGATTCTTAAGTTTTTGATTATTATGAATTTTGATGTCTCTCATACTAACAGAATATATAAATTCATGTATTGTTGTAAATATAGTTAAGTTAGCCAAATAAAAATTATTAAAAAAATAAAAATCGCATACGTTGAGAGCGGTAGATGCTACGAGTGAAAAACGCATTGGATTCCGTACGCTTTAACGGTTGCTTAATTAACCTTCTCACATATTAACCTGTCTAAATGAGGCACATATGAAATTTAATTCTCTTTCGTACTAATTATAATTAATTTCTTTGCGAGATGCATGGATAATGAGTTTCACGGGAAACCCAACGAAAACAAATATGTTTTGTAAAATAAATAGACAATTAACATTTTCTAAATCCTAATCTTTTGGCATTTCATTAAAAAGCTATTTATAGAATTTAAAGTAATTATTATCTTTTACAACTATGCATATAATAATAATTTCGACAAAATATATAATTTCGTAGTTATGTCTAAAAAACTACAAAAAGACTTAGAAATTTCAGTGTTTTTTGTATATATCTCGGAAACGTCAAGGCGAATTCTCTTTTAAGAACATATTCTTTACATCCTCAGGATTTCAGCTGTCAGTTCTTTCATTGAACGAACTGTCAAATTTCGCCTATTTAATTTAAGTTTTCGTATAGAAAGCTTTATCTCATAAGCTTTAACTCATAAATGGTTTTCGACCGAGTGGCCGAAGTTGTGTATTCAGATGAGGTATATCTAGAATTTAAAATGGTTACTAGCTATAAGTTCTCCCGTTAAATGAAATGGTCGGTAGCCATGGTCTAATAGTGCTTTATAAAAGAGCCTTAAAACTAACAAACCATATATTTTATAAATCATTGTAGAACACAGGCGGACCTTCAAATTAAGGGGGGGATTTCAGGCTGAATCCCCATTCTCAAAAATGGTAATATGTAACCATGTTTTTTAGTAAAAGATATATCTATATTCTTATTATTATCAATAATAAAGTATTATTGTTCATGTAATTACATTTAGTAGGATTCAAGAATTCACTTAAACATTATTTTATATATTTAATTAGTATCATTCTTTTTTTTCTAAAGTAATTATCGTTATATATATGAAAAAAAAGTTTTCGGGCTAAAGTCCCTCCACCCTCCCAAAATTAAACCCTGGATCCGCTAGTGTTGATAATAAATAAATAAATGATTTTAAGTATGAAAGTGGATTTTAATTTCATTTAAATATATTTTTTTTTTCATAAAAACAAAACAAAGATAAACGTAATATTATAGACATGACGGTTGGGGTGAGGTCAGAAATAAAACTAACCGTATAAAATGTACTGCACAGTCCCAGTCTATGTCTTAAGCATTTTAAAAATTAAAATTTATTTTACTGCAGAATCATCCGAATCCTCTCGTTTCAAACCTTGCTTCCTCCTCAATCCCTGATAACCCTCCGAGGCGTCTGAAAAGAAGATGGCCTCGGGATCTTCTAATATAGAACTTTAATTTAAGTTCTACCAATGGGTAGTTTCTCTTCATGTTGTACATGCCATGTTACAAATTTCTCATTTACTTATTGTATTCTCTATGTAATACCATTGAAATAATAAAAAAAAAAAAAAAAAAATTATTTTTGTGACGGTGAATGTTTATGAAAGTATTTCTGAGATATATTAATCCATTTGATATCGCTTTTCCACGTATTGGTCTACATTTCATCAGCTACGATCATCTTCATGACCTTCGAATTCGTTTTTATTATGGTAAAAAAAAAGGTAAAGGAAAATGATATTACAATAAAATAATTTTTATATTTTTACTGAAAACTAAAAAATTAGAAAACGAACGATATTAATGATTTCACAGCGATATAAGTACATCTCCTTAAGAAAAAAAATGAAATTTTTAATTTCCTCTTATAAAACGTTACAAAAATAAAACAATTTTTTATAGACTTTTTCGTAGATTTCGTTGATAGATGTAATGTGTGTAATGTGTAATATAGATGGAATGTGTCTGTAAGTTAATTTATTCGTCATTATTGAGAATAATTTTAGTATTATAAATGACTTATTTATTTATAATTCAGTTAAATGACACTCATCATTATTATTGCCAGCATGATTCATCCGAATGTCATGGAAATAAGTTACATGCTTGTGGCATCAAGTATATCCCTGACACATTAACAACTTTAAATTACATTTTATGCCTAGACATTTTCATCCTCTGGATCATAAATATCCCATTGACAAGGTTAGTGAAACAAATCTATTCTTATTAAAATATAAATATAAATATATATGTATATATATATATATATATATATATATATATATATATATATATATATATATATATATATATATATATATATATATATATATATATATACATATAAGGAAAAATAAAAATGAGCTGAATTCAATTATAATTTATAAATGAGAGAATTATATAAGAAAACAGTACATTTGTGAACCAATCAAAACAAAATGCTTTTCAGAAAACATCCTTTTTCAAAAGTATCCTCTAAATATTATTGCCCAAAATCGGTCTTGATCTTCTATTTTGACTTGCGGTTACAGGAATAAGACCAGGACTTGAAAAAAATCGAATATTTGAATAAAAATTAAGGGAAAATAGTTACTAATACTTGGCAAACTTAGGTGTTATATCTAAATAATTGACATAACCTATATACTTTTGCATTTAACCCCTATATATTTTTATTCTGGCTTAGTTAGGTTTCTCCTATCTAAAAAAATAAAGTAATATATCTTCAGTAATAAGCTAATAAATAACTGCAAGACTGTTGCGAGACTCTTGCGTAAGGCCAAGACCATGACCAAGACTGAGTTAACAAGACAAATACTTGTCTCGGTCTCTCATTAGGTCAACACTACCTTTGAAATATCAATCATACCAATCTTAAAGCTGTTGTTAAGCAACATCATATTTTTCATTTGTAAAATTAAATATTTGAACGGTCTATTAAACATATATTGCCCTTCTAAATGATGGAATCAGTTTTTATTTGATTTTTTTTTCAAAGATATTTTGATATACGCTGACTGTTAGTATGTTTACCTCCTTACTATCCCAAAGTCAAAAATTGTATCCCCACTATTTCCTTCTATACCCCCTTTTCTACCATTCATTGACTGGACTGATAAAATATTGTGCTTGAAACTAATGAGGATAACAGAAAATATATGCTTAGCTGCAGAAGCGGCGATGATATCGGCAATATAAAAATAGGTGGGAATGGGTTATAATAAACATAGACGATAATAATAAAAAAAAAGAAATAAAAGAGAAAAGAATACAATTTTAATTATATTAAATATAAGATATATCCATAAAATATTTACTATCTCTTACAATATTAAGATGTCCATAATAATATTTGTATTTTTGAAATTTTGTTATAATTTATTTTACATTTTATTTCAGTGCCAAAATAAACTCCCAGCAGGTATTTACCCAAACATAATAAATTGTTACAAATCAGATGAAGGATGGGAATTATTCGATAACTATGGGAAAAAGACATGGCCATTAGTGAAAGTTGACGTTTTTTTTTTCCTTATGTCTCATTCAATGGCGTAAGTGTACATTACTTATTTACTTAATAGTAATTATTTTGCTAATTTATCAGAATAAAATTTTAGATGATTTTTTGGGTTGTTAATGATTTTATGTAAAAGAATCTATTGCCATTAATTCAATGATTTAATATACATATGGCATTAATAAAAAATTGAACGTTCCTGATTAAATAATAGGTCAAGTATGTTTAGTTATATATGTTTTGTTATGTTTGGTCAAGTATGTTTAGCTATGATGAAGTATGTTTAGTTTTAGTTTTTTTTTCTGTTTTAGAAACGTGATGGTGATCTGGCTAAAGAAGCAGGTGAGAACTTTAGGAAGACATTGTGCAAAGTTACTGGTGTTGTTGACAAAGCTTGTTCGTTATAAAACTAGAAAATACTGAATCCCGCTTGATGCCAGAAACATATGATCAATTATTTTGTGTATTTATTACAAACAATTCTAGAACAATCTCGGAAATAATACAGGATTTTATTAACTGCAATATTTGACACTCAATGAAAGAAATATATTGCATAAATGAGGAAACAATTGTCTTCTTTATTACTTTTTTTACTAAAACATTTCCTTACTCCATTTCCCTTCAGTATTATATATATTCTAATTTATATTACAACTCTGATTCTAATATGTTGATAATAACTTTAAAAAAAAATAGAATAAAGGAAGTATATTTTAAGCCAAATCGTTCAGTTTAACCCATTTTTAACCAGTAGTTTCAGAATTATTATTATTTATAGATAAAAGTTTATAAGAAAATTTTTGTTTGAAACTTTTATTTGTTTTAGCATTCAGAAGTAAAATCAATATTTATTGAGCTAAAGCTTCCGAAATGTATTCACTTGTCCTATATTTGATGCAGAATCAGGTGATATTACTATTAGCATCGCAATTTTTCATTATGCTACACCTAACTGGATTACCCAAAAACAAAACTTTACCTACTAAATACAAAAGCATATCCTTATACATCCTTAAAAAAATATCAGGACCGTTTTTAATCCGTGTTGATAGATCCAAATCGGACCAATCATAAAACTCATCGAACAAAATAAAACTCCATTATCTATCAAGTATACAGAATGTCTCAGTTCTTAATAGCAAAACTCTAGGAAGTGATTCTAGAGAAAATTTCCAACAAGAAAGTTTATTTGATGTATGGTCCGATTTCGAACGGTAAAGAAGTTAATACCAATTCTGTTTTTTCCTTAAGGTGGTCATGTTTTTATTGAATAAGAAGGATTTTTTCAATAACCATTCAAGATAATTAAATTCCAAGTACACCATCGCAACGTAGAGGACTTTTTTTTGATAATACAGTGATTAAATTTACAAGGGTCGATGATAAAAGAGACTTTCCGGAGGTTTAATACGGCCACTGTACTGCTCCAGTTACATTAAACGTACACGAGTAGCATATCTCTGTGCAGTGGCCGTAATAGACCTAAAAGTCTCTTTTATCAGTGACATTAGTTAATTTAATCACTGTGTTCTTAAAACAATTTTGTCTACTTGAGCACGGTGTGCTTATAATTTTATTTTTCTTGTCATATAAAATTAATTAAGTTCGGTGCCATTTTTGTATTTATTTAAAAGGTATTAGGCCATAGGTCACCATTATAACGAGCTCTTTTATTCCATTTCTTTATTTGTCAACGTTTCGGCCTCTCGAGTCATTAGCAAGATTTCTGTGATGACAAGAAGTCTGTGACAACGGATACTTCACGTACAATAGCAATTTATTTAAAATATGAAATGGACTACCGATGAGGAGAGGGGATATATCGATAAATCTTAGCTGTATATAACTAAATAAGCTGTTTGATAAAGCTAAAAAGAAATTTAATAAATCTTTATGATTTTTATAAAATATCTTGACGATATTCTGATGATTATAGATAAAAACGAAACAAAAACTGTTTTAAATATATAAAATTTATTATCAGACAAGCTAAAATAGAAGAAAACAATAAAATTATATTTTAGAGGTGAATATAAATAGAAACGAAATAAGGACACCAAAAACGTCGTGGTGTAAAAAAGATATAACGAGCAACATAATACTAAGTTGGCATAGTAATCATAATACACATCAGAAAATCAATATAGCTAAAAATTTAATTGATTAAGCCAAGTTAACAGTAGATGAATACATATTAATGAAGTAAAGAACAAATATACGCAATTATCCTTCAAAATTGGTACCCCTTAAGGCTTACACGAGGATACATTGGAGAAAAACGAAAGTAGTAATAAAAAACTAAAGAAGGATCCAGATATCCAGATATATAAACTAACCAAAATAAGGCCAGAAATAAAAGAACAAATCGAATCGCATACTATTTTAAATTAGATGATGCTAACAAACAGAAGAACAATGAAGAGAATGATGATCTACATTTTCAGGAGAAGAAAAATAAGAATAATAACTCAGACCCAAACACCCCAAAATATTTTTCTGTCTTATATATTAGAGGCTGAACCAATAAAATAGAAAACACATTTAAAAAATATGATCTAAATTTGTAAATAAAACATTGCCAGTAAAATTGAGGTTAGTTTTCCAAAAGAAAAGTTGACTAATGTTATATATAAAATGCAATGAGAAGAATTTGAAAATAAAGCATACTACGGACAAACATTACAATGGTTCGAACGTATGATTCCGCGACACAAACAAAATTGCTGATCCAAAACTACAAAATCAAAACGGGTAACAAGACTATCACAACACACCACAAATAATGGACATAATTTTAATTACGGTTTTGCATCAATTCTACAGAGAGAGCAAAATGTTAAAAAACACAGAGTAATAGAATCAATAAAAAAAAACCTAAAACAATTAGCACACCAACAAACGGATGTAGACAATCTTAACAATATTTATGCTAGAGCAATAGACGAAATGAAAATATAAAATACCGAAATATGACACCAAATAAAACGGATGAAATAATTGATCTCTAAGCGTTCCAGGTTGGTAATTTTACATTAATTTTAACACAAAGTATTAAAAAATTACTATGTTATACAAAATTTCTTTTTCTTAACTAGAATAAAAATATCGAGCAAAGACTATAAATCTAACAGTCTGTTAAAAATAAAACATTTTAAGGAAAAATAAGTAAATAAAAAATTGAAGAGACAGGTGGTTGGGATGATCAGTCAAAATAAAAATAGTAAAAATAAATAATTATATTTATTTTTATATTTGCCCAGCAAATATTTTTTTTCAATTATTCACTACAGTCAACCATCAACCCACTATTATAAATTAAAAATTGCTTACAGAATCTGAAACATGTTTCGAGAGGCTGACAAATAAAGAAATATAATCAAAAGTATGTTATAAGAAACCTATAGGCTAATACATTTTAAATAAAAACAAAAAAAAACTTACACTTTTATTATCTTAAACAATTTTTTAGCAATTCCATCTTATTCAATAATAAATACGACCGCACAAAATTGATCTTAATTTCTTTTTCGTTCGGAATCAGCAGATGCATCATATAAACTTTTAGAGACATATTCAGCTTCCTAGAATTAATACAAAGGATCTTGATATTAACACTTCCTCATCAAGTAAATTAAAATATATTAATAATATATACAAATTAGATATCGAAGTAGAATTATATCATGAAAGGCAACAAAGTAATAATTATAATTATTCATTATGTCTCCTTTTTCTAGATTATGAAAAACCATTAACTTTTATAAAAACTGATTGCATTATAATTATGTTAAAGAAGAGGAACATCCAAGAATGTGAAAGATATAAAATGAAACGTATTCAATAAATAAATGTATATTGGATGACATGTATTCAAGATTCATTGTCGAATATATTTTAAATTAGGAAACAAAACAGTAAACAAAAAAAAAAATTGTGAAAGGTGTACGACACAGTGATACTCATTCTCTCAAAATATTAATATCAGTCCTCTATGATCTGATGCAAACGATGAATTGGAAGAACAAAGGAATAAAAATTCTTGGAGCTTGGCTGAACTATTTAGTGTTTGAGGTTGATCAACTCCTAATGAGAAAGAATAAAGAAGAAATCCTAACGACGACAGAACAATTAATAGTGGCAGGAGAGACCATAGAGCTCAAAATAAACTATAAGAAGTGTTGAAGGATATTTAAAAACAGGTGAGCACCATATAGAGAAAGTAGAAACATTTCTATTTCCCGGTTACTTTATTTCTAATAAAGGGCAAATTGAAGAAATAAGCAGTATAGAAAACATACAAAAAGTTTATATATATATATTTTTAAATTGTATATACAAACAAAAGTTATTATTATTTTTGACACTACTGCCTTCAAAGGGCATAGACCACATTATTATATTTATTATAGTATTTATTCATTAATAGATAATTTCATCCAATTCAATCGAGAAGTTTTGAAATATAGCTGTATCCAGAAAAAGGAATTTTCGGGTAGGTTAATAACGTCTTTTCTTATTTATTGGATTCTTCCTTATCCTTTCTTTCCTTAGTATTGGATCAATTTTGTTAAACTTGGTTGAAAATTCCTAAATGTCCAGCAACATTGACCAAAATCAAACATACGGCTTTTGAGATATGGGAAAATCAAGGTAAACACGTTAACGGGCATGTAAGAGGAGGTATTGGATGGAATTTGACAAAATTGATACAGAATAATAATTTCTTGAATTTTTAAGTTTAAGCCAAATCGAACGAATTGTGTTTGAAATATATACATATCCAAAAATATACATTCATTCGTTCGTTAATGAAAGTATTGGAAGGAATTTGATAAAATCAATAAGAAAATCATGGAACTCTATTCAATCTCTGAAAGTTTCATTAGAATCAAATAAATGGTACTGGATGCTATGATTTCCATGCCGACCCTAATCTATTTGTATGAAAAAAAGTATCGATCCTCAGCCGTAAACACACAATGAACCCGATGGTGTATTTTTTTAAACAAAACTTAAATACGAACTTGCAGAACGCAAAATTTGTGCGGGATCAAATTTATTTTTGAAACTGACCTTCTTTTTTTTCCAAAGATGCTATTCATTCCAAATAGTAAAAATCAATATTCTAAAAAAACAATTTTTTTTTTTATAGTGGGCTATTTTTTTTTCTTTTTTTTTAACGGTTTCTGAAGTTAAATTCTTTATAAAAGGTGTCCTATCTAAGTTTCATTGTTTTCTAATAATTATTGAAATAATTAGTATTTTTTGGAAATATGTGCTACCACTAAAGACTTTATTACTTTTTTAAAATGATGTTTTCGATATTATACTTCAAATGGAAAATGTATTTTTTCGCATTGACTTAAATTTGAATAATGGTGAGAAGGTTTCACTTTGGAAACAAATAACTCATATATCCGTCACATGGATTTGAATACTGGCAGACAGTCGGACATATATTCAAATTTGTTCCTACATGTTTAAAAAGTGAAATATAAGTTGAAATTTTCACAAATTTTGTTTTGACCTCCAGCTCGTAAACAAAGTTTACTAAATTTGATAGCGAGGAACCAAACGTTACAGATACGAGACCATAGGTGGAGAACCGCGACCTCGGAACCGCAATATTTATTAATCTAGAGCTAGAACAAATTTCATTAAATTATTTAAGTATCTACAATTTGGAAATTAATAAAATCAAGATGAATATACGTACGGGGTAGGTTTATTTAGTGATAAATAAGAATACACACAGTAAAATATAATGAATTACTGCGATAAAAACTCTAACGATAAAAAGGTTTTCCACCTGTGTATTAGATTATGCAGGTGTGAAAATTCATGTTAAAACAAATAGTAAAATGCTGATATGCATCCGTATAATTTCCCTTTGTTATTTCACATCTATGGTTATTTATTTTATTTCTCTTTTTATACAGTTTATTTATCTGTATAATTAATTTTATATTTATTTTCTTATTTACTTATAAATAATTCTTTTACATAAATATATATATATATTTTTTCTTAATATTTTAATATTGGTATTATTTCATCAATCGGGTGCTGATGTTTTGCCCCTACAATATCAAAACAACCAAACAAGCTTTTTTAGTAAATTCAACCAAACTTTTCTAATAAGATTAGCATATGCTTAAAAATTTATATAAATTGGTGGTATTTTAATATTCCGTAAGAAAAAGTGGTGCCGCGGTGGTCGGGTGAGTTAAGGCCCCTGGAAAAATTGTATGCAACCAGTTTAAACTCCGTTCGCGGGATTAATTAACAAAAAAAAAAAAAAAATATAAATAATCAATAATAAACCAATATGCTTATAGGATAAGATAAGAAATAAAATAATAAATAAATATAGGATAGGAAATATAAATAAATATTTCAAGTCCATGGTTTCCAAATATTGAAATATGTCTGTGTTCAGACCATCAGCGTCGACCCTTAAAATTAAATATCGAATCCACTATTGAATAATTTATAATGTTTTCTGTCACTATTTGAATGAGTAAGGATAGAAATATTAAAAAAAAAATCATGAAGAGATTAAAAGAAATATATATATATGACCTCTTCTTTTATCAAAGAAGTTTGAAGTATAAGATATCTCCTGAACACTATGACGTCATTATTCCCTCTAAAATGCCTAAATGTATATATATATATATATATATATATATATATATATATATATATATATATATATATATATATATATATATATATATATATATATATATATACGAACTGGTATGAAACACATTAATCAGTAATCAGTAACCATGGCTATATTTTTGTCATTGCTTACCATTGTCGGCTGTGTTTTGGCCAGACCATCCACCGAAAATGTAAAGCCAGTAAGTAACAACATAACAATATTATATCAATATAATATATGTTTGTACATGTGTGTCTGATGTGTAGCTGCTGATCAAATAAAACATAAAATATATATTCCCGTAGGCAGCGTCAGGGATTGACAAGTATGTAGTTGATAACATTTCTAGATACATAGTTAAAAGGAGCACAAGACCCACTTCGCTGACTAGTTCCTGTTACGAGCACGAATAGTGGTTTGTGGGCATGGTGTAGGTGTACAACGATTTGTTTATTTCGATATATCGGAAAATCACGTTTCAGGGATTACTCGTGATTGATTTATTCAAAGATATTTTAAATAAATATTTTAACTGAGAGAATTGAAGCTTTTTATTATAATCTAACAATAACACCATAACACGTGCCCCATCCCTCTTACTCAAATTAAAAAAGAAAGAACGATGAAATCAGATAATTCTCGTTAACCTAAAGGAGAGTTGGGTTTTTGCCGTTTTTTCTATCTAAATCTTAAACTTCAGTTATGTTTTTCGGCATAACATAGTTAGTTTTAATATTATAATGTAATAAATCATAAAAAAATAAAACCAAAACGTGCAACCTCTAAAAATTGATTGCGCTTAAGAAATTGAATCCCTTCAGGTTGTAGGCGGAATTTTATATTATTTCCTTAAACATCATTATCTAACTGCTCTTTTATTTACTTTATTTACATTTGTTGTAAATGCAGTAAAAAAGAATACTTAAATCATTATTACCAATGACTTATATAGTGACTGAATGTAATATGATTCAATAAAGAAAAAATAAAGAAGATAAATAAATGGAAAGAAGGCTTATATTACATATGTTCTTTATCTTGAATAAATTATCTTATTCTTATATTTATTTGAAAGGTTTAATAATAAATGTACCAAATTATGAAAAAATATCTATAGATATATAAAAAAAAAAAACGCTGCAAATTATTTCACAATTGTTTAATATACATTGTTTTGTAATATATTTATAAATTAATTATACATCTAAAGTAACATTACCTGACCGTAACGAATAAGTGACAAAGGAAAAGAAATAAAAGGTGATTCCAATTATCTGCCTAAACATTTTTTTTTTCATCGTTGGAAATTTGCAAAACGAAAATAGCATTACTTCAGTAACACATTCAAAAATCAAAATCCAACTATATTAATATTAAAAAAACCACATCTTTGCTCTAAATTGTTCGATTTTAACGATTTTTTTTTAAAAGAAAATTTCATAAACTTTTAAAAAAACATACAATATCAACAAAAAAGTTTATACTTTTTAAGTTATTCGGAATCTAATTTTACCATCCCTCGTAACTTTGTTTATATGTTCTTTTCCTCGAAGCATGTTATATAGATAAATTTAAAGAGCATCGAGAAGAAGACTTTAACCAAGTTTCATTGAAATTAGTACATTCATTCAGGCGTTATACTCTGTAGCAACGCAAGTTTTTCGGACGCCATCTTGAAAGGAAAAGGTGGAGAGTAATGTTGATATAGGAGGAGGGTCATCCTCGGCTGACCTCTGGCATTAAACCCAAATTAAATAAAAATCGGTTGAGTGGGTTCGGAGAAAATGCGCGAAACGACGGACAATAAATTTTTTATTCATTTTTCGAATTCTACACATCCTGAAACGTAAAACCTCTCATTTTGAGTGGGGGTAAGTTTTTGAAATGTTTGTTCGATTATAAATATTTTATTGTATAAAATATATTAAAGTTAATTCTTTATTGTACAGGTTGAAATTAATCTTTACTACGAGACCTTATGCCACGGGTGCAAGAAGTTCATTCCAAATCAACTGCTGCCTGTTTATACTGAAACCGACTATGATTTTTCCTCTCTAATTTCAAGAATAGAATTGGTTCCATACGGTTTGGTGGCTTGTGTAAGTATAAGTTGGTATTAATGATTATTAGTCAAGAAATGTCTAACGTCAAACAATATTTCAAGTCGGGACGATATAGACTAGGAGATACCGACCATTTCATTTAACGCAAGGACTTATGGCTATTAACTACTTTAAATTTGAAATAAATCTCATTTAAACACACAACTTCTATAAGTCCGTTGAAAGCCATTGTTTTCGATTCGAAAATTTAAATTAAAGAAGCGAAATTTTACGGTTCATTTAAAGGAAGACATTGCTGCTGAAATTTTGATATAATATAAAGAATATGTCGAAAAAAAGAGAATACACCTTGACTGACGATGTACTCGATTGTGTTTTTTAAACTGACAACTTCAAAATCATCAATTGGCCAATCGGACACTAGTTGTATAAAGAAAAAAAAATTAATCGGTTTCTCTTCAGGTATTTATATTTTTTGGAATGCTAAATCTGAATTTAGTGCTCACGATCGATATTTTCCATTTTGTTCCGAGATATATGCAAAAAACAGCGATTTTTTCAAACATTTTAGATTTTAGAACATGACTGCGAAACTAAAATTAATCGGTTTCTCTTCAGGTGTTTATATTTTCTGGAATGCTAAATCTGAATTTTGTGCTCCCGAACGAAATTTTACATTTTGGTCCGAGATATATGCAAAAAAACAGCGATTTTTTCAAACATTTTAGATTTTAGAACTTGACTGTGAAACTAAAATTAATCAGTTTCTCTTCAGGTGTTTATATTTTTTGGAATGCTAAATCTGAATTTTGTGCTCCCGAACGAAATTTTACACTTTGGTCCGAGATATATGCAAAAAACAGCGAATTTCGTAGAACTTTTTTTAGATTTTAGAACTTGACTGCGAAACTAGGCATTTTATTTAAATGATTAGTTCATAAAAAGTTAAAGAAAAGAAAATTTACAATTAATTTAATAAATATCTTTTTGATATAGGACCAATGGGTGAGGAGTTAGAAAATGTTGATTGTACGCTTTCGATTTCACAAGGAACATAAATTTGAGTCAACACATCGACTAATACATTTTCTTGACTGTGAATCCTGCAATTTTGTTTCATCCATATTGGTATCTAGCATTACAAGCAAATTCAGAACACTCACTTAATGTTCTCAGAGTCCTGTAGAAACTAAAGCATGATTTTTTTTCAGATCCTTATTTTTTGTTTTTGATTCTAATTAGCAATATTATAACTAATAGCGAAGTTATTTATTTTACATAATACAATATGTTTATATGCCTTTCAATCAAAATTCCTTGGGTTTAAAGTTCTATGTCCGCCAGGTATTAAAAAAAAAGATGATAGAAGGATAATAGTAATAGGAAATTTCAATATTATCAACTGATCTGGTTTACCATATACTCTTTTAAGTGCCTTATTGGTAAACATCTATCTTTAATTAATGATCAAAAGAGCAATGTATTAGTGTGCCTATTTTCCTAAAACATTTATTAATTGTCACCAAATCAAATTTTAAATATGTATGCTCATCAAATAAATATTTTCGTCTTAGGCTAGACGTTAAAAACTTCGTTTCCTTCTCTCAATGGCTCAATTTTTTCTTTATCTGAAAACAAGAACTTTTCACGTATAAAAAAATTATTATCGCTGCTTTTACAAGGTAGAGAACGGACAATTAAGTTTCACATATTTGCTAATTTAACATTTTGCTAGACATTAAGAATTAAAATTTAGGTTAACTAAAATGTTACAGACTAAAACGTAGATTAGTTTTTTTTTAGGTGAGAAGCGGTGATTAACGTAGATTATGAGTGTCATAAAACGGGCGAAAATTAGGAAAAAATGCATCCTCCTTCATGCTATTCATGTTATAAATACATTCGTTATGGCACTATACCGTTAAATAGCAAAACAAAAAATAATAATTACAACATTCCAATCCTATTCAATACTAAGAGACAGGTGGTGTAGCCCTTGGGTTATTTATGCGTTTATTAACATCTTACCCATTGGTACAGACACGTTTTACATCATAATTTCGAATTTAATTTTCGAGATTTTGATCTCCTCAAGCCTTTGATTTGATCAGCCCTGATGAAAGCCTAAACTTCGGGCCGAAACATCGGCAAATGTAAAAATAAATATTATTATTTATTTTTGCTATTTTTTTTGTTGACTGATCACCCATCTTTCTCTTCAATAATTTTAAATAATTATTGGAAAATTTATATTCTCAAAATCAATACTTCATATAATAAAATTCATGCCCTGAGTGGACATTAGATTTTTGTTTTAAATGGGACGAACTGCATAGCATTGGAGTAATTTTTAATTTTTGACTGTCACAGATTTGACTATTCATGAATAATTTATAAATTTTATAATTTGAAAGATTTATTTTGAGGAGATACAATTTGTAATAATTATATAAAATTATTGAAGAGAAGGATGGGTGATCATCAAAAATAAAGAATAGCAAAAATAAATTATAATATTTATTTTTACATTTTCCGATGAAAATAGGCAAAATTTCCAGAAACGTCGTCAAGAAGTTTGAATGAATTAAGCATTAAGTAAATGTATAAGGGTAAAAATAAATTGTTTTCCTAGATATTATAAATTTTATTTTTAATATATATCCTTAGAAAATGTTGAAGATTTAATAAAGAACGACATTCTTGAGTTGCAACCAATTATATCTCCAGAAAAAAAAATCGGAATTTTTCATTTCCTCTCATAAAATGTTAAAAAAAAGTTTTTATAGGCTGTTCAAACTTCCATGTAGATTCCATTAATTGAAGGTGGATTATGGCTTTAAAATCATTTATTTGACTATAAGAATAGTGTTCGTTTAATTATTTACTTATTTTTCAGTTAAATGACACTCATCATGATTATTGTCAGCATGGTCAATCCGAATGTGATGGAAATAAGTTACATGCTTGTGCCATCAGGTATATCCCTGACACATTAACAACTTTAAAATACATTTCATGCCTAGAATATGAGACATTATCGAAACATTTTCATTCTCTGGATCATAAATATCCCATTGACAAGGTAAGTGAAAGAAAACAACAACTTTTTTTTATCTGAAATTACAGAGAAAAATAAGCATACATTTAATTTAATAATATTTTATAAATTAGGGAACATTATCTTAAAATAGTACATTTTGAATCTTTCAAAACAAAATGCTTTCTGGAGAGAAAACTTTTTGAACAGACTCCTTGGGTTATCATACAAATTTTAAAATTGTTGTTTAACATTTGTTTAATTAAATAGTTTATATGGTGTGAATGTGTTCATTCAATATAATTGTTGTCCACGAGACAGATTATTATAGTTCTAAATAAATAAAATAGTTTAGTGGCCTATCAAATATATATTGTCATTCTAAATTATGGAATCAGTTTTTTTTTTTTTTTAATTTTTTTTATGATAAACTGCAGTGAGTTTGCGATAAACTACCTTAAAATTAGTGAGAAAAAATTTGGAATGAAAGAAGTTTATTTTTTGGCGATCGATAATAACTTGCATTGCTAAAGCATTGATATGAGATACACTTAACGGTTCATACACTGTGAAAATCAAATGTACTACGTTTCAACTTAAGGATACAGAAACTAATAGAATCGAAATTAAAATTAGAGACATTTATATAGAGGGAAACAAATCATCAGAATATTTGGGTTACGTAACGACTGAATTAAATAAGTTTAAGAAAACTTTGATTATATTTTAATTATGAAAAGTAGTGGTTTTTCGACTCCTGTGAACATTTTTATAGAACCGGGTTGATCGTATGTTATAACCACAGCGAACTATTAAGGACGTACGGGTAAGATACATTTGCTAAAGTATATTTGATGGCTTAAAAAATACGGAAGAATGAGAAAAAAAACCGAAGAATAGAAAGGTCCTATTTTTATTCTGATTCAGATAAAGGATATCGGATTGTAATATGATTCCTTCCTGTGTATTATATAATATTCACATTATCCGATCTGGTCGAATAACGGAATACGAAAGAAAATTATCGAAGAAAACGAATGTAGTTTAAGGTGAAACTGTTGAACTTTGAATCAAATATTTTTCTAAGGCGAATATTCCATAAAATTTAAAGTAAACCGTTGTGCTTCATCAGTTTTATATTGATTCCAATAAGGTTCACGATTCCGTTGACCGTCTGAACCTAGATATAGACCACATGAGCAAGACATTAAAACAAATTGTAAGTATGTGATTAACAGGAACATTCAATAAATTTTAAATCAGCAATTATTTAAAAAAAAATGGGGTTCATTGGGTTTTAAAACAAGGAGATTCCCTTTCAAATGTTTATGTTTTATTTAGCGTTAGCATTATAAAGGAGACACGTACGACAAATGAATTTGGTTGGAAAAATGTCCAATGTAGGGTATTTCGATGATTTATTACTGTTAAAAAACTATAAAAAATAATTACAAAAACCTGCATAAGCGGCGTTAAAGAATTTCGACTTAAAACAAATATGGATAAAACAAAATATTAGGATAACTGCAGAAACAGCAATGATCTGGGGATATAAGTAAGCAAGTGAATATGTTTAAATACATATAATCGACATAATGAAACAACTGAATATAAAATCATATACATATACATATATATACATATACATACATACATATATATATATATATATATATATATATATATATATATTATATATATAGTATATATTCATATTCATTATCTCTTAATAATTATAAATCTATAATAACATTTTTAATCTTGAAATAATGTTTAAAATTTATTTTACCCATTTTCTAGTGCCAAAATAAACTCCCAGCAGGTATTTACCCAAAAATAATAAATTGTTACAAATCTGATGAAGGATGGGAATTATTCGATAAAAATGGAAAAAGAACAAGACCATTTTTGGAAGATAGTTTTCTTCCTTATGTCTCATTCAATGGCGTAAGTATTACTTATTTACTTAATGATATATTTTTTAAATTTATGAGAATAAAATTTATGATGAGTTTTGGTGTAATAATGATTTGGTATAGAAGCATCTCTTGTCATTAATATAATGATTTAATCTATGTATTTCTTTAATAGAAAATTTATTTTACTCTTATGATTAAATAATAGGTATAAATAAATTTTAATTATAATTTTCATCTCTTTTAGAAACGTGATGATGATCTGGCTAAGGAAGTACTTATGAACTAAAGGAAGACTTTGTGCAAAGTTACTAGAGTCGTTGACAAAACTTGTTCTTTAGAAAACTAGGAAACACTAAACTTGATTATAGAAACATACAGCAAATTATCATTGAAATTTATTGCAAGAAATTCTAGAACAATATCGGAAATAATACAAGAATTTATTTACTTCAATATTTGACACTCAATTGAATAAATATGTTGCATAAATGAGGAAATAATTGTCATTTTTTACCTTCAACTATATTGTAATTTATGACCTTATTAGCTATATTGTAACTTATATTATAACCCTGAATCTATTATCTTCTTCTTTGTCTTCTTCACAATGCCATTTCAAGCGTCGAGGAGCCTATATCCAGCGCAGCCAGTCTTCTCGGTCTCTGCTTAACCGCTTCATTTGGTTGAAGAATTTGCCTCTTCTACCTCTGATCCTCTCCATAAACTCCAGATATGAGACTCTGGGACGCCCTCGTGGCCTCTTCCCTGTGAGTCGAGCCTCTAATATCTTTATAGGGTCCAAGTCCTCGTTCATGCGGCAGACATGTCCAAACCACCTTAATTGCCTGTTCTCCAAGGTAGTTTTGAGTTCAGGCACTTCTAGCAGTTTCATTTCTAATGCGATCCCTCCTAGTTTTGCCCACCGATCTACGTAGGAATTGCATTTCCGCTGCTGTTATGCGACTATAATTTTTGTCCAACATTGTCCAACTTTCTCCACCGTAGGTGAGAATAGGAAGGTATACAGACTTATAGAAGTGCATCTTGGTATTTTTATCCACTTCACGGCAGCTGAGGATACTGCTAGCGATCTGGTGATATAGCGCCTTGGATATCCTCAGCATCTTTCTTACCAGCGTTAGTAATTATGGTACCTAAGTATGTGTACTCCTTTACTATCTGAAGAATTTCTCCGTTGCAAACCAATGAATCTATTATAATGGATAATAACCAATAAATTTCAAAATTATAGTCATTTGAACATTGCAGATATCTTATGTTCAGAGGGAAATCCGTACTTCGAGATTGTATGTGTTCTGGATTTCTTGAATAAAATCAATATTTGTTTAACTGAAGCTTTAAAAAAATATTAATTTGTCCTAAAATTGATTCAAAATCAGATAATTATTATAACTGCTAGCCTCATAATTTTACTTTATGGTTAAAAAAAAAATTGAACATACAAATTAATAATTTTTCTCAGTTTTAATAAAGACATAGAAAAATATCTCACTCCAATTACCCTACTACAACCGTATGTTACTGGAACCAGCATGAAATTCATTATCAAATGATAAAATCATATTAATGGGATATTTGGCGTAAAATTAAACGCACAATTTTTGATACGAGTGTGGGTAGATAAAACTTATTATATATTCTCTGATACAAGCAAATATTACTGAAAAGAGTAAGAAATCATGCATCAAATGATAAAATATTACAAATGGACGTTTAAGTTTGGAAGATATGTTACAGTTTAAAGCGAAAATTGGTAAGCGTAAAGCGAAAACCATATGTTCAACAAAGTTCGTGTTTTAAAAATCTGGTGAGCGCAATACACAAGTTTCACTTATCACTCTACTTTGAATTGAAATTATTTTCTGGCAATATTGAGCTATTATAATTTTTTTTAAAGTACATTTAAAGCGAGGCTAAAGCTTGCATGTAACAAATTATTAAGACCATTAAAAAACAAAAAATCAATTTATTATATCGACGATTGACAATAAAAGTCTAGGTACTCCATCTGTTTTCATAAACCATACAACTTCAGTCTTTGAGCTATATGTGCCTTTCAGTTGACAGAATGACAAACTACAGTTTCAACATTGTTGAGTAATGTCATTTTAGTGATATTTCTAGTTAGAAATGTTATTTCTATATAGACAGCGATTAAGTTGATTCCACAGTAGATCTAGTAAAGGAATCTAGAGTTATTAAACTACACTAAATGTATTTAAGGTTATAATTCATATTCATATTCATGAAATATTTTTATATTTCACTTCTTTTTCCACACAAGTACAATGAAATAGTTTTTTAAACAATATCCATTGCCTTGAATAGGTGGATTTTAAATATTTCGTTTATATTTTAAATATTTAAATATATCGTCACTCACTATTACTTTCTGCGACTTCCTATATTAGATATTGTTCATTTTCTAAAAATCTTTGATTTCCAACGATATACTATACGTTATCTTTTGATTAGTATTTTGGAAGATTCGTTTTCGACTTCAATAAACAGTTTATTCATTTTTTTTACAATTTTTCAATTATTAAAATCTTTTAAAACTTATATCTATCATTCTTTCGTATAATAATAGATAGTAAATTATTTAAAATAAACCAAATTAAAGGTACTTTACAGGAAAAATGTTGGAATTGGGTATTTAAACCGTGAAAAGTGACATCAATGGGGATAAGACCTAAATGATATCTTAAATACTTAATATCAGTTTCGTACGACTTTTCGTTTTTGAGCTAGACTGTTCACGTATACACACAAAGACCATTTTGCGGGATTTGGTTACTTGGACTAAGAGGAACTCAAAACATATATTTCTGTTAAGATCTCAGATTTAAAAATTAGTACATGTATAGGTAACTGACCTCGCGCGGGCTCATTACCGCGTATGGGAAGCGTCCCACGGGTGGCGGATGTGGGGATGGTTGGTGGAAATTCTTTGGAAGTTCCTCCCGGCTAAGTCCGATGGAATCACTGACCAACAATGAGAGGGGCCCTCCAGACTTGCTGGAGGGAGGGGACCTCCAGACTTGCTGGAGGGAGGGGACCTCCAGACTTGCTGGAGGGAGGGGACCTCCAGACTTGCTGGAGGTAGGGTCCCACCATAAAAAGTCTTGGATCTCCCTAAGGTAAAACGCTCATTATCCGGAGGTAAACTAGTCCCCCGTTCGGGTCTCCGGGTGAGGACTGCTTTAGGGGATTCATGGCGCAAGTTGAAATATAGGGATTTAAATATTGGTACGTGGAACGTAAGGCGTTTGAGGTTCGTTCGGGTTTAAAATAGGGGGATTCTCTTTCGCCTGTCCTGTTCAATTTGGCATTAGAACATGCCATTAGGGAGGTAATGCGTACCGAGAAAGGGTTGGATCTGGGCGGGACAACATCCGTGCTGGGCTATGCTGATGATCTGGTACTGTTAAGCGAAGACGTTGAAACTATAAAACTAAATACGACAACGTTAATGAAAGCCGGTAAAGAACTAGGACTCGAAATAAACGTGGATAAAACAAAATATATGGTTAGCTGCAAAAATGGCGATACTACTGGTGATATCGATATAGATGGTAATATGTTTGAACAGGTAGATAAATTTAGGTATCTAGGTTCTACGATAACTAGAAAAAACGAAATTGAAGAAGAGATTAAGGTTAGACTGAAGGCGGGGAATGCTTGTTATTTTTCTGTGACAAAACTACTTAGTTCGCGCCTCTTGTCCCGAAACTTAAAAATTAGAATCTATAAAACAATTATCTTGCCTACAGTTCTTTATGGATGCGAAACTTGGCCGCTTACATTAAGGGATGAGCAGCGTCTTAAGGTTTTTGAAAATAAAGTATTGCGTAGAATATTCGGACCGAAGAAGGATGAGTTAACCGGAGAGTTCAGACGGTTACACAACGCCGAATTGCGTGAGCTGTATCCGGGTAATATAATTGAGGTAATTTCATCGCGGCGAATCAAATGGGCTTGTAAAGTTGTTGGGCTTAGTAACGAGAGAATTCCTAAAAGGTTAATATTTGCTGTGCCGAATGGTAAGCGTCCGAGGGGTAGACCGAAGCGAAGGTGGGAAGATTGCATTAAAGCCGATCTGAAGGGACTGGGTTTGGACGGCGAACGGTGGAGGGAGGTGTGTAACAAGCGATTGGTGGTGTCGGCATCGAACCTTCGGGTTCTTTACGGCAAATATTAGAGAAAAAATTGGAGTATAACGGTATTGTTCACCAGCTGTATATAGATTTTAAAAAGGCTTACGATTCTATTGACCGCCAGAAACTGTATAATATTCTAATCGAGCAGGGGATTCCAAAAAAACTAGTAAATCTAGTCAGGATGTGCTTGACGGAGACACTCAATAAAGTTAGAATCGGTAATAATTTGTCCGAAAAATTTGAGGTTCGTTCGGGCTTAAAACAGGGGGATTCTCTTTCGCCTGTCCTGTTCAATTTGGCATTAGAACATGCCATTAGGGAGGTAATGCGAACCGAGAAAGGGTTGGATCTGGGCGGGACAACATCCGTGCTGGGCTATGCTGATGATCTGGTACTGTTAAGCGAAGACGTTGAAACTATAAAACTAAATACGACAACGTTAATGAAAGCCGGTAAAGAACTAGGACTCGAAATAAACGTGGATAAAACAAAATATATGGTTAGCTGCAAAAATGGCGATACTACTGGTGATATCGATATAGATGGTAATATGTTTGAACAGGTAGATAAATTTAGGTATCTAGGTTCTACGATAACTAGAAAAAACGAAATTGAAGAAGAGATTAAGGTTAGACTGAAGGCGGGAATGCTTGTTATTTTTCTGTGACAAAACTACTTAGTTCGCGCCTCTTGTCCCGAAACTTAAAAATTAGAATCTATAAAACAATTATCTTGCCTACAGTTCTTTATGGATGCGAAACTTGGCCGCTTACATTAAGGGATGAGCAGCGTCTTAAGGTTTTTGAAAATAAAGTATTGCGTAGAATATTCGGACCGAAGAAGGATGAGTTAACAGGAGAGTTCAAACGGTTACACAACGCCGAATTGCGTGAACTGTATCCGGGTAATATAATTGAGGTAATTTCATCGCGGCGAATCATATGGGCTTGTAAAGTTGTTGGGTTTAGTAACGAGAGAAGTCCTAAAAGGTTAATATTTGCTGTGCCGAATGGTAAGCGTCCGAGGGGTAGACCGAAGCGAAGGTGGGAAGATTGCATTAAAGCCGATCTGAAGGGACTGGGTTTGGACGGCGAACGGTGGAGGGAGGTGTGTAACAAGCGATTGGTGGTGTCGGCATCGAACCTTCGGGTTCGCTAAGCCTTATTATTATTATAGGTAACTGAAAGAAAAAAATATAAGGGCGTGAAACATTAATTTGCTACAACAGCATTGAGTTCAAATATATTTTAAAAAAAAAAACCTACAAGGTTCAATTAATATTTTAAAGTTCAGTAATGTAATATTTCATTTATTGATAATTGACTTTTCTATTTAAACTAAATATTTTATTGAATTTTTAAAGTTATCCCACTATTTGTGTATTTCTTTCCGAGAATCAAATTCGATATATTCGAGTCACCGGATTGATCTGTGTCTTTAGCAGCTTTTTTAAAATAAGCAAATGAGTTGTGATACAGAGTATCTATCATCTTTTTGTGGCCAACAAATGTTTCAGCTATGCATGAGAGAAGAATTAACAGTCACATTTTTCCACATTTATACGTCGGATCATTCCAATTCACTGGTTTATTTCGACTGACACTCCCCAACGTTTACTTTTTGCCACCTTCCGTCTGATCTATTCGCCAATAACGAAATAGATGAACACGATTTCCAAACAAAGGGCAGATTAAAAAGTAGAAGGCAGAAAAAAAAATTCACATTATCTGAAATTTACTAACAACTTCATATTTGATAAGAAGTTCCTATGTACTTTTTAAATTTTATAATTATTTTATAATAATTCCATTTATTTATAATAAGTATGAATGTGTTTTTATTTATTTATTTTTTATTGAATGATCTCTCAAGTTGTTTATTCTGTTATTCCAAGTTCCGTTTTCTTTTCTTTTGTTATAATCTTGTTTTTCTTTTATTGTATATATGGTATGTTTGTGTTTCATACATCCTAAATACTCAATGCCCTTAATTGAGGCAAACTGTACTTTTTATTCTCAATAAAATATTATAATTAAATAAAATATTTATAAAAATTAAAATGATATTAAATCGTTACTTCAATAGACTTTAATGGTTAAAAGACGCATTATAGTGAGCCAGTTTGTTTATTTTTTTTTAGTAATCGATTTCTAACTTTTTCGATGCACCAATTCGATGAGCTTTTACTTCTGGATGGATTTTTACAGTTAATAAATGAGCTGGTAGTTCAAGCCGTTTTTATTCTTTTTTAGAAAAACTATCAACATAAATTTGAATAGACCAGGAGGATCACCTTTCACCTCATTTTGACAGAGGATATTTCAATTTCAAATGGGTATGAGCTGATTGTATATATATATATAGCCTAGGTGATGTTTTCACTTCTATCGTGTAATACGTTCGAACTTCGAACGTACCTTTACAACTAACAATACCTCCTCTTCCCTTCACTAATTTCCACATTACGGAACAAATAAAAAATTAACCTAAAATAAAAGCTTATGGACATGACTTCATTATAGCTCAAGTGCTCCAGCAAATGCCGAGGAAAACTCTAGTGCTTCTGACAGCTATTTATAATGCAATACTGAGGACATCTGAAATCCCACTACAATGGAAATACTCACATATAACAATGAGCCATAAGCCTAACAAGGACAAAATCTCACCTTCATCATACCAATCAATCAGTTTACTTCCTATCTGTTCCAAAATCTTCGTAAGCTCGCTGTACAAAATACTTATTTATTTAGGGACAAACACACAAATAATACCTGACCATCGATTTGGATACACCTATCTATAGTCTCACTCATTCAACTCAAATCAACTATAGAGTGACTCACTATATATTTACAGCATTAGAGCAGAAATTGTATACAACTGATGTATTTCATAGTGCTTCTTAAGGGTTTGACAGAGTTTGACACCAAGTTCTTCATTTTAAACTAAAGATAATACTTCCACCTACCTTCTACCTAATTCTACAATCCTTTTGTAGAATCCTACCTAAATTTACTTCTTTTGAATTATTTAAAACCGAAACTTAGGTGGAAATTAAACGTATATAATTACTAACTAAAACCTATTTAGTGTTTTGCATCACAAATATTCGGAAAAGCTAAAAAGAACACATTAACAAAAATCAAACACATCCAAGACAATTAAAAAAGCACCAAATTAAGCAACATCACCTTACATATTGCCTTCCACAGATCAACTGTTAAAGAATTCATACGAAATAATCACAAACGATTTCACGACATCCAACTTACAAGGATATCCTAATTCACTCACAAAAGACATGGCCACTAAGCAAATGGCAACATCTTTAGTTGGCTGAAGAGAAGTTGGATGAGAAACCACCTCGCCTAATGTAGATATCACGTCAGGAGGTGCTGCTGGGCACTCCCTCTCCCCTAATGCCTTACAAGCCGTTATGTTCTGCAACGATCATCTTATTGAGGAGTGACCGAAACTATTGCTAATGATGTCCGCTTGTATATTTTTGAATGGAAAAGAGAACTATATGAAACTAAATACAAAATGAAACTATATGAAATTTCGTGATAACCTAAACATATATATATATTTCAGTATGGCAATAAATAGATATTAGTAGGCCCGTGCGAAAAATTCGCACATCATATTGATATCAAATGCCAAATTAATAATAAAATAAAATAATGCAAGGTATCAAAAGATAAAGAAATCAAATGTTACTTTATCGATATATATAATTGAGAAAGAAAACAAAAATTAATTTGAATCTTCATCAATCAAGCTGTATCTTTGTTAAAAATAGTCCGATTTCGATGATTTTATTTTTTCATTTTGTAGGGAATTTACTTATCTTTTATATAATCATGGGCCTAACCAAGGGAAAAGTGTGTAATTTTGTAGTTATTCGCGAATAAAGTTTATTTTCTTTCATAACTTGTTTGCCTGAATTTTCGGGATGATTGGACTATTTTTTCCGGCTGAAGGAGAAGGAAACCTTCGAAATTGGTACCTCAATCTTGAGATTTGGTGAAAAATTAACGATGATATGGCTTGCCGATCGAAAACACCATCGATAAATAATATAAAATCCTCCTCTCTCGATCATAGAGACCTCAAGTCGACGAAATGAGACATGTATTCAATGACAGTACTACAATTAATGTAAGGTCGTGTGGATGCGAACCCTATGCCTTGCGTTATCTCGAAAATACGTTTTTGGGCTTAAAAACGCAGGATCCGATAGTTCCGGAGGAACTATCAGGGTCTTGCAGTACGCATCAAAATTTTCAAGATCCAATTTGTCCCGTATCGATCTACAGACCTGCCACCGTTCCAGTATTGAAGCCTAGCAAAATGTTTGTATCGACTTTATTTATTTTAGAAAGAAAAACAAAAGTGGAGAATACGATTCGCTAAACCCCCGTAAAATTCTGAAACCAATGGTATTTATGGTACCCCATTCATGGTATTTGAGCATGACAGGAGCTTATATTTGGTACAAAACCGATTTCGAGCCTTACTGTAATAATATATGTGGGCATATACACCGAATCGAGGTACTGTCGTTGTTTAAAAAGATATTTTATTGTATTCGTTAAAGAAGACGTTTGGCTTAGAATATTTCAAGTAGTGTTTACGGATGAGTAATACATACGTTTATAATAACTTAAATACCTTTTCAATTGTTAGGAACGTAAGACCTTATAAAATACTTAAATATTTATGTAAATATATTAAACAGCATGGCACTATGTTGTAATGATGTTTTAAATATAAACGATAGTAATATATATATTATTATATTGGACAGTAAATAGTACAATCTATCAAATTGGAGGGCAACAAGTAATAAGGCTAAATGCGTTCACATAAAAAAAAATTCCGCTAATAGTAAAAAAAAAATCGATAAGGACTCATGATAATTATAGAAACAATATAAAATAAATAAATGGTTATAAACCTCCAGATATTCATTTCATCACTTCCTTGTTTAGCTCTACTTGATCTGTCAAACTAAGATGTATGAATGTAAATCTAGAGCCATATATATATATAGAAATAGAAATAGAAATAGAAATAGAAAAATAACTTTATTCTGGGACACAGTCCCTTGAGAATAACAAATTAGAACAAAATTAAAATATTACATCTGGCCAAAACAAAATAAATCGAAAAAAAGAAATAATGTAAAAAAAATATAAGGTAAAAACTCTATATACAAAACAAACTAAACTATATACAAAACCATTAATACTATGACAAGAAACTTAAAGCTATTGCTTATAGACCAGTATACACTTTTCCGAAAAAAATAAAGAATTAAAAAATAAAAATATATCAAATTCTCTATTAAAATCCGCTCGAATGGTTAGCAAGTATCTGACTGTTTTTGTGATAGGAATTGGAATAGGAGGGATTTGAATGTGGATATGGAGGGGGAATGTCGAATTTTGATAGGGAGGGAATTCCAGAAATTGACAGAGCGAACAATAAAGGAATTTTGGAATGAGGCAGATCTGTGAGAAGGCATGTAAAGGTCAGAAGGTCGAGATCTTGTGGACAGGGAATGGACTGAGGTTTTGAACTGGAGAAGGTTGTAGGCGTAAGAAGGACGATGGTTGTTGATGATTTGGTAGAGGAACGTACCTAGAAAGTATTGTCTTCGGAAGGAGGGGTAGAGCCACCTTAACTCAGTGTAGTGGTGAGAGACATGGGAGTACCTCGGGGCACCAATAACAAATCTTACGCAGCTATTCATTAATCTTTTCAGTCTATCACGGAGCTCCACCGAGAGGCCATCATACACCACACAGCTGTAGTCAAAGTGGGGGAAGATGAGAGAGGAAATTAGGAGTCTACGGATATGTTGAGGTAGGAGATGGCGGAAGCGATGAAATAGTTTAAGGGTAGAGATTGTCCGACGGGAAATGTGAGAAATATGGTTGGTCCAGGAGAGGGTTTGATCTATGAAAAATCCTAAATTTTTAACAGAGGAGTAGAAGGAAATTGGCTGGTCATTAAGGTGTAATATGGGAAAGTCAGTATGGGATCTAATGAGGGGCTTGGAACCAATGACGATGGCCTGAGTTTTGGCAGCATTTAACTTTAATCCATTTACATTTGCCCAGGCATTGATTCGATCAAGATCTTCTTGAATCTTGGCAAATGCCCCCAGTAACTCAGAGGGAGAAAAGGATAGGTAGATCTGGGAATCATCTGCATAAAGGTGATGGGAACAATGGAGAATTGATTTAGGTAGGTCGTTAATGTAGGAGCTGAAAAGGAGAGGAGATATGCTTGAACCCTGGGCAACTCCAGAGGATAAAGAAAGGAAAGCAGATAGTGGTTGGTTGGGTATGGAGACTGCTTGGTGCGTTGGGAGAGGAAAGATTGGAACCAAGAGATGGAACTATTGGAGAAAGATAATGATTTTAGTTTGTTGAAGAGGATGGAATCGAAAGCTTTGGAGAAGTCTAGAAGAATAAGGACAGTTAATTTTCTATCATCTATTGCAGATTGAATGTCGTTGGTAATTTTAATTAAGGCAGATTGTGTGGAATAGCCGGGATCATCATCATACTTCTAGAGTCGTACAGTATTCCTCAAAGTTGTAAAGTTTGGCTCTGGGCAAGACTTGGAGCGGCCCAAAACTTATGAAATGTATCAGTTGAAAACTATTTTCTTCGATTTAATAATCAAATTATTAACATTTCGAAAATAGAGTAAATGTAATATTTTATTTGAGAAGTTGCAATGAACTTCCCAATAAACTTCAGACAATGTTTATCACTTTCAAGGAAAGTTATCAACTTGGTGAAAATGTGTTGATACCTACTTTAGATTTGGTTAATTGACACTTGATAGAAACAAAAAAAAAAAACTTTTGAAGGACATAATTTCAAAATTGATCGATGAGTATCAAATAAAAGACGTAATCTAAGTGAAAAAAAGTACTTAGACATGAGCTGATTGTGTATATATATATAACACAGGGAATTCACAGCAGTCTAATATGAGTTTTCAAAATTATATTGGTTACAAATAATAATAATAAGCCGTATAATTTTGTATTCTTCGAGCTATGACCACTCCCAAAATTATAACACAGAAACATATAAAATATACCGCTTAGAACAAAACGAATTCGAAGGAGGCAGAGAACCGTTTCATGAAATGAAATCTGCAAGATTGCACTGAATACAAAGGTGCAATGGAAAGTCAGCCCCTGCTCTAGATGGAATCAACGGAGAATTCTTGAAATACCTGAATAAGGAAAAATACACTTATTGGGGATCTACAACGAAATCTGTAACAGCGGTGTTTCCTTCCTGTTTGAAACAATCCATTACAGCACACATTCAAAATAAGGAATATAGTGTCTAACCAAATTACTACAGACCCATCTCATTAGTCTCACTTGTTTCGAAAATTCTAGATGGTAAATACAAGACTTATTGGTACGCTGGAAAATAACAATATTCTCTCACTACAACAGTTCGGCTTCAGAACAAACCGCTCAAAAACTGATTCAGTATTATCATTAAGCCTAGAAGCCGAAGAGACTTTTTCACCAAAAGAGCATTTAGTTGCTATATTTTTAGACCTAGAGAAAACTTATGACGCAATGGCAAGAGGCAAAAATCCTGGAAGTTAGGTATAGAAAGGAATATGTGGACGTAGATCTTAAATTTCTTTACTTACAGAAAATTTTGTGTTCGGTTAGGAAACAGTATGTCCTCGCGTTATTCCTTGGAAAAATGAAACTCCGCTAAGTTCACCACTCAGCGCCACACTGTTTCTTATAGCAATCAATGGAATCACATCCACTATCCAGATTCCCATTAAATGTTTCCTATTTGCTGATGACATAGTTATTTCAATTAGTGGCAAATCTCTAGCATTTATCAAATGGAAGCTCCAAGACGCTATAGAAAAAATAGAAAATTGGTCAAAAGAAGCAGGATTCAAACTATCAGCTCCAAAAACCAAAAGTATTAATTTTTGTAGACAACTATAATGTCGCCTAAATCTACAAATAGTATTAGGAGTCACTACTATCGAGTACATCGACAAATTTAAATACTTGGGAATGATAATAGATAATAAGCTGTCATGGGTCGACCACATTAAACATTTAATCCTTATCAAAATATACGATAGTATGATTAGAAATAAAATTGATTATGGTGCTCAAATATATAAAACAGGCCACAAGACGTCACTAAAAATGCTAGATTCCATGAATAATTCGGCTCGTAGAATCTGCATAGGACCCTTCCGAACTTCTCCACTCGAAAGTATGTATGCCGAATCTCTCTCTATAGACGAAATTATTTATCAATAAAATATGTCTCAAAATTGAAAGAGCTTGTAAAATAATGTTTTGAATAAAATCTAAAATTTTATTTGATAAGTCTTAATCTAACTTCTACTCCATCTGATCAATGCCCTCCACATTTCACAGCCATAATATTGCTAACAATTATTTATATTAATTTTAATTATTAATTGGAATTCAATGAAATTGGTACTAGGTAATTTCGATACTAATCTTCAAATTTGCTTTAAGTTTGGGTCAAATCCAACGCGCAGTTTTTAAACTATGTTCGTGTCGAATAATACATTTCCTGATCTGAAACCGGAAGTATTTTTTTGGAGTAGTTGAAAGAATTACGTAAAATTGATATTTGCTAGATTATCTGTTTACCAATCCCTAACCTCCCTCCAAATTTCAGCGAAATATATATTATATTGAAAGATAGCGAAATAAACTTCTGATGTAAAAAATAAATAATAACTCCAATGTCATATTTTTACGCTATTGATCTTTTACCGTTGTTATTTAATCTTTCACAAGAATTTTATATTTTGACTTTTAGATCTTTTCAAAAGCTCAGCACTTGATATGAAGATCTTTAAAAGATTGATTTGATAATATATCCTCATCGATGATGTAAAGTATTTTGTCAATCACGACGCAATTCTCAATTGATTATTATTATTATCCATTGAGTAATATTAAATTGTGTTACTATATTGAAAATTGGTAATAGTGAGCAAAAAGTTCATTCATATTTTGTAAATAGGGAATATAAAAAGGTAATTAAAGTTGAAAAAAAAGTATTAAACAAATAATGCTTATATTTTATTTATGAATAATTTAATTTAATTTATTTTTAATGAATGAATGAAAATAATTTTATTATTCTTGGATTAGTTTCCCTCTAGAACAAATTATAAATACATAATGTAAATTAACTAATATGTTGGTGTGTCCATAAAATTAGATTAAATATTTACAAGAAGATTGGTAATTATATAAAAGTACAGATAATGAAAAATGTATTAAAAAAACAAAACAAAATATCAATAAACCACTAAATAATCGAAGCATCTATTTCAAGCAAGTATTTTTGATAGTATTACGACTTAGACGATTTCCAAGTTTATTTCATGATCAACCGAATTAGGAATCGAAGAGGTGCGTGAAGAGGAGAGATTTGAAAACTTTGACTTTGCATGACGAATATCAGAAGGAATAGAATTCCAGAGGGTGATGGTTTGTGTTAAAAAGAATTAGCCAAACGCAGCAGTTCGATGAGGAGGATAGAGGTCGGACGTATGTGAACTGGTGTGACAGGATTGAAAGGATGATTCGAATTGTAGGATCTGTAGAATATATGAGGGACGCCGAGTTCTAATAGCCTGGTATAGGATGGTAGCAGTATTTCAACTCGGATTAATACTGGGTAATATGCGTATTCCTTGAAATTTCGAACATAAAGCGTATTGAGCAAATCATTAGACGTTTAAGTTTGCCTTCGAGTTCTCCCGAAAGTCCACCATACATCGCACAGCCATAGTCGAAGTGAAAAACAAGAGATGAAGCCAGGAGTTTACGGGTTTTGGAATGGAAGGAGGTAGCGTAGATTTATTTTGTTTTTGTTTCAGCGTAGAAATATTACTTCGGGAATTTGGGAGAGGTTTGGTTTCCAGGAGGGGGTTTGATCAAGGGTAACGCCAGGTTTTTAACGGTAGTGTGGATAGAGATAAGTGAGTGGTTCAGGAAAAGATTGGAAGGTACAGGAATGGATATGAGGAGTGAGGGGGATCCGATCTCCAAGCTCTGATTTGGATGAAACTTTCTTCGTTTGTTAGAAAACTTAAATCCTTTTGAAACATCTATACAAATATCTACAAAACAGTGTTTACTTTTTGAGTTAATCGGAATCTAATTTTACCACCCTCTTAACATTTTTTCCAGTTTCTGTTCGTTGAAGTATGTTAAATAGATAAATTTAAAGGGCATCAAGAAGAACTAAAGTTTTCTTCTTAACTTTTCGTCTTGATGCCCTTTAAATAAGACTTTAGACAAGTTTCATTGAAATCAGTACATACCTGTGTTGCTATACACTGTAGCGCCAAACAGTGTATAGCAACGCAGGTTGTTCCGCCTCTATCTTGAAAGGAAAAGACAGATATTAATTTCGATGAGGAAGGTTCATCCTCGTCTGACCTCTGACTTCCAATTCAAATTTGAAAAAGAATAGGTCCAGTAGAAAATGCGCTACTGCGGACGGCGTACTGTAGGTCGGGGTGACCAGCTATTTTGGAGCGTTGCCTGGTCTAGCATCCTCGTGCCTAGCGACGTCGGTTTGAATTCGTCTTGGGGGTGGTTGACTTTTACTTCGTGGCGCACCCATGGAATAAAACTCGACCCTCCCACTCTGGTTAGAATAGATTTTGCTGTACCTCTTGAACAATACCCCTACCCCGTATGCCAAAAGTGGTGGATAGAGGGTTATCCAAAACAAAAAAGTAATAATAAAACAAATAAGTAAAAAAAAGACGGCGTACAGAGTGCGGCGCAAATTGGGCCAAATGTCCAATATTTGGAAAAAATAGATTCTCAATATCTTTTTAATGATTGATCCCATCGATTTGTCGTTGGTCTCATTCGATTCAGGATGAAATTATGCATTAGGAAAAATATAGGAGGGCAACTTGAAATTCGGACATGAAAATCCTTTTTTTAAATCCAACTAGATACATTGATTTCTTTGTGGTTTTTCGAGTTCCCCAATCTCCATCCACGATACCACATGTGGTAGTTGGACGTTAAGCCAACCCAAAACAGCCTATTATTATTATTTAGTTAATGTTTTTTTGTTACTTGGGGGAACCGCTTGATAAACAAAAATTGAATTTTCAATTGCTTCAAATTCATTTGATTTCACTCGATAATTAATGAAAAAGTGCATTCCAAAACCACTCTAAAAACAATAACTGAGCCATTTTATTTTAATTTATAATCGGTCCAGCAGTTTCGGAGAAAAGAACGCATACGGGCGACGGACAAGTTTTTTTATTTGTTTTGCGAATTCTACGTAATCTGAAACGTAATACCTCAAATTTTGAGTGGTTATTAAGTTTCTGATTTTTTTTTTGTTCGATTACAATGGTCCATTATGATAATAATAAACCAAAATTAATAATATAAATTTTGTTCGAGATTATATTTTGAAAAAAAATCCCCGGTTCTTGGGGCTCATTCGCAAGAACCCTTGGTCTAATATTTTTGGTCCTAGTATCACCAAAAAAGTTTCATTTAAATCGGTGTCCCCCTCTTCCATATCCCTCATCCTGGTAGTTTAGTGTTGTTGACAGGAAGCCAAAAATAATGGAAATTAAAATGTTGAATTTACAAACCTGTGAACATTTGGTATAAAACAGTATATACAATGCATGCATATTTTTTATGTTCTATATAAAGCAACGGTTATCATCATTACGGTTATTATTGGTGGTAATGCAGCCCAAGGCAGTGGTCTTTCTCATTATATTTTTTTGTTATTATTAAATGAAATGAAAATGAAATGAAAAAATAATTTTATTCTGGGACTACTGTCCCCTAAGAATAATAACAGAGTTACAAATTTATGTATCTTAGTCTGACATAATAAAAATACCAACTAATTTATTGTTAATTGTTATTTCAATTGTGCAATGGATTGAAATTAAACATTGTATAGATGCAAGTAATTTTACATGTTAGGGGAAGTTTGAATGTGGAGTAGGTGTTGGAACAGGAGTTGTTTGAAGGAATTTGTGGATGAGGATTGACGCATGGGGGTAGGAAGTGAGTTCCATAAGGAAGCAGCACGAATGACGAAGGATTTGCTGAAGGAGGAAGTTTTATGGGAGGGAATATATAAGTCTATAGGTTGAGACCTAGTATTGAGAGAGTGGATAGAGGAGCGCAGAGTAAGGAGTTCCAGGATGTAGGGAGGGTTTTTAGTTCTGAAGACTTGGAAAAGGAAAACGCCAAGAAGGAATTGTCGTCGGGAAGTAGGATAAAGCCACTTCAACTCGGTGTACCATAGTGAAACATGTGAACGTCTGGGGATCCCGAAAATGTATCTTATGAAACAATTCATGAGTCTTTTTAGTCTCATTTCCAGCCTGGCAGATAGCCCTCCATACACCAAGCAGCCGTAGTCGAAGTGGGGAATACAAAGGAGGCTACAAGGAGCTGTCTGGTTTTTAGAGGAATACAATCACGGAATCTTAGGAGTTGTTTAAGGGCAGTTATGGATTTTCGGGTAATCTGGGAGATATGATTATCCCAGGAGAGGTTCTGGTCAAAGGTTACTCCTAGGTTTTTGACTGTAGGGAAAAAATGGATGGGATGGTTATTGAGGTAAAGTAGAGGAAAGTAAGGAAGGGAGCTGATGAGATGTCTGGACCCGATGATAATAGCCTTGGTTTTATCTGCATTCAGCTTTAATTCATTTATTTCTGCCCATCTGTTGATGCAGTCGATGTCCTCTTGTAGCCTCCGGGCAGCCTCAGGCATCTCAGAAGGTTGGAATGATTGGTATATTTGGAAATCATCGGCATATAGGTGGTAATTGGAGTGTTGAATGGCGTTAGGAAGGTCACTAATATAGATGGAGAAAAGGGTCGGGGAGAGTGAGGAACCCTGAGGAACACCTCGCGTTAATTGAAGTGATGATGATGGAGGTTTATTCGGTATTGTAACTGTCTGAGATCGATTGGATATGAAGGATAGGAACCACTTTAGGACGCTGTTTGACATGGGCAGGCTTTGGAGTTTGGAAAGAAGGATCTCATGATTAACGGAATCAAACGCCTTGGAAAAGTCAAAAAGAATTAGGATGGAGATTTTCTGTTTATCTATGGCGGATTGGAGGTCTTGGTAATCCTTAGCAAGGCAGACTGGGTGGAATACTGGGATCGGAAACCAGATTGTAAGGGATTGAGGAGATGGTTTTGCTCGAGAAAGCTGTTCAACTGAGAGTGAACTAATCTTTCTAGAGGCTTGGATAGATTGGATAGGATGGAGATGGGTCTGAAGTCGGAAGCTGATGAAGGAGTTGGAACTTTGTTCAGTGGACGGACTATGGCTCTTTTCCAGGATTTGGGAAAAATGGAATTTTGGAGAGAGAAATTATATATGTGTAGAAGTGCGGGTAGTAAAGCTGGAAGGCAGAGTTTGATAACTTTAACAGGTATTTGGTCAGGACCATAATCATTCGTTTTGGATTTAAGGGTGGCAGAGAGCAGGTCAGTAGGAGAGATGTCGAGAAAGTAAAACTTATCAGGATCAAAGGAGGTTTCGGTAATGGAAAAAGATGAGCGGACAGATGGAGATGTGGATAGAAAATGGTTAGTGAAAAAAGAATTTAGCGTGTTGGGATCGATTGGATACTGTGTGCAGGTTTTCGAGGTAACAACAGAGAGGTTCTTAAGGATTTTCCATTTGAATTTAGGGTTAGGTTCTTGGGATAAAACATTATTGAAGTATTGGGCTTTGGCGCGACGTAGGGTCATTTGTGTGAGATTTCGTAGGGATTTAAATGTGGAATAATGCTCAGTTAGTCTAGTACGTCTGTATCGTCTTCTAGCAGTTTCTCTTCTCCTCATTAGTTCTCTTATTTCTGTATTGATCCAAGGAGCGGGAGGACGTCTAAAGACACGTGTTTTTAGAGGTGCGTGACAATTGAGAAAATCGAGGAGGTTGGAGGAAAGGCATTCAACCATATCATCGATGGAGGGGAGAGAATAGATGGGTTCTAAGCAAGTGGAAAGAGAATCGAGGAAGGGGCTGATGTTTTCAGTGGTTAAGGAATCTAGATCTCTCCAGGAAATTTGTTTGGGTTTAGGTGAAGGAGTAGAGAAGTTGTATGTTATTTCAATAAGATCGTGGGATGAAAGGAAGGGAACTGGAATTTGCGTAGAGGATAATAGGTTATGTGGGGAATCAATAATAAATAAATCTAGCCAAGTATCAGTGGATTGGGTGTGATGGGTGGGTAGAAAGGGTACAATAAATAGATCTAAGGAAAAAACTAGGTCGGTAAGATATGTTCTGTCCGGAGTGTTTGAAAGGAGGTTGGTGTTGAGATCACCAGCGATAATAATATTTTCGTAGAGAGGAATATATGTAAGGAGGGAGGATTCGAGAGTGGGATCGAATCGGACACGAGGAGGTCGGTAAATAACGATAAAGAGTAGTGGAAAGGTACTAAAGGAAACCTGGGCAAACAGATATTCTATGTTAGGGACGTCTGAAGGAGGAGATTTTAGAAGGACTTTGGCCGTCAAACTGTCATGTTATTATTACATAGTTTTTATTCCACCATTATGTACATTTCCTCCAAATCGAACAAACTGTTTTGAAATACTGGCGTATCAAGGAAAATACATTTTTGGATCCGTCGATAAAGTATTTTCAGTTAGTATTGGTATTGTTAAAATTCATTAAATATTTAAAATGATTTTTTAACTGATCACTGAATTTCCTCCAACTACGAGCCAAATCAAACAAACGTATTTTCAGATATGAGCAATTAAAGAGAAACATTTTAACCCATATGTAGGAGAAAGTATTGGTTGAAATTCGGAAAAATGATACAGTATTTCTTTTTATTGAATTTCTAATTTTCAGTCAAATCGAACGAACTGTGTTGGAAATATATAAATATCTAAGAATATACATTGATGCGTTCGTTAATAAAAGTATTGGATGTAATTATTTGAAAAAAAATATATGAATATCAAGATACCAATTCTGTTCAATCTCTAAAAATTTAATAAAATCAAATATATTTTGACTAAAATGAATGTAAGCCTCGCGCGGGCTCATTACCGCGTATGGGGAGCGTCCCACGGGTGGCGGATGTGGGGATGGTCGGTGGAAATTCCTTGGAAGTTCCTCCCGGCTAAGTCCGATGGACTCGCTGACCAACAATGAGAGGGGCCCTCCAGACTTGCTGGAGGGAGGGGACCTCCAGACTTGCTGGAGGTAGGGGCCCACCAGACTTGCTGGAGGGTGTGACGTAGGATTGAACGCCCTACTCACATATCTTTAGTTCACCAAACACCACAAAAAGTCATGGATCTCCCTAAGGTAAAACGCTCATTATCCGGAGGTAAACTAGTCCCCCGTTCGGGTCTCCGGGTGGGGACTGCTTTAGGGGATTCATGCCGCAAGTTGAAATATAGGGATTTAAATATTGGTACGTGGAACGTAAGGAGTTTAAACACAGCAGGGGGGCTAAAATCGGTCGCGAATGAGGTAAATGGGTACAATTTGGATGTCGTGGCTCTGCAAGAGGTTCGCTGGCCAGGAGAGGGCTCGATGAGGGAAGGGAAGTACACTATTTGGTACGGAGGAAGCGGGAATCATTGTTTAGGTACCAGGTTTCTAATTAGGAGTAGATTACTATCCGCTTTGAGGGACGTACAATTCTTTAGTGATAGAATTTCGGTAGCTACATTTCAGGGACGTTGGTTTAAAATCGCATTAATAAACATACATTGTCCGACCGAAGACAGTGACGATGAAGTCAAAAGTGAATTTTACGATAAACTCGAATGGGTTTATGATAAACTACCGCGAAACTACATGAAAATAATTGTAGGTGACGCGAACGCAAAGGTAGGAAGGGAAGAAGTTTATATTCCGACGATTGGTAAAGAAAGTTTGCACGAATATAGTAATGATAATGGGATCCGTCTGATAAACTTTGCCATCTCGAAAAACCTGATAATCAAAAGTACGACGTTTAAACATAAAGATATTCATAAATATACTTGGACATCACCGGATTCGCAAACACGAAATCAAATCGATCATGTCTTGATACAACCCAGCTGGCAAAGCAGTATAATTAATGTACGGTCTTATCGCGGAGCAGAATGTGGGTCGGATCATGAATTAGTAATCGCGAAACTTCGACAAAAACTTAATATAAAAAAGAGAAAAGAAAACCATTTCGATTTTGAGAATTTTAATTTGGAAAAATTAAAAAATCCATCAATTAGAAACCAATTCGAGCTAGATGTTAAGAATAGGTTTGAAGCTTTAGAGCTTCCTGACGAGGACCACGAGGATATTGACAAGTTATGGATAGAGATCAGAGATAATATTAAAGCGGTCGGTAACTCGTGTCTAGGAAAAAAGGAAAATAAGAATAACAAACCGTGGTTTGATGAAGATTGCTTAAACATGTGTGAAAAAAGAAAAGCCGCTAAATTAAAAGCTCTAAATAATCCTAGCGAAGACAATCTGGAATACTTCCGAATCTCAAAGAACGAAACGACAAAATTGCTCAAAAATAAAAAAAGGGAGTATCTTAAAAATAAAATAATTGAAATAGAAACTAATAGAATCGAAAATAACGTAAGAGACATGTACAAAGGTATAAACAGATCACGTAAATATGTAGGGCCCGTAACGTCTGGAATTAGGGATGATAATAACAATATTCTGACCGATCCGGTTGACATATTGAATAAGTTTAAGGACCACTTTGACAATATTTTAAATACGGGAAATTATGATCTGTGTCCTCCTTCTGAGTACCAGAGTGCTGAACCGTTAATAGAAGGACCAAGTAAAGAGGAAGTTGAAGTAGCTATCGGAAAATTAAAATCATATAAAGCAGCGGGAATCGATAATATTCCTACTGAACTAATTAAGGCATGCGGGGAAGCTGGAGTTTCTAAAATACATCGGTTGGTTAAAAAGATCTGGGTGAACGAGAAATTACCTGAAGAATGGAAAGAATCTATTCTTATTCCGATTCACAAAAAGGGTCCGAGGACGGATTGTAATAACTATCGAGGAATTTCACTCCTTCCGGTATGTTATAAAATATTCACTTTAATCTTAACCAGTCGAATCACGGAATACGCCGAGGAAATTATCGGAGACTACCAATGCGGATTTAGACGGAATCGTTCGACTATTGATCAAATATTTTCTTTACGGCAAATATTAGAGAAAAAATTGGAGTATAACGGTATTGTTCACCAGCTGTATATAGATTTTAAAAAGGCTTACGATTCTATTGACCGCCAGAAACTGTATAATATTCTAATCGAGCAGGGGATTCCAAAAAAACTAGTAAATCTAGTCAGGATGTGCTTGACGGAGACACTCAATAAAGTTAGAATCGGTAATAATTTGTCCGAAAAATTTGAGGTTCGTTCGGGCTTAAAACAGGGGGATTCTCTTTCGCCTGTCCTGTTCAATTTGGCATTAGAACATGCCATTAGGGAGGTAATGCGAACCGAGAAAGGGTTGGATCTGGGCGGGACAACATCCGTGCTGGGCTATGCTGATGATCTGGTACTGTTAAGCGAAGACGTTGAAACTATAAAACTAAATACGACAACGTTAATGAAAGCCGGTAAAGAACTAGGACTCGAAATAAACGTGGATAAAACAAAATATATGGTTAGCTGCAAAAATGGCGATACTACTGGTGATATCGTATAGATGGTAATATGTTTGAACAGGTAGATAAATTTAGGTATCTAGGTTCTACGATAACTAGAAAAAACGAAATTGAAGAAGAGATTAAGGTTAGACTGAAGGCGGGGAATGCTTGTTATTTTTCTGTGACAAAATACTTAGTTCGCGCCTCTTGTCCCGAAACTTAAAAATTAGAATCTATAAAACAATTATCTTGCCTACAGTTCTTTATGGATGCGAAACTTGGCCGCTTACATTAAGGGATGAGCAGCGTCTTAAGGTTTTTGAAAATAAAGTATTGCGTAGAATATTCGGACCGAAGAAGGATGAGTTAACCGGAGAGTTCAGACGGTTACACAACGCCGAATTGCGTGAGCTGTATCCGGGTAATATAATTGAGGTAATTTCATCGCGGCGAATCAAATGGGCTTGTAAAGTTGTTGGGCTTAGTAACGAGAGAATTCCTAAAAGGTTAATATTTGCTGTGCCGAATGGTAAGCGTCCGAGGGGTAGACCGAAGCGAAGGTGGGAAGATTGCATTAAAGCCGATCTGAAGGGACTGGGTTTGGACGGCGAACGGTGGAGGGAGGTGTGTAACAAGCGATTGGTGGTGTCGGCATCGAACCTTCGGGTTCGCTAAGCCTTATTATTACATATATTAAAATGAATGTAAGAACTGACTCCCACTTAAAAAAAATTAATCCAATGGTTCAGTTTAAAAAATAATATAAAATTAACTTAAATACTTAAACAAGTTTATTTCCGAAATCGGTTCTTTTTCGAAGAAAATAATGAAATTCTTTTATCATACTTAGTGTTGGCCAAATGTGAGACCAAGGCGAGTCTTGGTTTCGCAACAGTCTTGGAGTTATCTTTTAGCTTATTACTACAGGGATATTACTGTAATTTTTTAGATAAAAGAAACCTAACTAAACCCGAATGGAAAATTAGAAGAGTTAAATGCAAAAGTATATCGGTTAAACTGATTCTTTACACATAGTAACTAACATTATCAAGTATTGGTAACTATTTTGCCTTAATTTTGTTTTAAAAAATCGATTTTATAAACCAATCTTGGTTTTGGGCTTGCAACGGTTAGGCTGTCTTGCAAAGTGCAAGACCAAGACCGATTTTGGACAACACTAATTGTTATATTATTCTAAACAAAAGTTTATTCATATAGCAGAATATTTATAAGTCCCTCCTCCCCGAATCAATATAATTTTTAATTAAATGTTGAGTCCGCTATTGGATAAGAATATTATCTGATTATGGTTTATTATTTCACTCTTTAATTGGATAAGGATGTAAAAATTCAAAAAGAAAATTAAATATATTATTATAATAATTAACAGGGACAGAAATGTTGGCTTTTGAGCCTCAGATATATATATATATATATATATATATATATTATATATATATATATATATATATATATATATATATATATATATATATATATATATATATATATATATATAACTGCCACCGTATTTATCTCAGCGAGGAAATGACCCCGACGAACAGGTACCTCTACTGGCTCGCTCGGCAGAAGAAATCAGCAGGGAAAATAAAATATATATGGTTCTCCGGCGGCAGACTGCGGTGTCGAAAGGATGACGGTCATCAGGTTGTCTTTATCGACCAGAGTCAAGACCTAGACGTCTTCGGCTGACTCTTCGATCCCTGTTTACTCCTCAACATCGATAAACAATTTGGCTTAGTTCACAGGACTTACACTGAAAATCTGAAATGTATGTTATGTTACTACCGGAAATTTTTGATTAATTTATTTCTATTGATTATTGCATTCAAAATTTTTTTTCTTTTTAATGGTTTTTTTTCTTATATTTTTATTTTTACATTATTTCATCTAATGTATCATATCCGATCCAGCGTCTGCTCACCAAATTCTGACTTTATTTTCCTCAAGCCTAATCATGTCTAGCATCCTTAATACCTGTCACGTCAACTCCCAATCCCTCCCAGCCCACTATGATGAATTCCTTGAATACTTTACCCATAATTGTTACCATATCATTGCAATTTCCGAAACCTGGCTCAAGCCTTACATCCCTTCCTCATCTGTTTCCCTTCCTAACTACACACTAATCCGCCACGACCGGACGAGCCGGACTGGCGGAGGTGTAGCGTTGTATGTTCACGAATGCATGAAGACCCGAATACTCCACTGCTCTCCTCCATCCGATCACCCACATGTAGAGTTCCTAATCGCTGAAATTTCCTTTGATACATCTCCTATCCTTTATGTCGTAGTGTATAGACCTCCTCTTGTTCCCTTTGATCCATCATTTGAATCATCCCTCTTCAACTTTGTTCCTCTTTATACCAAAATAATCATCTCCGGAGACCTAAACACTAATTTCCTTTCCGATTCCAGCGATAAATCATACCTCGAAAACCTTTTTTTCTCTCTTCATCTTTTCATTGTTCCTTTTTCGCCCACTCATCACACCCCCAGGTCCGATACCTGGTTGGACCATTACATTATCGACTCCGCTCAGAACCTCCTTTCCTCCTCACAAGTACCGGTCTCCTTTTTATCCTCTCATGACCTAATTCAAATTTCATATAATATCCATACTCCTCCGATCCTACCTAGAACCATAACTTTCCGTAATATTGATGTCCTCACTCGTGAAAAAATCTTACCCTACCTGGAAACCCTTGATTGGAATGGAATATATTCCTGTTCATGTATTGACGCTATGGTTGATATTTTAACTTCCAACCTCCGTAATATCCTTGATTCCCATGCTCCCATCAAAACCTCTACCTTTCGTCGCCCCCCTGCTCCCTGGATGTGTCAGCAAATTAAAGATCTTCAGAAGAGACGCGATGCAGCCCGCAGACGCTTTAGACGCACTAGACTCGCTGACGACTACCAAGCGTTTAGGGTGCTCCGTAACCTGACACAAACCAATATCCGAAGAGCCAAATCCTCCTATTTCCACGAAGCCCTTTCAGCAGCTCCTGATTCCAAAACCAAATGGCAACTCCTTCGTAAACTCTCCCTCTGTGACTCTTCCAGATCACCTTCCTCAGCAGCCTTTCCAGTCAAACCTGATGATTTAAATTCATATTTTATATCAGCTTCCTCCTGCATTCCTCCATCAACCTTTTCCTTCTTTACTCCTGGAATATCATTTAACGACGACAACTTTTATTTTTCAGATATTTCTCCTACAGACCTCATATCCGCCGTCATGAAATCTCATTCCAATTCCATTGGTCCAGATGGTATTCCCGTCAAATTAATCAAATTATGCCTACCTGAAATCCTTCCCGCTCTACTTTTCATCTACAATTTCTCCCTTCAGAACGCAATATTCCTTCCTCATGGAAAAAAGCCATTGTCCGTCCTTTACTTAAAAATCCTAACCCTTCTTCCCTGAAGATTACCGTCCAATTTCAATTCTGTCTAACCTTGCAAAACCTCTAGAACGAATAGTCCAATCCAAATTTCCAACTTCTAGAACAATCCAATCAACTTGACCTTACAGTCTGGTTTTCGACAGGTACTCACACAATCGCCTAATCAAAATCGTTAGTGATGTTCAGTCAGCATAGATGATAAAAAACTAACGGTCCTTATCTCCTGGACTTTTCCAAAGCTTTGATACATTAACATTCATCCTTTTCCAAATTGAAATCGTTATCTTTTCCAACAGCTCTATCCTTTGGTTTCAATCATTCCTCTCTCAACGTACCAAGCAGTCTCTATCCCGAACCAACCTTTATCATCCTATCTAACTCTGTCCTCAGGAGTGGCACAGGGCTCCAGCATATCTCCTCTCCTTTTTAGTTCATATATTAACGACCTTCATAAATCAATCCTTCACTGTTCACATCACCTTTATGCCGATGATTCCCAAATTTACCTCTCCTTCGCTCCCTCTGAATGGCATGATGCGTTTGCCAAAATACAAGAAGACCTAAATCGGATTTGTGCCTGGGCAAGTGAGAATGGATTAAGGTTAAACGCTGCTAAAACCCAAGCCATCGTCATCGGTTCCAAACCCCTTCTCAGATCCAATACCAACATTCCTCTCCTGTACCTGAATGACCAACCCATCACCTTCAACACTTCAGTTAAAAACTTAGGTGTTATCATAGATCAAACCTCTCCTGGAATCACCATATTTCCCTCATATCACGACGTTCAATTTCCATCCTGAAACTCTTCCATCGCTTCCGCCATCTCCTACCCATATCCACACGTAGACTCCTAGTATCCGCCCTCATCTTCCCCCACATTGACTACGGCTGCGTAGTGTACGGTGGCCTCTCATCGGAACTTGGAGTCAGACTGAAAAGAATAATGAATGGCTTAGTACGATTTGTCCCGAGACGTTCTCATGTTTCCCACTACTACGCCGAGTCAGGGTGGCTCTTTCCCTCCTTCAGAAGACAGTACTTCCTAGGTACATTCCTTTACCAAATAATCTATAATCATCGTCCGTCCTACGCATTCAATCTCCTTCAATTCAAGTCATCTATCCACTCCCTCTCCACAAGATCTCGTCCTTCCGACCTTTATACCCCTTTCCACAAATCGGCCTCATTTCAACACTCCTTTATTGTCCGATCCACCACATTTTGGAATTCCATCCCACTTAAAATCCGCCATGCACCATCCTTATCCACATTTAAAACCCTCCTTTTCCAATTCCTCCTTACAATTCAATCAGACGCTGGGTAGCCTATATTGTATTATTATACTATTGTTGCATTGTATGTATGTATATGTATGTATGTATATGTATATATATATTAATATATGTATATTGTATATATACTATTGTACTATTATTGTATTCTCACTATTATTGTATTATTGGGTGTATATATTGTGTATGTACGATTACACTATTATTGTATTTCGATTATACTATTATGTTCTACGAACATACTACTATTACTATAACATCTTTATTATTATTTGTCGCTCATTTATAATTTCATAGCGTATTGTGTATAGCAACTATTTTGCAGTATTAGGACATTATTTCTCATATTATGGCTTCCGATATCTGTACAGTTATGTAAACACTTCTTTTATCCCTTATTTTTTAGTTGTTTTTTTTGTTTGTTTGTTTGTTTTTGTTTATTGTAATATACATTTTGGCCAGATGTAATGTTTAATTTTATGTACAATATTGTTATTCTCAAGGGACGTAGTCCCAGAATAAAGTTGATTCTTCTATCTTCTATCTATCTATATATATATATATATATATAAAAGTATTTCGAAAGTTAAGTAATGGATATAATAGAGAAAAAAGAAAAAAAAAGTTATCTTCTAGATCAAATTGATTAAGAAAAAAGTAAATAAATGAAAAAACGATGAGATGAAAATATATATATATAGATATATATTATTATATATTGAACAGAAGTTTCTATTTACAATTTTAGAGGGACTGGATGGAAAGAAAGTGATTGAATAGGCGGGATTTAAAAGTAGGGAGAGTATTGGAGCGACTGATGTCGGGAGGGATGGAGTTCCATAGGGATGAGGATCGAATAATAAAAGATTTATCGAAAGCAGCGGTTCGGTGGGCCATTATATATAAATCTGAAGACCGGGAACGGGTATTGTGGGAGTGGACAGAGGATTTAAATTGAAGGAGCTCGGAGATGTATGAAGGACGGCGGGAGTGAATGACTTGGAAGAGGAAGGATGCCAGGAAATACTTACGGCGGTAGGAAGGATATAGCCATTTCAACTCTTCATAGAAACAGGAAACAGGGCGTCCTTGGGATCCGAAGATGAATCGTACAAAGCAATTTATCAAACGTTTTAGTTTCTCCTCGAGATCCCAGAGACGCCTCCATATACCGTGCAGCAATAGTCGAAGTGGGGAAATATTAAGGAGGTGACCAGGAGTCTAAGGATTTCAAAAGGAATAAGGTGTTGGAGGCTATTAAAAACTATTAGTGTTTTAGGGTGGAAAAGGTACTTTGGGATATATTGGATACATGTTTTTTCCAGAAAAGGGTTTGATCAAAGATTATTCCAAGGTTTTTGATGGTGGGGTAAAATTTGATGCGATTATCATGTAGAAACGAGGTTGGAATGTTAGGTACAGTTTTCATGAGGCGATTGGCGCCTATTGCGATTGCCTTGGTCTTTTCCACATTCAACTTCAGCTTGTTAGCTCCGTCAGTTATATATTCTATTTAAATCTTCTTGAAGCTTTTTTGTGGCGGCTAATAGGTCAGAAGGGGCGAATGACAGGTATATTTGGAAATCTTCAGCATAGATGTGGTATTGGGAGTGACGAAACAGGAGGGAAGGTCATTAAAGTAAATAGCAAACAGAGTAGGAGACAAAGGGAAATCCTGAGGGACACCGCTGGAGAGGGAAAGTGTCTTTGAAGAAGGTTGGTCTGGGACAACTACGTACTGGAATCGATTGGAAAGAAAGGATTTGAACGAACGCAGGACACTGTTGGATAGAGGAAGATTTTGCAATTTGGTAAAAAGGATGTAATGGTCATCTGTGTCAAACGCTTTGGAAAAATCTAGAAGGATGAGGATAGTAAGGTTAATGTGTTAAATGGAGTTTTGGCGTTCATGGATTATTTTAAGGAGGGCAGATTGCGTTAAATAGCCCGGTCGAAAGCAAGATTGGAATGGACCGATGAGGGAACGTTCTTCTAGGATGTTGGAAAGTTGATTTCGGACTAGCGGTTTTAAGAGGTTGGAAAGAAGAGAAATAGGATGGAAGTCGTTCAGTGAGGAAGGGTTAGAGATGTTTTATTAAAAGGTCGGACTAAGTGTTATATATATAAGTGATATATAATTGGAAACTATTTCACACTTCTTTGATATGTTGTAGTCCATGGTGTAATCATCCCCTCTCCTACTTGTATATGTACGTATGCATGTATATATATAGAAATATGCATGGAACACAGCAATCACAAGTCAGTAACAATGGCTATACTCTTCCTATTAGTTACCATCGTCGGCTTTGGTTTGGCCAGACCTTCCAGCAAAAATATGAAGCCAGTAAGTAACAATATAACTATATTATATTATACAATATTTGTAAATGTGTAAAATAGTTCTATTAATTGATAAATCATAAAAAATTGTCGCAACTCCTATTACATAGTTCCCTGTCACCCACATATCATTTATCATTCACCGAACAATATGCAAAATAATTTTGGCTTATCTCACTGAAATTTTTTCACTTTAAAAAAATTATTTCAGAACTATTTTAAATGAATTTTACCTTAATGTGAAACTATCAACAATGAATAAATAATATATATCGTTTAGTTTAACTCCGATTAGTTTATTTTTCGAATAAGAATCAACAAATTATTTTAGTTGCAATGAAAAAAAAATATAATATTGCAAAGCCAAAACAGATCATCTGTGATTAAGGAAAGGGAATAAACAAATAGGATAGAAATTAGCAATGTTAAATTTCAATTAATTATTTTAGCATTCGGTAAACCTACCTCATAGTCATTTGATAAAACATTAGCTTCTATGTTGTCCTTATCTTCGTTATAAATGACTTTGAAGTAATGATCCATTGTACAAGCCTTACTATATATTGTTATATACTAGATATTGTTGCTGATAAACTATTGCTTCATTTTTTGCTAGGCATTTCAAAGACATTATATCTTTCTTCATTTTGTGTTTCCATGTTTATATGCTATTCTGCTTGTATGTATGTACATATCTTTTTTTTCCTTATTTTTATTATTATTTATTCCTTTTTTTTTTTCATTTCCCTATTATATCTATATATAGTATGAATGATCACATTTGTCCTTTATACCAGTTGCCCTTCAATGTGGCAGATAGTATTATTTATTATTCAATAAAAAATAAAAGAAAAGAAAGAACTTTCTTCATTTGACCAGTTGTCAATATCTGATAATAATAACCAACTGAAAGCAGAACACCATCTGCTTGAGAACTCTACCCAGACCACAACGGCTTGCATCAACTTCGATAACTATATCTTTTTCAGTGTAATATAGGTAAATTTCGAAGACAGGTGCTGTACATAAATGTCATTTTATGTCTTGAAAACAAGAACCACATTCATCTGTATTCAAATAGAACTATTCTAGTTCAAACTTTGTCGATAACCGTTACAGATGACGCCACCTCCACATCCCTTCTCTCTCCACCTTCTTTGTAACGACTTCATTCTCACTTTGACATTTAGGAGAAAGGTACTACTTCTTTTATTTCTTTCTTATTTCAGCTTTCTCAATTTCTTCCCTCCTTCCTTTCATTCCTTTTCTCTGTTGTTAACTCTCTATTATATTATACATTGTCTGTACATCTTGATAGACTTTACAATATCTCAATTTTCTATCAAACTACTCCATTCTCAATGTTTTCATTTTACTATTTATTTTATTCTCATTTCTTATATAACTTTATATTTCTTTTTTATGTTTTTACATTTTATTCTAAGATTCCCAATGTAACACTTTTGTCACCCCCTTTTTGATTATGCCTACTTCATCATTCCACACTATGTAACAGTCTGTATTATTTATCTCTTAGTTCTTAGTCATTATTCTAACAATTTTATTTTACTTTATATCTATCTATTTTATTTTTTTTATTAGATCTATTTTATCTAGATCTAATCTATTTTATTTTCTCATTTTTTTTGTTATTATCTTTTTTACCATCATTACTTAAGTTTCTCATACCTTGTTATCTGGTTATTTTCTTAGCCCTGATGATGGCCTGAACTTCAGGTCGAAACGTCGGCAGATGTAAAAAATAAATATTATAATTTATTTTTGCCTTCCTTTTTTGACTGAGCACCCCAACTATTCTTCTCTTCATTATCCACGACTTATCTGTCATCTCAATTGTTCGTATTTTTTCGGTAGGTTGTATCATGTAGATAATCGTCCAGAACATTGTTCTAAGGATCTTGGCAAAAGTTATCTTCACTTAAAGTTGACGGATCAGTTTCCGTGTCGTAGAGTGGTGAAATTCTTACTTTAATTTCCTTCACTTAAATGCGAGTTTTGCTTACTCCAAATATATTCACATCAAACTCATCAATGGCAAAGCATGGCATCGTATTCTCTCAACAAGTTCACAATGTCTTTCTTATTATTCTCATTCAGATACCTCTAAATTTATTTTAATGGATTCATCATTATTTTTAATAATTTCAAACCACTGATTTATTCTCTCTGGTTAAAATAGCATTTCTTACCAATTTTATTTAGTTATAAGTATGTTTTTTTTTTTAAATCGATATTATAATATTGTAACCGTTGTACCCATCCGCTTTCCTTAATATACCCTCCAAAATTATGTATATATTCATTTTATTACTTAGATTGTAGTTACTCTTTATTGTAATAGGTCACCTGGCCAGATTTATTGTTAATCGGTTTAAACAATATTGTTATTCTCAAGGGACCTAGTCCCAGAATAAAGATGATTTTCTATTTCTATTTCTAAAAAAAATATTCAATTGGCCATCTTCCGTAGTCACACTGTTCACTTCAATAATATTGTCTTTTGTTTTCTGTCTAATTCGTAGATTTACTCAATAGAGAAACAAAAATGTAAAGAAATAAAGAGAAAGCGAACTTAGATTACACGGACTTCGATATTATTTTACCTTGAATGAATTATCTCATTCTTATATTTATTTAAAAGGACTTGAAATGAATGATGTATCAAACATGAAAAAATATCTTATGGGTGCCTATCGTCCGTTTTTTTTTTTTTTTATGTCAAGATAGAAAGCAACAGGATTAAAAACAAAATATACTAAAACTAATTATTTATTTTACTTTCAGGTTGAAATTACTGTCTAGTATGAGACCTTATGCCCTAGGTATCAGGAGTTCATTTTAAAACTACTGTATCCTGTTTACGCTGAAACTGAGCATGATTTCGCCTCACTAATTTCAAAAATTGAGTTGGTTCCATACGGTTTGCTGCTCACTGTAATAGACCTGGGCAGAATTTATTTGAAAAATATTCCCGGAATAAATCCCTAAATAAACCTCGATAGTTATTTCCGAAATAATTTATTTCATGAAATAACCTGACCATTATTTCCGAAATGATTATTTCGGGAATAAATTATTTCAGGAATAACGATATCTGAAATGATTATTTCAGGAATAATGTGAAATCTGAAATAATCATTCCGATCGACTTTTAGATATATATCAATATCCGGGTCGACTGTTATGTTTTCGGGGTAGCTTATTATGAAAATACGGTCGAATTTGAAATTGCGCCACCCCTCCCCACCCCCCATCGACTTTTTGTAACTTTTCAGATATAATCGATATCAGGGTCGAATATTATGTCTTCGGGGGCGCTAATTATAAAAATAATGTCGAATTCGATATTGCACCACCCCCTCCCCACCCCCCATCGACTTTTTGTAACTTTTCAGATATAATCGATATCAGGGTCGACTATTATGTTTTCGGGGGCGCTTTTTATGAAAATACTGTCGAATTTGATATTGCACCACCCCCTCCCCACCCCCCATCGACTTTTTGTAACTTTTCAGATATAATCGATATCAGGGTCGACTATTATGTTTACGGGGGCGCTTTTTATGAAAATAATGTCGAATTTGAGATTGCACCACCCCCTCCCCACCCCCCATCGACTTTTTGTAACTTTTCAGATATAATCGATATCAGGGTCGACTATTATGTTTACGGGGGCGCTATTTATAAAAATAATGTCGAATTTGATATTGCCCACCCCCTCCCCACCCCCCATCGACTTTTTGTAACTTTTCAGATATAATCGATATCCGGGTCGACTATTATGTTTTCGGGGGCGCTTTTTATGAAAATAATGTCGAATTTGATATTGCGCCACCCCCTACCCCACCCGCAACGACTTTTTGTAACTTTTCAGATATAATCGATATCAGGGTCGACTTTTATGTTTTCGGGGGCGCTTTTTATGAAAATACTGTCGAATTTGATATTGCGCCACCCCCTCCCCACCCCGCATCGACTTTTTGTAACTTTTCAGATATAATCGATATCAGGGTCGACTGTTATGTTTTCGGGGCCGCTAATTATAAAAATAATGTCAGATCTGAGATTGCGCCCTTCCACCCTCCCGCATCAGCTTTTTGTATCTTTTCAGATTCAATCGATACCAGGATCAACTAATATGTTTTCGGGGTAGCTAATTAAGAAAATACGGTAGAATTTGAAAAAGATATCCCAAAAACATAAAAGACCACCCTGATATCGATTACATCGGAAAAGTCAGTAAAAGTCGATTGGGGGAGGGAGGGAGAGGCGCAATCTCAAATTCGACCGAATTTTCGTAATAAGCTACCCCGAAAACATAATAGGCGACCCTGATATCAATTAAATCCGAAAGGTTACAAAAAGTCGATTGGGGGTGGGGAGGAGGGGCGCAATCTCAAATTCGACCATATTTTCATAAAAAGCGCCCCCGAAAACATAATAGTCGACCCTGATATCGATTATATCTGAAAAGTTACAAAAAGTCGATGGGGGTGGGGAGGGGGTGGTGCAATATCAAATTCGACATTATTTTTATAATTAGCACCCCCGAAGACATAATATTCGACCCTGATATCGATTATTTCAGAAAAGTTACAAAAAGTTGATGTGAGATGGTGGGGAGGGGGGCGCAATCTCAAATTCGACCGTATTTTCATAAAAAGCGCCCCCGAAAACATAAAAGTCGACCCTGATATCGATTATATCTGAAAAGTTACAAAAAGTCGATGGGGGGTGGGGAGGGGGTGGTGCAATATCAAATTCGACATTATTTTCATAAATAGCCCCCCGAAGACATAATAGTCGACCCTGATATCGATTATATCTGAAAAGTTACAAAAAGTCGATGGGGGTGGGGAGGGGGTGGCGCAATCTCAAATTCGACCGTATTTTCATAAAAAGCGCCCCCGAAAACATAAAAGTCGACCCTGATATCGATTATATCTGAAAAGTTACAAAAAGTCGATGGGGGGTGGGGAGGGGGTGGTGCAATATCAAATTCGACATTATTTTTATAATTAGCACCCCGAAGACATAATATTCGACCCTGATATCGATTATATCTGAAAAGTTACAAAAAGTCGATGTGGGGTGGGGGGGGGGCGCAATCTCAAATTCGACCGTATTTTCATAAAAAGCGCCCCGAAAACATAATAGTCGACCCTGATATCGATTATATCTGAAAAGTTACAAAAAGTCGATGGGGGGTGGGGAGGGGGTGGTGCAATATCAAATTCGACAGTATTTTCATAAAAAGCGCCCCCGAAAACATAATAGTCGACCCTGATATCGATTATATCTGAAAAGTTACAAAAAGTCGATGGGGGTGGGGAGGGGGTGGTGCAATATCAAATTCGACAGTATTTTCATAATAAGCGCCCCCGAAAACATAATAGTCGACCCTGATATCGATTATATCTGAAAAGTTACAAAAAGTCGATGGGGGGTGGGGAGGGGTGGCGCAATCTCAAATTCGACGTATTTTCATAAAAAGCGCCCCCGAAAACATAAGAGTCGACCCTGATATCGATTAAATCCGGAAAATTACAAAAAGGTGATGTGTGAGGGGAGGGGTGCAATCACAAATTTGACAGTATTTTCATAAAAAGCGCCCCCGAAAACATGGTGCATATTGGTAATTTTTTTATGTTATTTCAGAACAATGTTATTTCTGAAATATTTATTTCTTGATTTTATGCAATAATTTATTTATGAATAAATAATCCTGAAATAATAGTTATGAAATAATTTATTTCAGAAATAACTCATTTCGAAATAATTTACATTATTCCAAAGAATGTTCAAATAGTGAAATAATTATTTCAGAAATAAATTCAGAGTTATTCCATCGAGATTATTTCGTTGACTGTTTGAAATATTATTTCAGAAATAACCGTTATTCCCGAAATAATTCATTCGTGGAATAACCATGTGAATTATTTCAGAAATAAATTATTTCAAGAGTGCCCAGGTCTACACTGTAAGTATGAGCTGAGATGAATGATTATTAGTCAACAAATGTCTAACGTCGAAAAATATTTCATATCTGGCAAAGAATTCCTTAGATTAGCGCCTTAAAACTAATGCAGCATATATTTTATATAATCTATTTTAAAGCATTCTTATTTAATTAAAATCGTTTTACATCAAGACAAAACAAACCATCCCCAGACAAACGTAAAATTATTGATATTGCGGTATGGGTGAGATCAGAAATAAAACTAACCTTATAAAATGTATTCAACAGCCCAGTATATTTCTTGAGTATTTTAACAATTAAAAATTATTTTTCTGAAAGTCCGTTGTAAGATTGTATTTTTTTTTAAAACTTTTATTTCTGAGATTCATAAACACATTGGCTATCGCTTCTTTACTTATTGGTTTACATTTCGGCTATCTTCGTGACCATAGAATTTATTTTTATTATATTAAAAATTAAAAGAATATTACAATAGAATCGTTCTTATATTTTATAATTCAACCGAAACCGTAAGAAACCGAACGATATTCTTGATTTCAGTCAACTAAATCTCAATATAACAAAACAAGAATTGAAATGTTTGAGTTTCTCTTATAACATATTTTTTTAAAAACAAGTTTACATAAATTGTTCTAACTTTTATGTAGATTTCATAAATTGAAGGTGAATAATGACTTTAAGTCCATTTATTTGTCATTATTTAGAATAGTTTAACTTTGATCAATTATTTTTTAGTTCAATAGCACTGATTATTATGAATGTCACCATGGTCAACCCGTATGTGATGGGAACAGATTACATGCTTGTGCCATCAAGTATATCCCTGACACATTAACAACTTTAAATTACATTTCTTGCTTAGAGGATGAGACAATATCTAAACATTTTTATTATGATAGAGCATACTTATCCAGATGACAAGGTATGTGCAAGACAATAATATATATACTTATTTAATTGCAGAGGGAAATACACTTAAGTTTAATTTATTAATATTTTATAATTTAGAGAATTTTATCTCAAAATAATACATTTTTGAACATTCAAACTAGAATGCTTTTTATAAAAAAATACTTATAGAAGTCTCCTCTGAAGATTAGAAGAATATTTATCATGTACATTTTAAAGCTGTTGTCAAACAAAATATTTTTGATTTGTAAAATTAAATATTTTAGCGGCCTATTAAATATATATTGCCCCTCTAAATTATGGAAACATTTTTTTTTTCAATTGATAAACTTCAGTTATTTGGCGATTAACTACCATCAACTAGTGAGAACAAAATCGAAAAAAAAAACATAGATTTATTTTTAGCGATCAGTTAAGATAGTTTGAACTATTAAAGCAATGAGATAATAGAGAGATACTAAATATAACTTTTGAAAGAATTTGATAGTTGGATAAAGGAGAAAAAAATAAAAATGCTTACTCAGGTCGAAAATGAATCTCCGAAAATACTAGTCAGAAGGCATATGTATAATATATCATTGGAATGCAGAGAATTTTAGAAAAACAAACAATATCTAATAAAGAAAGTTATAAAAGGTAACGGAGAGTTGCGAAAACATTATAAATAATAATTTCTAAAAACTAACAGTATTTAACGTAAAAAAGGTGTTTTCAAGTAAATTAAATGAAATTTTCTTACTAAACGTAAATTAAAAAAAAAAAAAATTAAGTTTGAAAAAGTATTTAAAACCCAATGGCAATGGCATTGCTTATGATACTATTCCATTGTACCTGTGTGGAAGAAGAAGTGAAATAAAAAAATATTTCATGGATACATTTATAACCTTAAATATATTTACTGTTGTTTAATAAGTCTAGGTCTGATATTATATTTAAATAATTAGTGATCTATCGTTCGTTGGTATCTATGATTCAAAAAATCATCATGTAACCTTTTAGAAAATTAAATTAGTGAATAAGGTGATGAATTTTCTGTTTGCGATATTCCAGCAGTATCCACTTACAATTAGTGTGACAACGTTTGACCTGTCTATGACAGACAATCCTAATCTCGTAATTCCGTTTTAACTTTGCAAGGGAAACTAACAGTTTAATAACTAATAGTTGTACAATCCATAATCAACGGATCGTAAAATCCATAATCAACGGATCGGTCCGGTTGATATACTTGAACATTTCGAAAAATCTGATAATCAAAAATAATACGTTTCAACAGAAGAATATAAGACCTAATAAAATGAAAGATGGAAACAAATCACCAGAAAATTGGGGACCTGTTACAACTGGATTTAAAGGTATAAATCGCAATATGCGCACTGATATGGTAGACAAATTAATTAAGTTTAATTGAATATTTAATAGTTGGCCGTTGCATTATAAAGGAAGGAGATGGTCCGGGGTTGTGGTCATAAATAGGGTAAATAGTTTTCCTTCAATAAAGGCTTTCAATAAAATAGTTTTACCACTATTTAGCCTATTTATGAACGCAACTCCGGACCATCTCCTTCCTTAGTTTATGATATACATTGACTATATTTTAATAACGAAAAATGATATTTTTCGACTCCTGTGTACTTATGTACTGAACGACGAATAGAAGAACCGGGTAAACAGGAAGTTCATATAAGCTTTTAAAACTTAAATTTTATAAAGCAGTAGGAACTTATAGTATTTTCTAAGAACATGCGGGTAAGGTAAAGTTTAGTATACTTTCGATATATGTTTTCTGAAAAAATACGGGAGAATGAGAAAAAAACCCTAAGAATGGAAAGGACTTATTTATATTCTGGTTCACATGAAGGGGTCCGAAAACGGATTGTAATAACAATGGAGTAATCTAACTCCTCCCGGCTTGCTATAAAATATCCAAATTAATCCTATCTAGTCGAATCACGGAATATTCCAAGAAACTTATCGAAGACAAGCAATATACTTTTAGGTGAAACCGTTAAAACTGTTGATCAAATATTTTTCTTAAGGCGAATATCACATGAAAAATTAGAGTACACCGTACAGAAAAATTAGAGTACACCGTTAAGCTTCATTAATTTTTTATTGATTTCAATAAGGCTCATGACCGTTTGATATAATATTCTATATGAACAAGGTATTCGAAAAATTTGTAAGGGTGTGCATGACAGAATCGTTCAATAAAGTTAAAATTAGAAATTATTTTTCCGTAAAGTTTGAGGATCGAACTTAAAACAAGGTGATTACCTTTAAAATATTATGTTTAATTTAGGGTTAGAACATACCTTTAGGGAGATGATATGTACCAAAAGACGTTTTAATTTGGGTGGAAAAATGTCCATGATGGGTTATTGTTATAAAACTATGAAACGAATTACAACAACCTTGATAAGCGGCGTTAAAGAACTTAAGCTAGAAACGAATATTGATAAAACAAAATATTAGGTTGGCTGCAGGCACAGCGATTATCAAGGGGATATTAATATATGTTGGGATGTTAACGAAATATGTTGAAATAATTATGAATAATATCAAGAAAAACGCAATTGAAGAGAAAATAATATAACACGTATAATAACATAATATTAATAATTAAATATTTCTTTAGGGAGTGGAGTGGAGTATCTCAGTGGTAGGATACTGAGCTTCCAATGCTTAAAGGTCCCAGGTTCGAACCCCGGCTCATGACAGAAAATTTATTTATCTGTTTCATTGGCCGTGGGGCGACCCTGGCTCAGCAGACCTTCCTGAGGCACACCCAACCTCTATAAAATGGGTAATCTTAATTAAATAATTAATTAAGGGGGAAAACCTGGCGGTTAAGCGTGATTTCGGTCAAATCACCTCCTTTCACAACCGTTGACCGAGAAACAGTGATTTCCCTAAATAGTACTGAGCCCAAGAACCTTCATAAGTTGTAGTGGTACAGATTTTTTTAAAAAAATATTTCTTTAGTTATTGCTTTCTATTCAACAAAAAACTTACTACATTTTTATAGCTTTTTAGGTGTGTTATCACTCATATAAAAATTTCCCTCCACTTACAGAAAACTATGTATGTTTATTATATTCATATCAATCAAATATCCCTTATCTCTTACAATAATTAGATATCTTTAAGAACATTTTTAATCTTGAAATAATTTTACAAATTTATTTTACATATTTTCTAGTGCCAAAATAAACTCTCAGCAGGTATTTACCCAAAAATAATAAATTGTTACGAATCAAATGAAGGATGGGAATTATTCGAGATACATAGAAAAAAAAACATGGCCATTTTTGCACGGTAGTTTTGTTCCTTACCTCTCATTTAATGGCGTAAGTGTATATTAATTATTTACTTAATTATTTTTTCTTTTTTTAAAATTGATGATAATAAAATTTCAAAAGAGTTTTGAGGTGTTACTGACGATATGGTATAGAAGCATCTCTTACCATTAATGAAATGATTTGTTCTAGATATTTCTTAAATCTAAAATCGAACTTTCTTGATAATAATAGGTATACATATCTTTAACTTTAATTTTCTTCCGTTTTAGAAACGTGATGACAATATGTCAAAGGAAGCACTTATCAACTTCAGGAAGACATTGTGCAAAGTTACTGGTGGCGCTGAAAAATCTTGTTCTTTAGGATATCAGGAAACATTCAATACATATTGATGCCACATGATCAATTATGTTGGAAATGTATTAGAAGCAGTTATGAAAACATCTTGGCAGTAATATAGGAATGTATTTACTGCCATGTTTGACACTCAATGTATTAAATATATTGCATAAAATAGGAAATAATTGTCTTTTTTATTACTTTTTCACGAAAAGTTTTCCTCGTTCTTTCTCACGTCAGCTTTTCCTATATTTTATTCCTATAATTATGGATTATTCCTATGATTCTATTATCATGGATAATTCTTACAAGTAGTGTCATTATTATAGTCATCTGAATATTTGAGATATTTTAAGTCAAGAATTAAATTTGTGCTTTGATCTTATATTTGTTTGGGCTTTCTTAAGTAAACTAAATGTTTATATATCTAGCGCTTTCAAAATGTATTAATTTTATATATTCGATGCAAAATCAGGTGATTATTATAATAATTAGTCTCATAATTTTTCATTGGCCAAGAACAACCCAATATTACTTAAATCACCATGAAATTCGTTGTCAAACGATAAAATGATACAATGCGATTTTAGTTCATATTTTAAAAATTAGTAATTTAATTCAATATTTATAATTAATGCTTTATGATCAATGTTTTCTTAGGATTTATTTATTGTTATTATAGTTTAATTTAATCTGTTCAAGCCAACAAAGTGAGCTGTTTCTTTTGGAGCTTGTATAAAATTATGAAATTAGTTGGATGAGTTGGGGTTCTTTTTGAGGTCAACAAAAGTTTCAGTTACGCCAGAGGAGTTCATTAACAACCACATTTAAACGCTGCACCATTCCAATTCACTAGTAGATTTCTACTTCCACATCCAAACCAATCAGTTTTGAACCTGGGATGGGGTGGCCATGCGGACTAATGCGTGAACATCATCGCGAATTGTCCGGAAATCTGATAACTGAAGTTAGATAAGGAATAAAATTACGATAGCAAATCCCGGTGCCCAGTAGATAATTCTCCCGCCCTTTTCGTCAACAACGTAGTTCATTAATATCGTTTTCAAATAGAGGGTGAACATAAAATAGGTAAGACAAAAAAAAAAAAAAATACAAAAAAAAAAAAAATAAATAAAATAAAAATCTTACTGAAAAGATAGAAATCCTAGTAAAGACGGGTTGTTAATAGCGTTGAAAAATTCTCAATATTCAGGATCAATTGCAATCACGCCTCACCTTAAAACTGTTTTATTCAGAGCCCACTGATGTTTCCCATTCTCAATTCGTAATATGCTCCCCCCATAAAATCGTACAATAGATATACAACACCACTTGATTACTTACATCCAAATACCTCGTTCTGTTCTTTTTGACGGGAATCTTAACGGACATAATCATTTATGGGAATCTCAAAACACTATAGCGGCCCTATAGTAGTCCTTACGTTGTTCACGCGCCCGCTACGAGTCTGCGCAACTATCAGATGCTCACCATTAGAAAATGAATTATATTTTCATTTTTGTAAATATATTATATTTAAAAGTGTATTTTTGTTTGTATATATTTACATTAGGAGTATGTTTATTTTATTAAATAAAGTTGAAGTTATTTAAAATCAACTGATCAAAGAAATACAACCAGTGTATTTGGATACGACTCTCATTACAAATGTTTTACATAAAAGTATGATTCTCCTAACCAACGCGTTATATAATCAGACCCTTCCAGCGCTTTTGCCTGTTTCCTGTATATGCTTTTTGGTTCAAAGTTAAACTGCATTATATTTCACTATACTTCTTTTAATCATTCCAACTTTACCCTCACAATACTAGATACTCATCCGTCGTTTGTATTTCTATATGTAATAATAAGTCTGGAAGCTGATCTTTCTATTAGGAATGCGCCCTCCCACGCAGTCAGAAGATTCATCCTTACATATGTGGTTTTCGTCCTGCGGAATGTTAAGGTTCATCCCTTAACCTGCCGATCAAGAGTGATTAGGATGTTCACCCACCTAATACTTGTGGTTATCCTGTCTTAGTCTCATCCATCATCCACTAAGTCATATTTAACCCTAATTTGAACAGGATTTGTCGAGGCCTAGTCATCAGAATGACTTTATAAACTGTACATACACGCCAACATTATCTCCACCTCAATGCTCATAATCCGTAATGAATGTTAAAATAGGCTTAAAAGACCCATAATATCATACAAGCTAATGACCTCAGGTTTATCAAGAAAACCACTTGTTCCTTAGTTTGATGATGTTTTAAACAATCCGATACAAGATCGACTATTATAAAGTCAATAAACATTTTAGATATCAATGAGGTCTGAACCTATATTCTGAATCAGAAATTCAGTTTCAGAAATGAACTGAAACGGAAGGAGCTGGAGGTGGTGGAGCTTAAGACTATTCTTGAAAATAAACAACTCAAGTGGTTTGGTCACATTTGTCGGATAGATGATGAAAGTGAACCTCGAAAAGCGATAGAAGCTAGAAAAAGAAGGGAGGAAACCAAGACGCCGTCTCAGAATTTCTTACCAAGATTAAATACAGCGGATTTGAAGAAAGAGAGCAAAACTCTCTTAGAAATGAGACAGCTTGACCGGGACCGAGAGGCGTGGCTGTATTGGATCGAGGCTCCTCGACGCTATAAGTGACAAATAAACATCAGAAGTAGACAAATAATAAGAAGAACTATGCCCAGGAAATTATTAAATCAGTCAAGTCCAAATCGTGGCATGTTCTTGAAATATCTCAGCAAAATCAATTGACGTATGAAACGAAGTCCATAAACTTACCAAAAATCTATCTCTTTCTAGTTACACTATTTTTGTTAACGGTTATTTGTCAAAAGTTCTTTGCTTATTTCAAGTAAATTTAGTCCGTGATACAGACCCCTTTTTATCAAATTATTAACATCAGCCTGAAACTGCGTAAATAGCTTTATCCCATCGTAACCTAAAACTATTTAATTAATGAAAATTCTTGAAATTGGAATGTTTTCAATATGGAGATCAGCAAACTTTGTCTATTTAAATAGGTACTAAAAACTCGTAAATACACAATTACTTACCACTTCAACCGTAGGATAATTTAAGCATAAACTCGAGAAAAAAAATTGGCCTTCAAAAATATTGAGCTGTTTGGCGTGACTTACACCCCAAAATAACAAGGTTATATAGGCCAAACGGCCAAATATTTTTGTAGATCACCGTCTTTATTTAATTTGTGATCAAATTATCTTACGATGCAAGTGCAAAGCAAATTGCTATTTACGAATTTTTAGTATTTAATTAAATAGACAAACTTTGCTGATCTCCCAAATACCAGGAGTTTTCGCAAACAAAATATTTGTAGGTTACGATGAGATGAAGCTATTCACGAAATTTTAGGCAGATGTTACTAATTTGATAAAAAGGGGTCTGTACTACTGACTACTTTGCCGATTCTTTTTTACTTTCAATTTGCTTTGTCTGGAAATAATTATTTCTGCTAAGAGGGTGATAAGTGAATGTTGTGTGATCCACGCATCGCACCAGATATTTTAAGATACTTATAACTCATAAATAAATAGTACCGACCCGATGTATCAAGCTTCAATTATATGAATAGGATTAGGTGCAGATAACGTTTATTACATGTTCTACTGAAAAGTGGATATTTTGATTTAGTTTTTGACAACTCGAAAAATGTATATTTCGAGACTTTATCAAGAATATCATTTAGAAAATAATTGTATTGTTAATATATCTTTAAAAAACAATTAAGCAGCCCGATATTACCACTTTTTAAGTTTGATATTTCTCAGAAGTGGTAAAGAAATAAGTGCTTGATGAAGAAACATTTCATTGGCACGAGAGAAGTAATCGTTGTCAAGTAGTCATATTTCTGATAAAACTGTAGACATCTCTTTATTTTTTCACAACCCAGTAACATTCGATCAATTTGTTTCTTCGAGTGGTTCAATTGATAAGTGGTACATACTCCAGAAATGAGATATTTCTCTAATATTTTTTTAACTTATTATATTTATTTATTTTTTTATTGAAAATATTACAATCTACCACAAAGGACATTTGTAATAGTGTTCAGAGATCACATTCACACTCTATGTATAATAATAATAATATATGTACAATAAATAAGCATAAAATAATCTGAAAATAAATAAATAAAAATAACACAAACATACCTATATACACTATTTACAATCAGGCGAGAGAAATCCGAGCCAAACTTGTCCCTCCAACTGTGGAGGGAAATCATGACTTCAGAAGATCTCTGCACTTCTCTCTCATCCGCGTCACTGGGGCTAAGCCCAGTGGAGATTGAGCGAGGGAGCTTTAGCCACATAAACTCATGTCGTAGTGTTGCCCAAATGCGAGACCGAGACGAGTCTTAGTCTTCAAACTTACTCTTGGCCATGGTCTTGGTCTTGCGCAAGAGTCTCGGAACAGTCTTGCAGTTACTTATTAGCTTATTACTATAAAGATATTACTGTAAGTTTTTAGATCGGAGAAACCTAAGTAAGCCCGAATGAAAAATTAGAGGAGTTAAATGCAAAAGTATTATTGGTTATACCAATTATTAACATATAGTAACTAAGATTGTCGGGTATTAGTAACTATCTTGCCATAATTTTTATTTTAAAAATCGATTTGTTTTTACCTGTCCTGGTCTTGGTCTTGCACTTTGCAGACCAAGACCGATTTTGGGGAACACTAGTCGTGAGTGGAGAATCTGGCCATTACCAGAACTCCAATATTTACAAATTACAAAAGGTTCCGGAGCCAATGCTGATTTAACCTTCTTGGAGGATTTTAGGGATGGGTGGTGCTGGATAATGATTGTGCAAAGGGATTCAGATGATAGGTAAGGTTTTGGTAAAATTTGGAGAATTTTGCTGTGATAAGGTCTAGGACAAATGCGATATTAAGGTCACGGTGTAAGGTTTTGTTGGTTACATAGAAAGGAGCATCGACCATTGTTAGAAGGATTTTGGACTAGAAGGATTGGATGTATTTTATGTTTGAAAATTTTGCTGTTCCCCACAGTTCAAGTCCGTATGTCCAAGTAGGTTTCAGTATTGTCTTGTAGATAAGCATTTTATTTTCTATAAAATGTTTAGATTTCCTATTTAGTATTCTGTATAATTGGCCATATCATCGGTTAAGTTCCTGTCTTTTAAGTCTAGTATGAGGATTCCACGTTAATCGTCTGTCTAAGCGAAAACCAAGATAACGAACTGTATCTGAGAAAGAAAGCTGGATAGAATAAAGTGTTCTGGTGAACATGAACTGCGTCGGAATGTGAATGCGATATGTTGGCGTTCTATAATAATTAAATTACTCTACCATACAAGATGCAGAATCGGCTAAATTAAAAATAAACATTGCGGAGATCCATGGAAATCAATTAGCAGTATTGTCGGTCATGATGAGAAACAATTATTAGATTGATACGCGTGCGGCGTACAGTAGGCTGTTATAGCACTGTTATAGCAACTATTCGGACAAAAATAAAAATGAAAAAGGAATTTATACGTAACATTAAGAATTAATAAAAAAATTCATGATATGATGTGAATAAAATATATTTATAAAAATTCAATTATGTTTCTCTTATGAATTTTGAAAACGGAATTTTGATTAGGTCGTCTGATTTTATTAAGCTAATTTGAAAAATAAATTCATAAATTAATTTTGTAGTAAACTTTAAAGATGTTTTTTAAGTTTCGCTACAAATGTGTATATATATATATATATATATATATATATATATATATATATATATATATATTGAAGGAAGTTAGTCGACTGTTCTACATATCATGTCAGGAAGCAGTCTTTATTTAAATACAAAAAAATTTAAAAAGACTTCATCCTGAATATTTATCACCCATTATATGTATATATATATATATATATATATATATATATATATATATTATATATATATATATATATATATATATATATATATATATATATATATATATATATATATACATGCAGTGGTGTATATATGTTTATATACACCATATAAAGTTCTTGCCTTGACTTCCCTGACTATTTGCTTGGCAATGTTTCTCAATTTTCGTATTCATCTCTACATGCTTTGAATTTATTCTGCCTATATAGACTCCATGCTTCTTTCTTATCTTTTATTGCTTTTTCCACTTGGTCATTTCACCATCTAGTATTTTTGGTCTGAGGATCTGATCAGCAAAATCAGTCGATGATCGATTCCTAACTCTTCACCTGTAATTGATTTTACACCTGTAAAATATCTATATATTCTTCTGCCATAGATAATTTAATCTATTATGCTTTAAGTCTCCTTACCTTCTGCTTAGAACTAATTTTATATTATGTGTGATATAAAATAGTTATAACTATTTTAACTTATGTGTGAATTGAGAATTCCCAATAAACATATCATTCTCTATGCAGAATTTTATCAATCTTTGGAAATTATCATTTTTAACTTCTTCACCATTCCATAAACCTATTACTCTATGGGATTTAACGTAGTCCTGGCATTAAAATCTCCACAGATAACAACTATTTTGTTCTCGTTTTGCGCACTCAGTCTTAGTCTTGCGTTGCCTAAGATTCTCGCACCAGCATTGCAGTTACCTATTAGCTTATTATTACAGAGATATTACTGTATTTTTTCAAATGGAGAAACCTAACTAAGCCCGAATGAAAAATTGGAAAAGTTGAATAAAGTTAAAACTATATTGGATATACAAATTCTTTACAAATAGTAACTAAAATTGTCCGGTATTATTACCTATTTTGCCTTAATTTTTATTGACATCGATTTTTTATTTACCAGTCTCATTCTTGCAACAGACAAGCGGTTTCGGTCAAAACTAACTACTATCAGTATTGTTTTCTTACTATGCACTAAATAAGTAATCTATTGGTATCCAATAACCCAAAAATCCGGATAAAGCAAAGATAAAAAGTTTTGTAAATTTTAATTTTAAAAAACATTAACATAAATTTTGTTCGTAATTATATTAAAAAATTAATCCGACGGTTCAATTTTTTATGGAAAATAATGAAATTATTTTATTATAATGTTTTTCTAAACAATGCTTTTTTATAATAGAATATTTATCACTTCCTTCTCCCCCAACCAAACATAACTTTTAATTAAATCTTTAGTCAGCTACTGGATGAGAATATTATTTGATTATGTTTAGTTATTTCACTAATGTATAAGGACGTACAAATTTTAAAAGTAAATCAATAATATTTTAAGTAATATATTTCATCTCTTTGGAAACTACTTCAGATTTCATTGATATCTTACACTCTTTATCGCGATTATCCCCTCTACTACTTGTATATGTACGTTTATATATATATAGGAACCTGTATGGCATACAGTAATCAGAAGTCAGTAACAATGGCTATACTCTTCTTATTGGTTACCATCGTCGGCTGTGTTTTTGCCAGACCTTCCAGTGATAATGTGAAGCCAGTAAGTAACAAATATAACTGTATATTAATATAATATTTGTTTGTACATGTATGTTTAGTGTGTAGCTGCTGGTTTATGAGAAGTCAAGAAAGATTAAATTTAATTATGTTTCGTTAGTATCTACTAGCCGTATTTAAAAATGATACCGAATATATAGATTAACATGATTTTGGTAGATCATTACTCATTAAGTAGTTATTATCGAAATAGATAGAATAAAAAAAATAGTTAAATATAGCATTGCTTAATAATAATGATAAAGATATAAAATTTGATAGAATTGTATTGTTAAGAATTTGAAGTTGATTAAATAAATGTGAAATTTATAAATACATTAATAGAATCAAATGTAACATTGTTAATGTATTTGTAGTTGAATTGGAATACATCATTGAATTATTCATTTTCAATTAAATAAATAACTACGAATAGTTTTTGTCATACGAAAAAGTCCTTGTTATTTTATTTAAACATATAAAAGAATTTTTTAATTTACTCTCGTCAACTGTAAAGCTTTATAACGGGGAAACAAGGGAATCAGATTTTCTAGGCAGCCGTTAGGGTTTGTTATGTAAGTAGTTAACAACATTTTTAGATACATGGAAGAAATTCTCACAAGCTGTAGGATTAGATCTTCCTACAGGTATCAGTACCAGTAGTGGTTTCTGGACATTAGAAATCACATTTTATGCTAACTCATGATTAATTTATTTAATGATATTTTTAATTAATAAATAGTTTAACTGAGAGAATTAAAGCTTTTTATCAAGATCTTCCAATAATACAATAACACTTGCGCTATCTGCCCTGACTCAACTTGAAATAATTATAAAGTTAAAATCAGTTAATTCAAGAAAATATAAAAAGATGTCAAATTATTTTGGCTTATCTTACTGAATTTTTTTTTCTTTAAACATAATAATTTCAGAATTATTTTAAATGAAAACTCAAAATAAATAGAACTACCTTAGATATATGGAAGACCACCTTCCACGAAGCCCCAATCCCATCTGCAATAATTCAATCAGTGTATCCTCTACTTTTCATATTTTCAAACTTAGTCTAGCATGGCTCATGTAGAAATTCACACCACTTATAGTTTTAAAAATACTTCAACCAGAATGTAATTTCAATTTCAATAAACGTACAAGCTTTTCACTAACGAATGGACAAGTCGAATCGTTATCTTAAACAGCTCTCATAACTATAATTTCAGTCAACCATTACGTTATCAATGAAAACGTGTGAATTTTTCGAAGCCGTTATTTTTTTTTTTAGCTTTTTTCGTTTTTATTTCTACAACAAAACAAAAAGTCTCAGAGACGATATCCGTCTAAATATGCCTGTTTTTAATTTCCTTTTTTTGAATTATTTGAGTTTTTTTTTTTATGAGCGTGTGCGAATATCTTATTGTTATCCCATATAATTTATTTTTATTTATTGTAAATACGGTGCGAACGATTTTTGTTATCAATATGATTAATGACCTAAATTTTAATAAATAATGCCATATAATTCAATGGAGAAAAAAAAGAAGAGAAATAAATAGAATGTGGACTTAAATTACAGGTGTTATTTACCTGGAATGGATTATTTGTTTCTTTTATTTATTTAAAAGGACTTGAAATGAATAATTTATCAAACATGAGAAAAATATTTGATAGGTGGCTATCGTTTGTTAGATGACAAGATGAATAGGATTAAAAATAAATAATATACTAAAACTAATTCTTTGTTTTATTTTCAGGTTGAAATTACTCTTTACTACGAGACCTTATGCCCTGGATGTCAGCAGTTCATCACAAAAGAACTGTTACCTGTTTACACTGAAACCGAGTATGATTTCGCCTCTCTAATTTCAAAAATTGAGTTGGTTCCATACGGTTTGGTGTTCACTGTAAGTATTAGTTCTAATAAATGATTATTTATCAATTAATATGTAACATCATATCGGAAATAAAGTTCTTTAGATTAGTGTGTTAAAACTAACATAGTATATATTTTATATATGACTTTAGATTAACCAATAAATGGTTTTTGAGGGTGCATATTAAATTTATTGTAATGTTTTCAAAAATTAATGTTTCTGAGATTTATTAATCCATTTAATATCGGTTCTTCATCTATTAGTCAACATTTCGAACTCTGCAACCATCTTCCTGACCCTCAAAGTAGTATTCATTTTAATAATGAAAAATAAAAAATATATCACAATAAAATAATTTTTATGTTTTGACTTCAACTTAAATCGTTAGACAATATTCTTGATTTCAGTCAACCATATCTCAATAGAACAATAAAAAAAAATTGATATGTTTAATTCCCTCTTGTAAAATGTTTAAAAAAATCAACAATTTTATACAGACTGTTCAAACTTTTATTTTGATTTCATTAATTGAAGGTGGGTTGTTGCTGTAATTTTATTCATTTGTCATTATTGAGAATAGTTTTAATGACCTATTAATTTTTTTTCCAGTTAAATGACACCCATCATTATGATTGTCAGCATGGTCGATCCGAATGTGATGGGAACAAGTTACATGCTTGTGCCATCAACTATATTCCTGACACATTAACAACATTAAATTACATTTCTTGCTTAGAACACGAGACATCATCTAAACATTTTAATCCTCGTGAGCATAAATATCCAATTGACAAGGTAAGTGTTAAGAAACAATTCCTATATAAAAAGAAGTTTGCCGAGTAAGCTCAGTATAGCTTCCTCACCGTTTCATTGGCTAAAATATATCTATTACAAGGTAAACAATTATCGTATGAGAATAAAATCTATGGGAGAAGCCGATCCGAAAATCCAGTTACCCTTTAACATTCTCGGGTTCGATATCCACAAATTTAGTTTATCAGCTAGTATTAAAATGCGAAAGAGTGGCATATTTGAAGATTCCATATTGATTATTCTAAAAAAAAAAAAATACCTATGCATACTGACCATGCATTTCACTACTAATAGTGCAAAAAGTCATATGCAAAAAACTCATTATTTCTGTATGCTTTATTGGCATAATTTCATATTTTATGGTCCTCTGCTATTTTCCATCGTAGCAGACTGCTTATATCAGTTGCATGCTACAAAATATCACCTTTAGCACAAATTGCAAAAAAGTTGAAAATTTTTGCATACGACCTTTTGCACTAATAGTAGTGATATATACTTAATAGGTACATTTCAGTTCATAAAATGGACGGAAATAGAGAATTCATTGGAAAAATTCAGCTTGTTGTTTGTTAAAACTAATTAAGCTTGAATATAAAAATATGGGTGAAGTTCATACAACTTCGATATTTATCGAGAAAATCGAGACCAAGACGAATTGATTAAACTCCAATGGAAATAAACACAATCACAAATAAGACTTTTTTGGGGGAGAGGGGGGAGTGGTATAAATTGAGAGTAAAAATTACTTTAAATTTACAGAAAATTACACGAAATTTAAGTAAGACAGTAAGTGTCATGCCAATAATGTTTGAAATCGACCAAACAATACAGCATCAATTAATTTTTTTTAATAAAACCTCATTATAACCCCATAACAATATTGTAATAACCTAACTCCATATGGTCCCAGTGCCTTCAACATTGCATAGCCATTATATTGTTAACAATTATTTTTATTATCAAATGGAATTCAATGAAATTGATGCTAAGTAATTTCTTTATTGTTCTACAGATTTCCTGCAAGTTTGGGTCAAATGGAATGCCCCATTTTCAAAATATAGGCATATCAAATTACACATCTCCTGATCTAAAAGAAGAAGTATTTTTTAAGGGAGTAGTAGATAGAATTTGATTCGTTTACGTTTAGCAATCCATAAATTCCCTCCAAATTTGAGCCAAATCGAACTTGCGGTTTTAGAGATATAGACGTATCTCTAAGGAAAACACCTTTGCGCATATATAAGAGAAAGCAATGGACAGAATTCAATAAAATTGATGCTACATTATTTTGTCACTATTACCTCCCTTTTAAGCAACTTTGAACCAAATCGAACGAGCATTTTCTGAAATATTGGCAGATCTACAAAAATGCGTTTGCGCGATCTTAAGCGGAAGTGCTGGTTAGAATTTAATAAGATTTATACGGGACCCTCTAGACACTAACACACACAATTCCTAAAAATTTCATGAAAATCAGATAAATATTGACTATATTTTAATTAATGAAAATGAATGTTTTTTTGGAGCCTGTGTACTTTTTATTGAAGCGCGAATAGAAGAAACGGATAAATAGGAAGTTAAACCAAGCATTTGACATTTAAATTTTATAAAGCAGTAGAAACCTATATTATTTTCTAAGAACTATTGAAAGCATGCCGGGGAGCTACAGTTTAGTATATTTTAGATATATGTTGGTTAAAAAAAATACGGGAGAATGAAAAAAAGACATAAGAATATAAAGGACGTATTTTTATTCTGATTCACCTGAAGGGGTCCGAAACGAGTTGTAATAACAATACAGTAATCTAACTCCTTCCGGTGCGTTAAAAAATATTCAAATTAATTCTAACTAGTCGAATCTCGGAATGTGGCAAGAAACTTCTCAAAGACAACCAATATAGTTTTAGGCATAACTATATTGCTTAAATATTTTTCCTTAAAACCAATATTACATACAAAAAAAGAGTACACTGTTATGCTTTATCAGCTTTATATTTATTTCAATAAGGCTCATTATTCCATTCTATAAAATTTTTATATATAAAACTCTAGATCAGCAAGGCATTCGAAAAATTTGTAAGGATGTGCATGACTTAAAATTAAATTAAAATCATCAATTGTTTTTCCGTAAAGTTTGAGGTCCATTTGAATTTAAAAGAAGTTTATTACATTTCGAATGTTCTATTTAATCAAGCGTTAGAACATACTATTAGGGAGTCAATGCGTGCCAAAAAATGTTTTAATTTGGTTGTAAAAATGCCCATGCTGGGGTATGTAGATAATTCGTTACCATTCAAAGCCTATGAAACTAATTACAGCAAAATGAATAAGATCTTTGGCTTGAAACAAATACGGATAAAACAAAATATTAGGTCTCTCCAGAAAGTGCGATGATCTCGGGTATAAATATTGAAGGGAATATGTTTAAATATATCTGAACGATATCAAGAAAAACGAAATTGAAAGATAAAATAATATAATATATAATAGTACACTTTTTATCAATTAAAAAATAAAAATAAAATAATGACTTTTTAAATATCATTCATGTAAAGTTATTATTTTGGAGATTAAACATTTTATTGAGAAATATTACAATCTGTCACAGTTAAGGACACTTATAATACAGTTCAGAGAGTACATTCATACCGTATAAACAAAATATAAATAAATAAAGTAATATCAAAAAAATTAGAAAAAAGAACAAAAGAGAAAATAAAAAAATATATACACATAAGTAAGTAAAAATAAAGTGATTATAAACTGTTTTTTTTTTTTTACAATAACAGGAATTTATTCGTTTTTATAAATAATAATTTTAATATTTCTAACCGTAATATTTATGTATTCATGAAAATAATTGAAGCAATCAGATGGTTTATTTATTTTAAACCCTAATTTTAGCACTAATAATAATAATAATATTGTCTCTAATTCATACGGATAAATTCCTATGACAGAGAAAAATACATTTTTATATCCACTTCACATAAAAAATATTTGAAAAAATCATCATTTTTATAAATAAAATGTTTATATAATCAATTATGTTTATTAGAATATATTTTAGATCATGGAAAAAAAAAAAAAAAAATCTTTGTAACAGTTAATAGTAGTCATGTTTTCTAAAAACAGGACACTTTTACCTGACAGGATAAATTATTTATTCAATATTAATTATTTTAATAAAATATTTCTTTCGTTATCGCCTCCTATTCAACAAAAAACGCGCCTCACTTAAAAAAAAACACAACGTGTGTTTCAGACTTTTCTGCTTAATATTAGGCCATTGTTTATGTGTCTTTTTTTTTTTGTAGTTCTTAAGGTCTGCTATCACTCATATGAAAATTTCTCTCTGCTTACGGGATATCCTGTATATAGATCATGTCCTTATCAACCAAATCTTCATTTTCTCTTACAATTATTAGACATCTATTATAAATTTTTTAATAATTTTATTAATTTATTTTACACATTTTCAGTGCCAAAATAAACTCCCAGCAGGTATTTACCCAAAAATAATAAACTGTTACAACTCAGATGAAGGATGGGAATTATTCGATATATATGGAGAAAAGACATGGCCATTTTTGCGTGATGGTTTTGTTCCATATCTCTCATTTGATGGCGTAAGTGTACACTTACATTTACTTAATTATACTTTTTTTTTCTAATTTATGAGGATTTAATTTTAGACAAGTTTTGGTGTTGCTAATGATTTGGTATAAAACCATCTCTTGCCATTAATGCTATGATTTATTCTAGATATTTCTTTAATCCGAAGTTGAACTTTCATGATTATAGAATAGCTATAAATATTTTTTAATTTTAATGTTCCTCCGTTTTAGAAACGTGATGACGATCTGGCTAAAGAAGGAATTGAGAAATTCAGGAATACATTGTGCAAAGTTACTGGTGTTGTTGACAAAGCTTGTTCTTGAGCAAGGAACAATGAATCTTGCTAGATTTCAGAAATATGGTCAATTTTATTAAAACATTCTTGGCAATAATACAGGGATGTATTTACTGCAATGTTTAACACTCAAAGGAATAAATATATTGCATAAATGAGGAAATAATTGTCTTCTTTATTACTTATTCACGAAAACATTTTCTTCTTCTATCTACCGTCAGCTTTACTTGTATTTTAGTCCATTTTTATAACCCTGATTCTATTATGATGAATAACAGCAAAATATTTTTATAACATAAAAAGAACAAGAATTATAACATAAAATTAACAAGAATTTTTAACATAAAAAAAATAATGTGTCAAAATTTTGATACATGCATACAAAAATATCTCACTTCAAATGCCCTACTACAACTTAATATAACTGAAATCAGCAAGAATTTTTATATCCAACGATAAATTGATATTCCAAATGCAGGGTAAATCAAAAAGAGGAAGGAAAAAATACACACAAAAAAAAACAGTAAATCTCACAGAAGAGATATCCCAAAGCAATAATTGTAAATCATTGTAAACACGAATTGTTAATAATGTTACAAAAATCATTTCATTCAGTATCACTTCCATTCAATTTCCACAAACTGTTGCAGTCAGATTCCACCGATGTTTCATATTCTTAATTCGTAATGAACGCTCGCCAAAAAATCGTTCAATAGATAAACAATACCTCTTGAATATTTTCCACCAAATGCTCGTTCTGTTTTTTTTTTCTGTGGAACCTTAACGTACATAATCCTTTATGAGGATCCCAAAACATTAACATGCAAGATAGCACTTTATAGATCTGTCTAATCTCCTCATAATCAATAACGGATAACCTGCTTTCATCAATTCTAACAGAACAGCTTTGTTCTATTCAGTAATACTTACAAAAAAAGTCTGTAAAGAAAATACTAATACAGTAGCGATTAGTTTCCACTACTTATCAAATTTAGTACCTATTTAACAGGCATAAAACGAAGATAGTTACATAGCCGAGCTGAGAGTCTATAGTGAACTGGGGGACAAGACTTGTGCCGAAGAGTGAAGGTGATATGTGTGGACTCCGATTAATGTTCATCGATGCGCAACTTATTACAGCAGTGTTCAATAAGGAAAAGGATACTTTGTAGGTTTAGGGTTGCAGTTATGCTCTGAAAATCGGACGATAGATAGTCAACATCTCCATGTCCTTGTTGGGCAGTGAGATATTGGAAATGAAATCCGTATTCGGGGGTAGGATTCGCTTTAGTACAACCTTTTAAAAGATTTTTGAAAGGATTGTCAGTATGCTTAATGGTCTATACGATTTGTGTTAATGGAAGGTTTAACTGGTTTCAGAAAACAGATGATGGTGGAGTGTTTCCATAAGGTAGGCCAGTGGGTAGTTCGTAACATACAATTGTATCTATATGTGAGGAATATATTTGCTTTCGATGTATGTTGACCAAGGCTATATGGAGTTAAGAGGTCATATCCAAACGATTTAAGGGAAGATATTTTTTTGTAAATAATGTTTGATCACAGAAGAATTGATCTGCTTTTGGTGGTAAGCCGAGTGTGATATATGAAGAACAATTTAAGTAAGTGAAATTTCCAGAGCACAACCAAACGCCATTTTATTTTTTTAAATTATACAGGTCGTTAATTGGCTGTTTGAATTACATTTGATTTACTTTAAAACGATTCACGATAGTTAAGTGAGAGCGATAGGTCTCATATTATTTACTGATTGTGTTCTTGATTAATATTCTTGTTTTATACTTAATTATGTCGTTTATTTATTGTTCAGAGTTCTTTAGATCATTTTCTAGTCAATAAGTATTGGTTTAGTATTTTGAGTTTTTGTTTATTTTTATTAACTTGTAAAGTGTGAGGTTAGGAGTGGAAGGTAAGTTTTTACTACCTTGAGAGGTGTTTCTTAGTGAACTATTTTAACTGAGAACAGTAAAGACAATTAGGAAGAAAGGCCAAGTAAAATTGGCGGGACAATGCTTGTAAAGTGAACTTGGTAAGTATAAACACTTTATCATTGTTTACTCATTTATTGTTTCCTTCTTCCTCCCATACCTCGAGCTAGCTTAAGCCAATCTCTTGCTTAAAGTACTTGAGAAACTTTTGTAAAGTTAACGATATTGTGGATACAGTTATTTTTCAATTTTTATTGTTAATGTGAAAGGTTATAGGTTAGTAATAAAAGTATCATATAAACTCTCCATCTGATAGCAATATAGTAACTTTTGCTGTGCTTACAAACATGGACCTTTCCACGGAAAGTTTTGTGATGAAAGGACAGCAAGAGGATGGTAAGCATTCCAGGCCATTGGTTAAAAGATCTCGAAAGGCTTCTCCAGATATTTTAGATACAGTGGATGCGGCTATAAATAATAGCAACTTTCACAGTGCCAAAAAAAAATCAGGAAAATATTAAAGTATCCTTAGATAAAATTGCAAAAAAAATAGTGCCAGTGTTCGAGATCATATTAACAATGAGATACAATTGCTTGTTGATATGATTGAAACACTAGAAAGGGATAAGGACCAAGGCGGTGTATCAGCCATTGTCCACAGAGTGGTTAATGAAGCACTTTCATCTTAGAGAGAGCTCTACAAGGCCCGGCGTTTGTACCAGCGGTGTGGTTGCGATGAGAGGCGCACTACTCTTCGTGACGAGTACAGGTCTAAAGCCAGAGTATACCGAAACGAGGTGCGTCTACATTAATGGAAGTCTTGGGATGAATTTATCGTTGAGGAATCATCAAAAAACCCCTGGGGTATCCCGTACAAAGTAGCCTTGGGGAAATTGTCTCCAATGCAAGTAATCGCCGCGATAAAGTATGAAGGTACTCAGGCAAAAACTCCAGAAGAATCGGCGAAGATGTTTATTACAGAGACTTACCCCAGGGATGATCCATCCCAAGATAATGAAGAGGAGGAGTTCGTAAGACGCACTACGGTATACCCTCCCGGCACGGACCTGTGCCCACCATGGGACATATGTTATCTTCGCGGACAAGCAAAAGACTGGCCATGCCCCTGGTTTAGACACCATTGACGCTGCAATTTTCAAGAACTGTATTCCATATATAGAAGAAAGATTGCTGGCTGTTTTTCATGATTGCCTAGACAGGGAATACTTCGCAAGAATCTAGAAAATCGCTAACGTCAAGCTCATTTACAAAGGAGGAGATAAAGACAAGCTATTAGCCAAATCTTATAGCCCTATATGTCTCCTCCCATTCATGAGCAAGGTGTTAGAAAACCTGATACTCACCAGCCTACGGCCAGTCTTCTCGAGAGCGAGCCATCCACGGCAGTAGGATCCTCTAAAGGCAGGAGAACCGCAGATTCCCTGCTGAGAGTGCGCCGTGATGTTGAAGAGAAGGCGGAGAATTATGTTATACTCCTCCTGTTTGACATATCATCCGCCTTCGATAGCGTCTGGTGGCCGAGCGTACTCCAGCAGTTGCAAAGGTATGAAGCTCCCAGCAACTTGTATGACTTGATCAGAAGCTATCTCCACGATAGGACATTGAAGATTAAAGGTAGCTTCTATGAAGTAGAAGATACAGTGGAAAAGGGTTGTCCACAGAGCTCTGTCCTTGGCCCTGGCCTATGGAAACTGGCCTTTAACGAGTTGCTGGGAGTGCTAGAACAGGAGCGGTTTCCCGCAACTGTAGATGACCTGGCTGTTGTAGTGGCCTCGAAAAGCAGGGCCAGATTAAAATATGAAGCTGAACGTTGTGCCAACCTTGTAGAAGAATGGTGCGAGAGAAAGAAATTAAGGATGGCGGGTTCCAAGACTCAGGCCATCCTCTTGAGAGGTTCGACCGATAGGGCACACCCCATAATAACCTTGGTGATACAAGGTTCAAGAACATGTTCAAGTGAGGAAGTCACCTATCTTGGAATTAATATTGGGGAAAAATTCAACGTGACGCCTCACTTGGATTATTTAAGAAAAAGAATAACCTCAGCCCTTAATGGTCTCAGTCGCATAGGGGAACCCTTTTGGGGCCTTAGATATCCAGCAACTATGTCCGTTTATAAACGAGTAGTTGTTGATATCTTGAGATACACGTCCCCTGCATGGAACCGGAATCTCTCGTACCGTCAGAAGCGCAGGTTGGCAACAATCCAGCGGATGGCCCTGCTTAGAGTAACCAGATCATACAGAACTGTGTCCTATGAGGCGGTGCAGGTCTTAGGAGGAGGTATTCCTCTCGACCTCCTCCTGCGGGAAGACCTTTATCGGCACAACATTAAGAGGGATGGCTTGGCATATTTACCAGCAAACATTCGGGAAAGGATTTATGATGACCCCAGAAGATGGAAGATGATTCCCCGAGAGGATACATTGGAACAATGGAATCGGCGATGGGTGCCAACCCAAACGGGTCCACACTAAGAAAATTCTTTCCCACCATTAAATCGCGCTTAGAAAAGAAATGGGTCCTCCCGGACTACTGGGTCTCACAGATCCTCACGGGGTATGGGGGTTTCAGAGCCAAACTTTTTAAACATGGTAAAAATATCGTTCCTTATGCCCTACTTGTGGAGTATCTGAAACCGCTGAGCACATCCTTGTAGCCTGCACCAGCTATGAGGCATTGAGGGCCAAATTAATGAGGGATACAGGGCTTTTCGTTCTAACAGAAAGACAATTATTCAAACTGATGTCTGAACAAAACTACCCGCACTTTAAAAGTTTTGTATGCGGGTGGAAAAAAACTGTGGGTCCAACCCACTTCTCCCTGGGCAGGCGTGAAGAAGCAGTACCTGGAAGGCCGCTGATTAGGACAGGGGAAGAAGATGGAGGACGATGAAATAAGAGACAAAATTATGAAGTAAGCTGTGTGCACAGCAATTTAAAAATGTAAAAACATAAACTTGCAGCAGTGATTTGTTATGCAATGTGTATCAAATCACTGCTGCGAATTCCCGTATTGTCTTAAAGGCAGGGTAGGAAGGAAAAAATAAAAATAAAATTATATATATATAATAGTATGCTCACACATATTTAATAATATGCTCACACAATATAGTAACTTTTTCTGTGCTTACAAACATGGACCTTTCCACGGAAAGTTTTGTGATGAAACAACAGCAAGAACAGCAACCTTTCCTTGGACCTTTTTGTAAGCAACTACGAAATGAGATTTAAAAATGAAATGTCTATAGAAGGGATAAAACGTTGAGCATTTTCTATTTTTATAGATTTCCTATTGGAAATTATAGTATTTAAAAAGCATAAATAACAAATGAAATATATTTAATAATAAATTAAATAACACACATAATTGTGTCTGAATGTGTGAGTGCATTAAATCTAAAATTTGAATTAGGCGGTAAAAGTAAAAGATAGATTTGGCCTTAGCCAAAATCGCTTGAAATCAAACTCTGTAGGGCACTAGAAGATCATTTAGTTAAAAGAACGAAGAACAAGAAGTAAAAGATAGAGAAATGAACTTCCAATAAAAAAAAAAAATCGGCTTCTAAGAATCTTTTATTTTCATGCTATTGATTGTTGTTATGTAAGTGTTTTATAAAACAAATCTTATCCAACGTTATTATTAATTCTTTCACAAGAATTTATATTTTGAGTTTTAGATATTTTGTCTACAGAGCCCTGAACAAACGTGTAAAGGAATAAGTTCTAGATGAAAAGAATAACTCCTGGGAGAGATGCTGCCAGAAAATAGATGGAACACTGGGCTTCAATCGAGTGAGAGAAGGTTGGAATATTTTGAAGAACTTCTGAGAAGAACTGAGAGGGGTCCACGTAAAGACAATTTTATTTCTTCTAACAGTGAGGCCACTGGGAAAAATTATTATGAGATCCTCCTTAAAGAAATTAGAGCGCAGTTTATGGCACAAGAGGGCAACGTACGTGTAGACTCCTTGTGCATATGCAAGTGACGGAGGAAGAAGGAAGGACTGCTTTGGGCAGAGCTAAAAGCAGAACAGCTCCAGCCAGCACCTGAAGGCTTGTATATGGAGCTTTTAAAGCCCAGTGGTGGTAAGATGCTTATACTCCTTACCAATGGGACGAACATGGTACTGAAAGGTTGTGATCTGCCAGATAATTTCCGAACAGGATAAATCTGCTCCATCTATAAAAAAAGGAGATAAAAATAAATGCCAAAATTATCGCAGTATCTGTGTACATAGCTCAGTAAGTAGGATTATCGGAAGACTTGTCCAGGATAAACTTAAAGGGGAGTATACCACACTGGTTGTACAAACTGGTTTCACTACCGGGAGATCCTGCAAGAACAACAATTTTGTACTCTGGCAGCTCATTGAGAAATGTAGGGTGAAGAATAGGAAGCTTGATTTAGCCTTCATTGATCGGGATTAGGCATATGATGATGTTCTTGGAGAAAGGATATGGCTAGCAATGAAAAGAGCGGGTATTAATGAATGCATAGTACAAACCATTTAACACTTGTATGGAAGGGATCTATACATAGGGAAGATTGGGAACAGCCTCTTTGAACCATTTTCTGGAACCAAAGGGCCAAGACAAGGGTATCGTCTTTCTCAAAGCATTTTAAAGATATACTTGGCTGAGGTAGTGAAGCAATGGACGAGACGAAGTTGGGACTACGGAGTTTTTATGACGACGAGATCTTTATTCTGTTCTTCACAGACGATCAGATAATGATGGGCAGGAAGTTTTCCTGGAGATTGTGGTTGTCCAATTAAAGGAAACTTATGAAGAGGCCGATCTCAGAATAAACTTCCAAAATAATGAGAATATGGTACTGTAAGATGAGGAAGACGATCATCGCAGAGGTAATGAGGTGTGCAGTCTGGACGATGTAGGGACTTGGGAAGTGAAGGTCCGAAACAAGATAGAGATGACAAAGACAAATTAGAATGCTGCATGCTGTTCTCTGCAACAACACTATTTCAAAAGAAAAAGCAGGGTATCTTCACAGCTATTGATGATATTACAGTAATAATAGGTTATAGGTTTATTACGTAATTGGTTGATATTTACCACAAGTAGTCTACAGAAATATGGTTGTTTTTTGGGGGTTTATTTAGGCGTAAAACATTTAGTTTATTTTGTTTTTCGCTGAACTATACGCATTTAGATTATAAATTTTGTTTTTACTTACCCTTTTATGATAAACTCCAGTCCCATCCGAATCCACTTGTTTTCAGCCTTGCTTCTTCTTCGATTCCTTATAATCCCCCTAGGCGTCTGAAAAGATGGCCTCGTGATCTTCTCACCTAGAATTAAATAGGTAGTGCTACCAGTGGGCAGTATCTTTTCAAATCTGTTCATGTCATTATTTATAATGTGTGCATTTTTCCTAATTGCATCGTTTATACAGTTGTAAATTTCATTAAATAAATTTTTTAAAAATTGTTTAACAAATTGTTCTTGGTCATTTTTGAATTTATGGATGTTTGAAATTGGGGGTGTGAGTCTAAAACTGGTTAAATTTGACAAAGAACGTGCTTGAAAAAAGTGGCTAATTGTAAATGTATTTTTGGTATTTTGTTGGTGGCTGTTTACTAATGATATGTGTGTGGGCCAGATCTGTATGGCCTGTACTCAATCTGGTTAAGACAACCTCTTCTCTGCGGATAGGACGGATTGATGTTGACCAAGGCTTTATTGTATTTTTAATACTTTTTAGTTTGCTTGGGGGGCTCTCTCTCCACATAGATTGCCAGCTACAAAACATTTCTTTTTTAAGGGGAAGACTTATGTTTTGTGGCGTTAGGATGGCAGCGCCCCGTCCAGGAAGGGAAAGCGCCTGCTTAGCCGCTACATCTGCAAGCTCATTGCCAATGATTCCCATGTGACTCGGCACCCAGACAAGATATACTACTTTTCCCAAGGTTTCCTAAAGTATGTTTGGATTTTTTGGATAGTCGGGTACTTTGGATACATTCTAATCATACCCTTTAAAGAACTCAATGAATCCGTTATTAGTACAATGGTTTTGGAGCTTATTGACATGGAGAAGTGGAGGGCTGAGGCTATTGCCTGAAGTTCATCTGTATATACACTACATAATCTGTGAAGTTTTATTTTGTGGGTGGAACTATGAGTAACAAAAGAAAAAAATGTAGATTCGTCGGATTTGGATCCATTTGTTTATCATTGGTGGGTTATGGATTTCTTGGTTGAACAAGGGTATTTCTTTGAGGAACTTTATAGCTGAATTAAATCTTTCTGATAAAGAAAGGGTGAAGTTTGTTTTCTTTTCAAAAGCCATTGTCAATTTCGGATTAAAAATATATCTGTATGTAGGATGTTCAGTTTGGGGAAGTAGTCTGAAATGTAATTGACTGCTAGTTTCTTTCTTCTAAATAAAAGATGACTTACTCCTGCCTCAGAGCAAAAACTCAGAACGAGGCTGGTTCTAAACGCGTCAGTTGTAATCCGAATGCCGGTATGATGCACCGCATGCAGTTTACATAAGAACCGGTAACAGACTGAACCGTTGACAACACATCCGTAATCCAGTTTTGAACACATTTAAGACGTGATATAATTTTAGTAGTGTGGAGCTGTCAGAGCCATGAGGTACCACTCAGAAACTTTAGTATGTTTATTTTACTTGTAAGTTGTTTTAAGTGTCATAATGGGTGGTTCCCATGTTAGTTTCTGATCAAATGTCATACCCAAAAATTTATGTTTGCTTGTGTAAGATATCAAGGAATTGCCTAGGAAGATTTCAGAAGAGGGGGAGTGTTTCTCTTTCTGCTAAAATTAAACATTTTGTTTTTTCGGTAGAGAACTGGAGACCTGTGGAAAGAGACCAGTTGTTTCTTATCGTAGTAGCGTCCTGTAATTTACGTTCTACGGTGTCAATATTTGTAGAACGACAGATAATGTCTAAATCTTCCGCAAATAATAGTAGCTTAAAATCTGTTGGCTACCCTAGTTGAGTCTTAAGTCGTTTATAGCCAAGCAGAAAAGAGTTGGGCTAAGGACACAGCCCTGGGGAACGTCGCTGACCTGTTCACGATCTTCTGATATTTCGGATCCTTTTCTAACTTTAAAGTAGCGATCTGTGAGGAGCCGGTTTGCATAGCGAAACATTTGTCCTTTGATTCCGAAGGATAATAGTTTATTTAAGATTTTTGTGTGTTTAATGCTGTCAAATGCCTTTCTCATGTCAAAGAATATCGCAATCAACTGCTGAGAGTTGACAAAGACATACTGTGCCTCTGCCTCCAATGCATCTAGATGATCAATCGTGCATCATCCATTGCTCAAGCCTCACTGAAATAGATTATTGCCTACTTTAGCCCACATTAATCTTTTGTTTGCCATTCGTTCCATGACTTTACTGAGACAGCATGTAAGGAAAAGGAGACGATAACTGTTTTGAAACCGTTTGTCATGATATTTACTATAATTAAGCGTATTTTGTGGAGTTGTTTCAAATGGAAATTGTCCTCAAATGAAAATTATTACTTTTCATTAAGGCTATAGATTGGGTACCTTTTAGGTCTCAATCAGTAGTGACCGATCTCTTAGTTCTTTGATATTTTTAACTTCACCAACAAACCCAGTAACGAATTTGTAAATAAAAAAAAAGAGAAACTTTTTTTAAGTCTTCTTCATCTCATCTTTTAACAGTTAAGAAGGTGAGGTTTCTTCCGTTTGTTCTTATTTATAAAACTTAGTGTAAGCATAACAAAAAATAAAATAAAAATAAAAACAATCTTCAGAATAAATATCAACTAGACAAAAGAAAAAAGAAACACTTCTCTAATCTAATTAAAATTAATAAATGGAAAGAGGAAAAGAAAATAAGAAATACAAAAATACAAAAATAAGGTAAGGTTATCTGCCTGCGTGCGGGGATACTGTCCTCTGCGGAGTCTAAGATAGCACTGAAAGAAATAAGGCGACTTGATATCTTATCACCTAAAATTAACTTTGTTTTCACCAAAGATTACTATAATAAATTATTGTAAAGCTTTAATTTTCGTATCCATGACGTGGGATGCTTTAAGTGAATATCAACTTATTTCGTAATAAAAGTAATAAATGTTGACTTAAAGCTTATAAAACAAGAAAGTTGTTCTAGAAGTGGAATATTTATAGTATAGATGTGGGGTGATAAAAAAATTCTCTTCTTTTCCACAGAAAATCGGACCACATTGTTTCATAATTTTATTTTGCTCATGTGGTCTTATATCATCAATTTACACAATTTCCTGTACTTATTAGAGACCCTGCATAATGAAAATGAAATTAATACAAAAAATAATTATAAAATAAAATAAACTTAATTGTAAATAAAGTAAAATAAAATCATTAAAACAGTGATACCTATTTATAAAATGTGAAAGCAGGATTCCAGGATATCCCAACACCTGTACCTCATTGGTTTGATACTTTAGGGAGATTAAAAAAAAATAGAATAATCAAATTAGATTTAACTGCAGTAGCAAAAAAATACAGTAAATTACGAGCTTTTTCAACAAGAAAAATATTAGGTACTCGGCACAGTAAGAAATCACAGCTTTACAAATTATTCTAGTTTAAACCTTGATTCTAACCCATTTTTAAAAAACACATTTTCAACATTGATTTATGAATATTATTAAAAGATTTTTCCCGGAAAGTTCGTCATAAGTTAATTTAATACTTACTGAATATAAGAACAGTAGATCTTGTGAGAAATTAGATACAATAAATAAATATATAGAATTTTGTTAACTCCTTAAAATTTTCTACAGTCGATGTAGAAACATTACCTTCCTATATTTTATGTAAAATACCTAAAAATATTTTATTTAATGGTCTATTTTGAAACCAATATCTGAGCATGAAAACAAAAAGGATAAATGTTCCGTAAGAGCAGAATAGTTTGTTGGCTTGGGGTTCCATGCAAATCTGAAAACGATGTCTCAGCAGGGGCTAAGCAGGATTGTATTTGCTTTTCCGGCTTGAGAAAATATGAGAAAGGGGGCATCTTGTAAGAATATCTTCCACAGTTACATATAATTATTATTGAAGATAGTTTAAAACGATTATCTTTCACAATAATCATGATTTTGTTAATTGGAACGAGTACATGACCTATCCATCGTAATACCATAATAGATCTGATCCGAAATAAAAATAAAAAAAAAGATTTTTATATCCTAAAATATATATAATAAATACGGTTTATGTTATTTTGATGTTCTTAATGAGTTTTTGTATTAATGAATATGACCGAAATTTAAAAATATGTTGTTTAAGGTTTGGCTCCATTAAAAATGCCCTTCAAGAACTTCTTGTAATAGCCCAATTTTGTGAGACAATAATTGCTTATCAAAGTAGAGCAGTAATTAAAAGTTGTTTTGATACGAGATTTTTTTTTATCAAAAATTAAAATTAATTATAATGAACGTAATTTTGTATTCAATCATTAATGTGTGTTTGTATGCCCCTCTCTTATTTTATTATTTCATGATATTATCATTTTTTGCAAATTATGAAGTGTATATCAATTATTTTATATTTAAATTATACTTAATAAAATTAAATCATATATTCATTATACCTTTTAATGTATTATTAAATAATTATTTATTTTATCTAAGATACAATTAATCATTTCTTATGTGTTAATTTTTTTTTAAATTATTCCTAACAATATAAAACAATGAATGATCTTGGAGAAACATAACCAAATTGTTGCTTGGCTACTAACTATTATAAATGTGTCCTAAAGCAGAAAAGATATTTCTCTGCTCTCATTCAACTACTTTTTTTTATTTATATTTTTTTTTATCTCGTTATTTATCTCTACCGATGGTAATATTATGAGTAAAATATTATGAGCTTTTAATAAAATTTAAAAATGTGACACTAAACATCAGTGATGGTCTATATTCAGTATATATCTGAATTATGATGTATATTATATTAACTTGAAAAAGTGTTTTAAGGTTGTGAGATGATTTCACTTGTAAGTTACCTCAAAACGGAACACGTTTATGAAACTCTATGAAAAAGGGTTCCTTTCATCCATTTGAAGTTTTTTCCTCTTCATTGGTAGGAAAACACGTTGATTGAGCATCAAGTAATTAAAGTTAATAAAGCGACTATTTCAATTTGCTGCAGCGTTATTACTTTATATATGTATATCTGCAATAAAACTGTCTCCTTCATTAAGTTTCATAAAAGTGTTCCTTTTTAATGTAACGTTGAGGTGGAGCCAGAGGACTGCGTATACTCAGTATATTTCCCTCTACCCTTATGCCCTTATTCCCTTGGTTAATAAGAGTCTTGGTTTCAAAGGCAACGGTAAATCAAACAATTAAAGCAGATGTACTTTGTAGTTTCAGATAACACCACAGTTTACCAATTAGCATATCAGCAAAGTTCATTAACACCGCCTTAAACGAAACAAAACAAACTCGTATGCTTGAAGGGTGGATCTTGAAAAGGCTTTCGACAATCTGTTTTATGTTTTGGTGATTGACTGTATACATGAATTAATTAATTATTAATCCTCTTCTATTTAAATCAAATCCCAATTATTTCTATGCAACAGATAATTTCATATCCAATAACTCTATATTCAAACTAATTTCCCTTTACTCTTTAGTAAATTTAGCACAACAAATATTATTTTGGATAATGGATAAAAAGTATTATTACTTGGATTATAGAGCGTAATCAATTATCACATAGAAAACTGAAAATAACATATAAAATAAATAATGTTCGAGATAGACAGTGACTTTTCTTTTATTCACAAGAAGTAATGTGATGGCATGTTGTTGATATAGTGGATAAAAGTTTTGTAAGAATAGAGACATGAACGGAACGGAAAAGGTTATTATTTTCCCAGAACACATGCTAGCGAATCGTCCCTTAAATCAGAACAGAAAAATCGAATACACTCTCATTCTTCGTGTGCCTTCTCAAGATATTATATCCTCACTACAGCAACTGAATTTTTCGTAATTGTATTTACACTAGAACAAATTCACTAAGAGTATATCGTACCAATGTTTTATTTCAGTAGGAAAGCGATTTATTAAATTTAGTTTAATTTAGTATATGGAGTGACTAGGGATTTGAAATCGGTTAGGAAAGATGCTAACAAACTAGTGAGATCTGTTGCATTTGAAGGGGGAGGAATATGAGGAATTTGAGGTTGTTGATGATTATGTGTGTTAGGATGAACAGAATATTGAGATTGGGGCTGAGGTAGTTGCTGCGGCAGGGCTTCACAAGTATTATTGGGGTTCTTACCTCTAAGTAGTTCGGAGTATGATAAATTATTGTTAACAATTCTAGAAGGTTCTCTTCTTGGTCTGGTTGTCTCATCTTGAATCCGGTTCTTCTGGTATCTGGATTTGAGGCTCTTATAGGTTTGGCAGCCTTTGTAGTTGGCCGGATGTCCCTCCTGGCATAGTGCACACACTGCAGGATCTTGTATTGGTTTGGAGCACTCCACAGATTTGTGCTGTTCACCGCATTTCACGCAACGCGGCAGATGGTGACAATAACTTTTCGTGTGGCCATACGCCTGGCAATTGTGGCACTGCACAATTTCCTTCTTGGGGTATGGCTTCTCTATCTTCACGATAGTGTAGTACAATCTCTTGATATCATATATTTTTTCAATGCCAGGTGATGGCTCTAGATCCACGAAAAATAAAGGTAGTGGAACTTTATTACTCACTCCTGGCTGCTCCTTATTCTCCTTCAGAACGTTGGTTACCTGACGCACTTTGAAACCAAGCGTCGCTAGTTCTTCTTTTATCACTTCAGTTGGGGTTGAGGAGTGTAAATTTCTTACCACCACTCGTAGCGATCTCTCCTGTTTCAGCTGGTACGTGTGGAAATTTGCATTCGTTTCTGACAGGTACTTCACAATTTTTCGGTAGGCTTCTGCAGTATCAGGTGTTATTTTTGTGTCGTTGGTCCTGTTGAGGCAAGAATAACTGCCGGAGCAGATTTCGTTTAGCTGTGTACACAGTAATTGAAAATTTTTGATATTTTTTACAAATATCGGAGGAGGCCTTGGTTCCCTGGGTACTGCTGCTGACTCCATTACTTCTCTGTCATTACGAAGCACTTGGAACGGATTTGGAGTGAAGAAAGGAGATTCTTCAACCATTTCTTGCGAAGAGGTACCTGGTTGAGGCTGAGGTTCTGTATCTGAAGTTCTTTTGTTTATATACATTTATTTTATTGTATTGTATTTATTTTTATTTTATTTTATTGTATTTATTATTATTAAGTTTCTGTATTATTATTATTTTTTTTTTATTGTAAATAGAGTGTGAGTGTGCTTTCTCTGAACACTATTATAAATGTCCTTGATGTGACAGAATGTAATATTTCTAAATAAACAAATATAATAAAATTTAGTATATGGTTTGATGGTTGCAGGAAAATGGTATTCGTGATGTATATGAGATGGAGTTAGCAAGCTAATGACGGTGCCTAACATTCGCGTTGCACTCCAAATAAAGCAATAAGCTCAAATGTTGACATTATGGAAACATGTATTAATTTGCGATAATAGTATAATTACCATATTAAGTACAATATGGTAGAACAAATGAACATTCTTTTAAAAAATATAATAATCGAATTTGGTCAGCGCTTTATTTTTCTTATTTCTATTATTAACGTTGGAAAAAAAAAATCTTCCTAGAAAATTAGAACGAAATAAAAATATTCCTTATACTTTATTAAGTTCTATTTATCGTCGATTTATTACAAAAAGTCATACAGTAACATTTTATATCATAAAATCATAATGTACTTTGATGAATTTTCCTTCTGTTATATAAAAACATTGTGCACGCAAAGAAATTATATTTGATCTATAATCTATAATTTATCCTTCTGATGAATTTACTGTTGATTTTTTTTCTTCTTTTTTCCGCGGTGGTTAACTCAGTAAGTATATATTCTACGTTAAAATTTATATAAAAACTTTTGAGGTTTTAGTACGATTTCTTTGGTAAACTAAAGCAGTGTAAACTGGCTTATGGAAGTTCAGCGAAAAAAAATCAATATTTTCTACTATTGTTAATCAAAAACATGTTTTATATAGACCAATTTTGACAGACAATAATTTTTGTTAAAAATAGAGGGGGAAGTGAAACTTGTGTGATGCGGGCTCCAGATTTTTTTTGCTTACACTCACTTTTCTTTTCATCTCTCTCCTCCTCTTTTTGGCACCGGGATTTGAACTCGTAATCTTACATACGAAGTTCAATAGCTGTAACTTCGTTAATAATTGTCCGAAATGAACGATTTTCATATAGGTTTGTGAGGAATAGCATTACCTTTAAAAAAAAAACGACCTAAAATGTGTTTTTTCATTGAATTCTGAAACGTATCCCTAGAAAACTGCACTTTACTTTCTATATCTAGTATATTTAGGAAAGTAAGAAATTAAAACATGTGTTCAAAACAGAATGATCTGTATCATCACAAATACTGCTTTAAATCCGAAGGGTTCTTTCTTTTTTTTTTTGTAGGAAATTTAATTACCTCTTAAACGTTTTTACATCATTTTTATCATAGAATATATACTTAGTGAGTTAGGCCCCAAAATATTTTTCATTGCTTCATTACTTTTTTTTTCTCAATTTAATCAGGTATTTAATTTCTCAATTCAGTACATGTACAAAGATTATAATGACAATAATTAGAAAATTGTAGTGAAGTTTAATCAAAATCGTTAGCCGTTTTTGCCCTACACTCTATAGAAAAATATGTTTTTCACTTATAGCGGAGCCACTATTGCACAGGGAGAAATAAATTTGTGTCACAGTCATAAGTAGTCAAAATACTACAAAACAAAAAGAGCAACAAAAGAACAATAGTTGAAATTGTGTTTTTCGAAATCTGAAACGTTTAGATCCGTCGAAAACAGCACATTTGAATTTTCAACCGATCGCAATACTTTCCTAACATTGTATAGATAGGAAAGTAATAACACAGTTTCACGTGTATTTCTTTTTTTCGGGTCGTTTTTCAGTAAAGTCCCTTGATTAAAGAGAAATCATACCTCGAAATAATTCTCTGAAAAAGCAAAAGGGCAATTACTCGTGTAGATAAATCCCCAAGCCATCACTATACTACAAAAATTATCCTGTTGAACCGACTGTTGTCGCCCAATAAGGGCTCTAGAAATTGCCATCTGCCAACTCTCCCACTTTAATTAAAGGCTGGATTTTTTTCTGTTTCCTGAGAGTTGGGGGAGGATACAAAAAGCCGGTTATGATTGCCCCGTTATTCTCCATTGTCCTTTTCGGAATCTCTTTGTCCTTAGAATTATCCAGCCTTCTAATAATCCGTATTTATTAAGTTGAATGATGCTTCTTAATCAGGTTACTGACTTAATGATCAAGTTTTAAAGGGTATTTGTTTGCAGCTACGAGCGTTAGTAACAAGATTTTTATTTTTCATTAATGTAATATGACCGTTTTGATAAGGAAAATCAATAAATAGAGGATTAAAATAAATCTCGTAAAATCTTCGATTATTAATAGAGAATAAATGGTTTCCTTCCAATCACTCTCTCTCTCTCTCTCTCTCTCTCTCTCTCTCTCTATATATATATATATATATATATATATATATATATATATATATATTTCCTCTTTCTGTGATAAGTGACCAAGTATTTAAAATACATAGCACATTCTAAATGAGAAAATTAAATACTAGTAATAACAAAATACTTTACTGAGCAAATTTCGGATATGGCTTGATTACTACATGCTCTACCATTACCTGGTTGTAATATTGCTGGTTCACCAAATGTTAAAAAAAAATGAAAGAACGTGATATACCTCTCCTTCAGTTATTTTAATTTTTAACGTTCGTAGCTGGACAAACTTAGTTAAATGATCTTGATGCAACATTATGAACTTATATTCGACATCTCTGTTTGACAGCAGATCTATTAGATCAACTTGACATTTTTAATTCAACTCAGAACTGACCATTAGTTTCACAGCGATGCCTTTCTTAAGTGCACGGTGTTTCATTTGGCACTGTTAGCATAAATTTAAATACAACATTACAACTCCATGTGAAGCATTTTTGTATTTAACTTAAGTATACGTGTTCTTCCTCCGTGGCCTAAACTGGTGCGCATTTCATATAGTATACTAAACAATTATTCATTAGTAACATAATAGTGAGTATTGGTTTCCCCTGATTTTAATGCCACAATTAACTTCTCTTCATCATGAATTTTCAAAACATCAAAACGTTTTAATGGTCTGTAATCAAAAAGTTGACTTAGTTTTAGCAGAAACCACTTCAGAAAGTATTTTATAGTGTTTTGCTTGACAAAAATAAAAACAATTGTCTTCTCGTTTTCTCCATTAATGCACTTAATTTTTCAAGAAAAAAAAACACGATTTACTGCAGTATCTATTCAGTATATAAACTAAATTTCTTTCTACTGTCGTAAGTATTTCCTGGTATCCTTCCTCTTTCAAGTCATCCAATCCCACAGACCTTCCTACATCTCCAAGCTCCTCCAATTCAAATCCTCTGTTCACTCCCGCAATAATCGTTCCAGGCCTTATGATTTATACATAAGGGTCCACCGAACTGCTGCTTTCGACAGATCGTTCATTATCCGATCCTCATCCCTATGGAACTCCATCCCTTCCAACATGCGTCAATCCAATAACCTTCCCACCTTTAAATCCCTCCTGTTCAATCATTTCTTATCCATCCAGTCCCCATAAAATTGTAAATAGATGCCACTGTATATAAATGATCGTACTTCATTATTTTTACTTTATTTTCAAGTTTTTATTATTAAATTATTTAATTTAGGAAGTAACTTATAATTTTTTATTATGACTATTTCATTACTCAGTACTTTTTTGATGTATCTCTTAGGCTCCTTAGCCCACATTTCTGTCCTGTATTATTCTAAAGGGACTCGTCCCAGAAAAAGTAAAGTATCATTATTATCTTTATTATTCTCGTTTTTGCGGATTCAAAGCTGAAGGTGGGGGACAAGTCCAAACACCTGCAATTATAATTATTAATATAAATTACTGTATCGGAAAAAAAAATTAAGAAAACTTTATTTGTCTTTATTTGTATAAGACTGACAAAGCTCAATGCCAGTTGCCTTTTTGTCGGCTTCTCTCTTATTATATATATTACTTTTGAGAGTAATATTTTTGTATCTTGATTTTCAACTAAATATTGGTATAAAAGTTTTCAATTTCTTCATTCTCTAATATCATAATGTAAACCCGACTTTTAGATGTTTCTAAGCATGAATAATTAATTTTTGGTAGATGAGCCTTCTGTAATTATAAGAAAGTACGAGGCATATGTTTACTAATCAGTGATTGGAAAAAACACAATGTTAACTGTAAACTTGAAAAAGCTTTAACTACATAGCCTCATGTCTCGCAAATGTTAACAAAAAACAAAAATTCATTCACCAATTCAGGCATCATCGGGAAAGAGAAAATATACGTCAAATATTTCTCCATGACACCCAATTGCATACAGGAAAGAAGCAACAGCAATTATTGTTTAACACAATTTCAGACGTTCCTCAATCAATTCAACAGTCTGTAGAACTGTGAGGCCTTTGCAGAATTGGGTCGAAATATAATTAGTGTCCTATTGTTGTCAGTAATAGGCGGGGTAAAAGGACCATTATTTAAATATTGTAAGCTTTAAGGTTAAATTTTCTCGACAAAATGTATGCATTAACAGCAAAATAATGATATATGATATATTATCTTGAGTTTAATTTATAGGTAATATTTTCTCCGTTTAAAAGTTATCCAAATACATATGAAATATATATATTTTTTTATTTATTCTTGATATTTACAACTGTATTAAAAAATTAAATACATTAAGTAAATTTGATAACAGAAAATAATAACATGAAATGACTTGTTGAGAAACTACCCACTGGTAGCACTCTAATTATGAAATATTAAATTTACTATAGCATGTTACACACTATAATTTTCTATAGCATAAAATAACTATAAATTAAATAAGTTAATATACATATATATATATATATATATATATATATATATATATATATATATATATATATATGGAATTTCATAAAATTAATTTTCAACTCCCTTTCATATTCACTTTTACTGCGGAAACTATTCACTGATATAGTGGATTTATTCAGTTTATAAACTCGATATGATGAAATCGGCATTAATTAACAAATTTTGAAATATGTCTCTGCAATTATCAACCATTTCTTCGAAAAATCTATAAAGCTAGAAAAGTTCAATCTGTTTACAGATATATTTATTCAATTTTTTTTTTTTTATACTATCGAAAGTAAAATATTGTATTTATTCAAGTGTAAACAATATTTAGAAACATTTTCATGTTGATTTATTTACAACATAATATGTTTTAAAATAATCAACATATAAATATAACATATTCTATTCCGATCCATCGAACATGATTAGCCTTCATATCCATATAAGTAATTATGGTTAGCTAAACGACCTTACGACTTCGATTAAATTCTTAAATAATCTTAAAGTGTTATCTTGTTTAGCGGTTACTTCTAATTATTAAGTTAGATTCGTATTCAAAATATACAGATAACTAAACTTTTTTATATTTGTCATGATCTGAATGTTCTCGAGACTGCGTTATTCATTTATAACAAAACAATTGCACGAAAAATTAATCTTAATTAAGAATTAATCGCAATTTAATTTAAGATATATATTTACAACAGAATACTGGTAATTTGGTATTCCTCACCAACAGAAATAAATCTATATAACCTACTTTTATGTAGTCACTGATAACTTGAAAATATTACCGTTGTGAGACTTTGAAACAAGTTCTATAAATACGACAAAAATGACGTCATACGTTAATCCTAGTTAACTAACTCAAGATTAAAATTATTTGCACCAACAGAAAGGAAACTTGAACTCTGATAACGTTTAACTAAGATTAGTTGACAGAGAATGTTAACTTGATTCGCCCATCCTAAAAGTAAAAATATATATATTTTATCTGGATTATGTAGGTATTCTGAGGTACATTACGTAGGAGTTTTAGTTTTTTTTTTTTTTTTTTATGGAACGAAGTTTTATTTTAAAGCTATTTCCAATTGTGAGTATTTTAACGGCGTCGGGGTTCTTCTTTTTCTGAACTAATATTCTGACTGAAACAGATTAAGATTTTATATCTCAATTAAAAATTTAATTATACCTCAATGAAAAAGATTTAAAAAAAAAAATACTGAAAATTTTTTTGAACTAGTATAACTAATATTTCTGAATCCCCAAACCAATAATAAAAATATTATTTTCTTCATTGAAATAATATATTATCAATTTGACGTTAAATGGAACGATGATAATAAGATTTCGATAAAAAATTAATTTTAAAAATCACAAATACTTACATCAATTGAAACATTTGCTTATTGATAAAGTTCATACTAATAAAGAGTGGATAATTTTAGTAACAATCATCTAGTCGTTGCATACTAAGTGACGGGTTCACTTTAGGAAAGACATGCTAACTATAATTGGAGCAATGGCGTGCGGTAAAAAAGTAAATTAGAAAAAACATGTATGTATATAGTTATCAGCAGTTTAAATGTAAATGCCTCGAATTTCTGTCTCTATGTTTATAACCAGGCTTAGAAATACTGGCGAATCTGATTGCCCTCGGGTTTGAGCTGAGAAAAGAGAAAGCCAGCAGCTGGTCCAGTAATCGGGGGAGGAGATAAAGCCAAGGGGTTCACAGATGAGATCTCTGAGTGGAGAACACTTCCGGCTGTGATCCGTCCGGGGGGCCACCGCATCTCTATTTGTCAGGGCCCCACTTCTGTAGGCCCTCAACTTTGGTTGTGTGTGTTTGTCATCGCAGTATTTTCGTTTAGTGGCTTGTAAATTTTAGTATTCGCGCAGTATGATATTAATACACTTTAACAAAATCTTATTAAAAAAACAAAACAACTGAATATACTGAATATTTGATAGTTGACCGTTGCATTCATTATAAAGGAAGGACATGGTCCGGGGTGGCGGTTATAAATATGCTAAATAGTGGTAAATCACACAACTGAATATACAACATAAATTATATTTCTACTGCTTAAAAATACCATAATTACCAGATATGTACGCATATCTACATCAAATAACGTACACATATATATACTTACTTGTTTAAAATGAAAGCAGCGTTTGACAACATGAAACACAACTGCATCGATAAAGTAAAATATTCCAAATTTATAATTATCAACTCTACGACGAGATTCATCTTACGCAGATAAGTATTGTTAAAAGCATGACCAATACATTTTTTTCATAGACCCTTTTTTACTTTTTTTTATGTTCTAAAGCACCCTCCTCAGGATTGGCTTTACATTTATTTCACCTGAATCAGCCGTTGGGTTGAGAAAATACTGGGGCTGAAGTTTACTCGAGAGAGTTTCAGTTCAGTGCTGCGGTGGGTGAGGATGGTACTAATTTTGACGGTGAGATAGCAGCGATCCTCATAGCTCTCAGAACATTATCAGGAAGGAAAGTTCAGAGCGTCGTTCTCTTTGTCGACTCGCAAGCAGCAATCTTCGCTGGTGTGAATAAATATCTGTCGAGTGCAAATCCCTTCTCTACGATCTAACACTCCGAGGCAACAATGTGGTCCTACAGTGGATTCCGAGCCATTACGGTATTCTAGGAAATGAGGAAGCGGATAGTAGAGAGGAGCAGAATTGCCTCAAACAGTCCATCCAAAATCTTACGATTCAATTCGACGAATGATGAGGATGGTAGTGAAGGAGGAAACAAAAAATACGCAAAAAGACAAGGTGTAAGGGAGACGTTATGGATGTTTGGTGGAGAACCCGATCCCAGAAGACCTACCAAGAAGAGATGCAGTAGCCTGCTTCCGCCTGGCCACTAGTCACGACTATCTACAAAGTCATCTCCACAAGATAGGCGTGGCTGAGGATCCTAGGTGTAAATTATGTGAAAAAGCGAAAATGGATGCAGACCACCTAAACAAATGTCCTGCTTTGACGGATATTAGGAATAAAACTTATGTGAATGATTATTTTAAAAAATCAAATTTATACTTAGCAGCAAGATGTCGGATGGTCGAATGACCAATCACTGTGGCATATGAAATAAAGTTTTTTTTTTATGTGTTCACATTGTCTACATATTCTCCTTCTACAGCATGTTTAGCATTTTAAGGAGGTTAATATTCTCACAATAACTTCTAGTCTATTAATATTTTTAAAGTAAATATTAAGTGAATATTCAGTATATAATTAATTCAGGTCGAAACGTCGGCATATGTAAAAAATAAATATTATAATTTATTTTTTGCCTTCCTTTTTTGACTGAGCACCCCAACTATTCTTCTCTTCATTATCCACGACAGTCAACCAATTACCAATTATGTATTAATATTTTTCTAATTCCTGATAAAGCGATGGGGTTACCCTTCTTTTTGTGTTAAACTTACACTAAAATTAATAATAAATTAACTTATAAACAACTTTTGCCAACGTTGATGTGGTCACAGGTTAGAGTTGAGAGTTGTTATATTTTTCACTGATTCATAAAATTTGGATTCTTTTCATTTATTTTATTTATTCATGATATTTAGAACTGTATTAATAATTAAAATACATTTTGTAAATTTGATAACAGAAAATAATAACATGAAATCACTTGTTGAGAAACTACCCACTGGTAACACTCTAAAAACAAAATGTATTTACAATAAGAGATTTCGAGGCCATCTTCTTTTCAGACGCCTCGGAGGGTTATCAGTTCTGAAGTTTATTATGGAAGGATTGGTATCTGGATTGGGCAAAATCGGAAACATTAGGAACATTAAGGTCATTATGGGTTATTTTATTGGTGACAAAGTAAGGAGCATTGAGGATTTTCTGAAGGATTTTGGATTGTAAGGGTTGGAGAGGAATTCGATAGCTTAGTGGAGCCCTAAAGCTCCGTAAGTCCGAGTAGGTTTTCTTTTCATATCATATCATTAAAATTGGTATTTTAATTCCACTTGAAGTACTGATGTTTTAACTCTTTGTATTAATTTCCGTTGCTTTGGCTTATAGTAGTTATAATAAAGAGTTATTTGTAGTTTAGACCAAATAATTAAAACCTTTTGGTAAATTTGAATTATGACCGTTATAGTAGTGCCGAGAATGTTACTCAAATGTAAAATTTCTCAATATATGTTTTAGGGTAAGACTCATGTTGTCAACCGGATAAAAATGTCCCCTATACCGTAGTTTGGGAACCTTTTATCAATATAGACTGCAGTTAGAGTAGGCAGTACTAATGGAGACCGCAATAATTCTTTATATTTTACTGTTACTATTATTATTTTTCACTAAATATAGTGAACTATAATGACGTGAAAATCCTCATACATAAATTTAACTTAATTCCCTTTTATTTATTGCTTAGATAATTAAATATTAATTAAATATAGCACTAGATTTATAAATATAGTTCGAAAATGTCACTTTTGCAGGCCGCAACTACGTCACAGTGGCCACATGCGGGTGCTGAGTCCGTGGCTCTCCACATATGGTCTATACCATCTGTTCTGCTTTCAATTAGTATTCAACGAGAAATATATAAGGTAGGCATCCGACCTATACTACTCTATGGTGCACTGTTCTCCGCAACATTGTGCAAGAGTACAATCGCAAAACTGAAGAACTACCAAAACCCCTTCGTTTGCTTATCGTTGGTGAAACTATTCTTCAAATTACCAGGAACAGCACCATCCATTAAGAACTTTAAGAACAATTCTACAAGGAGTTTATGGGATGAAACCACGTCATATTCTATAATAGTCTTAAGACATGATCCAATAACCATCTGTTCAGTCACTGACCTTGAAAGTGTCAAGATACCATTCCGTTTGGGGAAATTTCCGTTGACAAAAGTAAATCAGATATTTTTGTACGACCGAAAACAAAATATATATATATATATATATATATATATATATATATATATATATATATATATATTATATATATATATATATATATATATATATATATATATATATATATGGTCGGTTCAATCATTACTCCGAAGTTTATAATTCTCTATTGTTTTCAAATGCTATATGGCTAAATAGCTATTGAACTTGACCTAATGATATATCAAGAACTCAACAACTCACATGCAGTTAAATGAGAAGTTATAATGTAAAAGAAAAGATTATTGATTCTTTAGTAACAAACATGACACCATGGTGATAGGTCCGACGTGATACCACAGAGGTAGTATTCACTGAATTAACCAATGACAGCTCCAAGAAGGATAAAAAAACGAGCATATGCCATTAAAAAATATTTATAGCTTTTAGTTTGTTAAATTGTATTAATAATAATATTATACTTTCCAATTTTTTCGGTTCAATCATCAGGTGAAGGTATTTCACATTGTCTCCAGCTTACTAGCCTTACAGCCAGCTTACGATGCCTTCTGTGGTGGATTTTTAGGAACGAAGGGCTTCGAGCTTAAATTTAATAGGATACTTTAATATAACCATATGGAATACCACTTTGTTTACATAAAAGTATTTTGCAGTCAAATAAAAGTGCCGAAAGAAAAAATAAAATAAAACTATGATCACGATTGATAATCAATTGAAGTTATTATTTTATTTATTACTTTAAGATTGTTAAGTACTAGAAAATATCAACAATTATACCAAATTTGGTACCTGAATTCATTAAGAATATTTTTTTATCATAGTTCTTTTCATGTAAACTGTTTCATTTAGTATTCATAGAAATATGTTGTTTTAAGTCGATGAATCTCTTTTTGAACTAATGATTTATGACTACCTTCTTTGGTTTCCATTTATGTATTGTCTATTTCCGTTCTGTGGATATCTGAGCTGGTAGATGCCGACTGCTAGTTATTTACTGGTATTTAAGAGCCTTTAGACTTGAACATGTTTATAATACCCTCATCATCTAAGCATTTTAATGCAATACAATACTAGATATAATATACTAATTACCAGATCATATTCTACACAGTTCTGTAAAGATCATAATTATATTTCTTCTAATTAATAAAAATGTACGAAATTCGTTAATTCTAATTTTTAATTGAAGGGATGAATTTTCATTCTTCCAACATTTTAAGATCTGTTAGAAGAAGACATAAATCACTTCTGGAAATTTTTTTAAGCCTACGAAGCAAAAAGTTTTGATAGACCGTCAATATTTAGGGAAAAGATGATTGATAACCATAATTTACGTACTTTTTAAAAGTGTCATATGTTAAATATTTCCAGCAAACATTATAAATTTAATTTTTTGTGGGATATTAAAAATAGTTTGTACTCCCCCAATGGAGTGATATTATTTATTTCAAGTTCCAGTTCCAAAATATAAATCGTTCTTCCTCCAATCAATATGAAGAATCCAAGACCACAATTTAGTACATAATATGTTGGTAAATTAAAATATTTTATACTAATTCATGTTATATATTTTTATATTCTTTTTTTTCGGTTTATTCAGACCATGCAGATCTTTGAACGTGAGATGTGGTCTCCTAGACTTTCGGAGATTAGCTGTTTTGAACAAACTACCATTTATATATTTATTTACAAACTATTTCGTATTTTTAGTTATTAATAACACTAAAACTCGTCAATAGCTATTAAACAAAAAAAGATGGAGGAAAATCGGTTGAATAATAGAGGAGAAAAGAGGGCTGAACCGTTATGTGTTCGCCTATTTATATAATGATTTGAACCTCATTTATGTTTTGGCAGCATATTCATCATTCAACTACTCATCTAGAATACTCTAAGCAATTCTTTACATAATGGAAACTTAATAAAATAGGTGTCAAATTGGAACACGCTTTATCATTGCGAATACTAGATCGATTTTAATGTATTTTTTTTTTTAAAGGAACTTAGTTACTTATAAAAGAAATAATTATATAAAAGTTATATATCTCATGATTTATGGCGAAAAAAATTATCTTTTCTAGGTAATTTTTTCCTGCAAATTTTTCGTGAATCACTTCACATATAAAAATTGCAATTTCTTTAAGTAGAAGACTTTAGAAAAGTTTCATCATAACCGTTGGAGGAGTTTTTTTCTTAGTGCGTTCTTTATTTTATTATGAGTCTCTATTTCGAAGGGGAGGCTTGATTCACAGGCATCGGTGGCTGAAACTATACAAAACATGTAATTAAGCAAAAAAAAAAAAAAAAAAAATTAGGTCCGCTTTTATGATAATTGTGGCACAGACAGACCAATGGCTAAAGATACGGTTTTTGGACCAAGGAGGCTCAGAAACGTAAAAATTCATTAAAAGTATATTTGGAAAATTTGACCTGATTGCAATATTTCCTTTACCTGGCGGTGGGAAAATAAAAAAAACCTTTTATATGTACAATGATGTTACTAAACATGCCGTTTTTATTTCCTTAAATTTCATTATTTTTACTTATTACTTGCTTTAATAAATTACTTAATCTTTCCTTAATGTTTCGTTTCTTTTCTATGCCCTTTTGTAGAAACCTGTAATTTAAAAAAAGAGCAAATTGTGATCTAGAAAACTGTAAGTTACAGTGAAGGTTATAGAGATAATGTCGTTAACGAAAAAATGTAATCAAATGCTCAATGAAAAATGTTCATGAACATACAGAATGTACAAAGCGTTTCGATTAGAGTAGCAATCATCTTTATAAATAGTATAAAATTCATTTTTCTCATACGATTTGAATTATTTTTGTAAGAATGGCGGGCGTTTCCAGTCCGGTGCCTTTGGGCAAATGCTCTGTTACCCTGCTCTGAGGCCGGCACTGCTTACCATGGAACTATTGGACAAAGCCAAGAAGAGAATGGTAAGTGGAAATACATTATTAAAGGGCCTTCAAAGCAATCGAAACCTCAAAAACAATGCAAAATAAGTTTGACTGGAAAGAAGTTAAAATGGCGCCGAATCCCTGGTAGTGCACCACTGAGAATTGATTTCATGAATTGGAAAATTTAATGCGAGAAGAAAAAAGAACTCTAGTTTAATCTATTCAAACCAATGAATCTTCGAAATTGCAACAAGAACAAAAACGAAGTGATCTATACACCAGAAGATTACCTAGATCTTACCAAGCGCTTGTGAATCAAACCATGTCCATATGAAGTTGAGTACGTTAAATACGAATCTTCCAAAGATGACTACAAAACGGGGTATGCTTTTCGTTCGAGCCGGTCCTAGAGTGGGAGAAAATAAATTGAGTAACCTGTTTCATCAAATACCAGCTTTCCAGACTAATTTAAAAAAAAAAATCATTTGAATTATCTCTTCTGTTCATTTATCCTAATTTTGGTGTCTTGAGGTTTAATTTTTATATAAATTAGGCCAATTATCATCAAACATTTTATAGATGCGCTATTTAATTCGACGTTTCGACCATACTAAGGGTCATTTTCAAGTCTTGATGAGTCCTCCGTGATATTTTAACCATTAATGTCGCAAATAATATGTTCAGTGAGCATTAAATTGTCATGGTCTATAGGATTTTCACCTACGTCATTTCTGGAGAGACTGATTTAACTTGACGTAGGTGAAACCCCTATAGACCATGACAATTTAATGCTTACTGAACATATTATTTGCGACATTAATGATGATAAATAAAGGAGGACTCATCAAGATTTGAAAATGACCCTTAGTATGGTTGAAACGTTGTATTAAATAGCGTATCAATAAAATGTTTGGTGATAATTGGCCTAATAAAGTATCATTTCTCTTCATTTTGGAAACTGACTTTGTTCCTGCCCTGCTTTAATCACCATTAACAAAGTTGTGGGTGTTAATACAATACATTTTATTGTTTTTTACATAAATAATACCTGTTTTTCAAAGTAACTATAAAGATATAAGTTAGAAGAAATGCCTCTAAAAAATTATTTTGCATAAATACGATCAAAAAAGTTACATAGATCATTCACCTTTGTCTTAAGCTTGCAAAAAATATTAGACCGAAAATATAATACTCATAGAACAAAAAATACACATTTTTTTCTCCTCAAAAATTTTAGTTTTGGTTCTTACAGGTTTTCGCAGTGTGGCTGCTGATATTAAACTTTTATATTAAATATTAAACATAAATGCATAATATCTTTACGGCGAAGTAGTTCTAAAGCTGCTCAAACTATACTTTATGAATGCATCATATCTAAGGAAACTATTCAACAAAAAATGGAACTGTAATTTGTGTTGGTCAGCTCAAACGTCGAAATTAGATTAGAGTCGAAACCTTTCAAAACATTTCTACTAGAACGAATTTAACTGAAATTGTGTGATGAAAAATTGTTACGTATAAAATTGGCGTAACTACTCTGAAGATGCTTAACTCAACTCTGTCAATAGTTATCATTTCTTATTTATTTATATTATCTAAGGGGAGAGATGGAAATTATACTTCGTTTGGAACAGTATCTTAGACTGGGCACATGTTACAGTACGCCTGAGCTATATTTCATATACACATACATACAGTATTTTATTTGTACTAGTGGTTACCTACAGAGACCTCTGCATTTGGTCGCCTACTCTGTCAGTTTACTTCTATGAAATAGAAAACCAGCCTTGTTAAAGTAGGATGGCCTCATGAAATTTTTCTGCCCGTACTCATGATCTTTGTATTACGAATAGTTTTGATCAGTGAATATATCTGAGAATAATTTGGCCTGGGGATATTGGTCTAATATTTCAGAATGATACAATTCATTTACAAAATATAAACGAACGCAAACAGTTATTGTCTCAAACTCTTTTCCAGCATAAGTTCTATTTGCCTATATAATGTTTTTTTTTTTTTTTTTTTTGTATTGGTAAGAATCCTAGTTTATTCTCATCTGGAGATTTCCCAGAAGGGCGGCTGATTATTCCTCCTTTTACTTGTATTTCTTATCATTCTCACAAAAGTAGGTCGAGAAGCAACTCCTCCCACTTAGTTTATTTATCGAACCATGAAAAACGATCCTCTAACCTCCAGTTTAATCCATTGTGCTTGAATTATGCAGCGGACCCACTTAAAAACAACCATCACAAGAAAGGCCTTTGGTGTCTCATTTATTTTTCCGTTTCCATTGGATAATTTTGTATTACCCAATATCCTCCTGCTCTTTTCTCTTTTTATGAAAACGTGTTATATTCTGATAAAAGATCATCCGGGCTTTCACTAATGATGGCTTTTATTTCTGGACACTGTAATGCTAAGTGTTGATGAGCACTGAGATGTTGATTTTCTCCAATTTATTAATTATAGTATTTATTGTATTACCAGATGTATTTTTTGTATACAGTTGTAAATATCATATACATAAATAAAATAAAAAAAAGTATTGATTGTCAAACGATAATTTTTATTAGTATTAAATTCTTGTCTGACAAGTTGTAGCTTTAGTGGATTCTCGTTCGGAAAACTTATAAAAATGTGTTTTCGTTTAGATAATTATAAATAGTTTTTACTTAGATAAGAAAATTACCTATGCCAAGAAAAACAGTTGGGAAATTACCCTTGTCTACAAGATGCATAGATAGATTTTAATTATATTAAGCGCATAATTTACTTAATATTTTTATGTGATATATTTGCGTTGCAAGAATAAAGTTGATTTTTCTTTTTCAAACTTATATCATCCTTGCTACTAGATATAAAGTATAATAGCAACTGTTTCCGAAGTTTTTTTATCGGCAAACTTGATTAAGAAATTCTGCTGTGTGTTAAACTGTATATCGATAGATCTGTTGATTCGGTCATGACGGCGTGTTACGAGTGTTGATCGTTTTAGTATTCTTGTGCCTAGCGACGCCGACTTGAATCCGGCCCAGGTGAGTTGAAATTTATTTTGTGGCAGACCCATGGAATAAATCTCGACCTATCAACTCTGGTTAGCATAGGTTTGGTTGTTAGGAATGGCGAGGTAGAGGATAATACAATAATAAAAGAAAGTCTACTAATTCTACGCTAAGAAAACCCGATTGTTATTCGTGTCTTATTCTCTATTTTTTTTTTTTGTGTTTTTATTTTATGTATTCATTGATAAGAATCTGAATGAAAGGAATGGATTTTAATTTTCCCGAGCTTTTGGTATTAGAAAATAGAATAGATTAAAAGTAATTAGTGAAACTTCAAAATTTATCACAAGGAATATCTACTATTTTTCCAGAAACAATTAATGGACCAAAAATGTTTATATTCATTTGTATGATCTTATAATTATTCATTTTGGTTACATGGGTGGGAGACCTAGACAGACTAGGACCATTCGAATGGGCGAAAGAAAATGCTCCTTCACTGAAAGTTACACACAGCTGCCTAAATACTAATTACAAACTTTTTTAAGAAAGCATGTTCGAAATCCAAAGTAACTTTCACAGACTAATGGAGAAAAGGTACACTACGGTAGGTATTATAAACTAGGATAATTCTTAACACTAACACTTTGGAATAATAAAATTCATTAACGATAACTTGTACTGATAACCATGTCAATTAAACTAATTTCTGCTAATTTTGAATTCAATTATGTATGCAAAAAAAAGGAAAAATTTACTGAAAAAATAAAATATCGATATTTATTATTACCAACGCAAATTAAAATTGAATTTAAAAAATATAGAACAATTCTGAGTTTATTTGGGCTCCTACACATGATGGTGAACATGTTACAGTTGATGAACATGTTGAGTGGATATGTACATTGACAATAATTAATAGCTTTGAGAATTGAGAAAATTCTGCAGTGAAAATAATAAATTTGATTGAAACTGTGAATGAGGCCGACAATTACAGTTTGGTTGGGGGTTTCGGAAGCATCTGTGAAAACCTGAATGTGGTGGGTGTAAACAAGGGCTATTATGTTTAGAGCTAGTTGTTTGATGACGGTTGGGTCATGTGACGATTTACATCACTGTAACACAGGTAACATCGCTTTCAAATCGTAACATTTTACTTGGCTCTGATTTATTTAGGTTTAAAACACCTTTTGTGGTATATAAACTGCATTATTGTTATTGAATTACTTATTACTGGAGAATATATCTTCTTTGAATTTATAATTTTTCTTAAAGCCTTTAATAACATATATTTTTGTGAGCCATGTTCTACACGAATGTAATATCTTTCTAGCTTTAGTCAAGGGTGCATTTATTTGTGGGGTTTCAAAAGCTCCTAGCTATATTTTTATTTCTGAGTTTTGTTTTTGTAAAAATGGTCGAATTTTATCTTGTCGTGGAAAATCTGGTCTAATGTAGGCGCTAGCTTCGGACAGATAGATATTCGACTCATATTTAACTTTTTCAGAGTAAGCCATACATATCTTCTTTCCCAGAACTGACGAAAAGCTTAAACGATATAGACGTCCCTAGACAAGAACTATGGAAGACCCTGATGGATAAAAATATCCCAAGAGGTTTGGTAAATGCTATAAGGTCCACGTTTCAGAACTCAAAGGGCATAGTTAGAATAAATGGAATGGAGTCCGATATCTTTGTCATGATTAAAGGTGTTAAGTAAGGAGACAGCTTGAGCCCCCTTCTGTTCATTATATATATGGACGAAATTTTAAAGATTTGTAAACAACGAACAGCGCGAAAAGTTCTAGGAAAATGGAACATGAGGTCTTTGCAGATGACATCGTTCTCATATCAGACTCAAAGGAAAATCTGCAGCAAGCGGTGATGGAATAGGAGGCTGAATTAGCAAGAAAGGGTATGAAAGTTAATGTCGGAAAGAGCAAAGTAATGCAGATTGGACGGGATCAGGAGGTTGTTGAAATTTATTGCAAAGGAGAGGTACTCGAAATGGTGGAGGACTTCACATATCTAGGTGCAGTAATAAACAAGAACGGAAGGGTTGACCATGAAATTTCCAACAGGATTAAAAAGGCCAATGATGTGTATTGCAGCTTATGCAATACAGTCATTGGGAAAAGGGAGGTAGAGAGGAATGTAATTGGAATGTATCTTCGAAGGGTAGCCTGGCAGAACCAGGAGAGACCGGATCAGGAATGAAAAAACAAGAGACGACCTAGGCACTGTCTCCTTAAAGAATTCTATAGAAAAGAGGCAGCTGAGATGGTTCGGGCATGTATGCCGAATGAATGAAGACCGGGACCCACAAAAATTCATGGAGGCGAGACCTGTAGGAAAGCGCCCAAGAGGAAGACCCAGATTGTCGTGGATGGAGTACATCTCCCAGATCGGGCAGAAAAGAGGTATGAGGATAGGGAATATGAGGGCTCTAGCTCGGGACCGAAATGCTTGGGATGCATGGATCGAGGCACCTCCACGGTGAAAGGCACAAAGGCGGTAGGGAAAGAAGAATATAATACAATAAATTATATTAAACAGTATGTGATACTGTAGAATTGAATAGATCAATCATACTCGCATGAGTGATTAAATAAGAGACTTAATGTGTACTCATACATAACTGTCAATAGTGATAATTTTTATTTTAAATCAAAACAATTTATTGTAAAAATGGTAAGCTCTGCTTATTTAAATTAAAGTTCTGTATGAAGGTTTGAGAAATAAGAAAGAAAGGTATTCCTGATTTTATGTTTAAAATAAAAAAAACAAATTCCTTGTAGACAAATAGATCACGATGCATACAGAAACCACACGGAATGATGTTTTTGTGAGGATTCGATTTGGAGCAAACTTTCAAACAAGGAAAAAAACGTGGAGCAGACCACATCAAGTTTAATTGTATAAGATTTAAAAATTTTTAATTCTACTTTCGGTTGTACTATTTTTAAGGTGAGGAGGACAATCAAATTTCTTGGATGCACCATCGATCATGGACGAGGAGTGTCTTAACATCTCCTTTAAAGTTATTAACTTTTCAAATGTATGTTATAAAAATACTTTATCGATATTCAATATTGTCATCAGTATGCGTAACTATTTATTTTTTTTTTTTATCTATTTATTGAATAATAATACAATCAGCCACTGGAGGGCTATAAGTATTAGGGCTAAGAGTTCTCATTCAAACAATATATACAAATAATTGAGAAATAAATATAAATATAAAAAGTAAATAAATAATACTGATGAAGAAAGAAAATAAAAGAAAAAAAAATAAACAATAACATAAAAAGAAACTTATAAACACAATCATACCTATATACAATATATACATTCGCCCAAGAATCTCCGAGCCAGGCTTTTTCCCCCACATGTGGAAGGCAAAGCAAGACTCCAGGAGATTCCAGTGCCACTTTTCCAGCCGCATCACTGGTATTAGAAGCCAATGGAGACTGAAAGAGGGCACTAGAGCCACAGACGCTCGGGACATGAGTGGAGAAGCTGGCCATTGCCAGGACTCCAGAAGCATATTTACAAGAGATCTCTGGGCCACTGCCGTTTTAACCTTCGTGGAGGATTGTAGGGATGAAGGGAGCTGGATAGGGATTGAGCTAGAGGATTTGGATGATGGATAAGGTTTTGGTGAAAGTTTGAGAATCTGGTTGGGATGATGTCGAGGACAAATGGGATGTTAAGGTCATGGTGTAGGGTCTTGTTTGTGACATAATATGGGGCATTGACTATTGTTCTAAGTACTTTGGACTGGAAGGATTGGATGCGTTTGATATTCGAATGTTTAGCAGTTCCCCACAGTTCAAGTCCGTAGGTCCAGATAGGTTTCAGTATGGTCTTGTAGATTAAAAGTTTATTTTCAATCGAAAGATGGGATGTCCTACTTAGTAATCTATACAGCTGGCCATATCGTCGGTTAAGTTCTTGTCTTTTAAGTCTGGTATGTGAGTTCCAAGTTAGTCTTTTGTCAAGAAGGAAGCCAAGGTAGCGGACTGTGTCTGAGTAGGGAAGTGGAATTGAATTAAAAAGGATTGACGGACAGGATCTGCGTCGCAGGGTAAAAGTGATATGTTTGCATTTTGATTCATTGATTTTGATGCGCCAGTTGTTGCACCACTGCTCAATCAAAGAGAGGTGAGATTGTAGGTTTAGAGATGCTATTTGAGGATCTGAGTGGGAAGATAGAATGGCAGTATCATCAGCAAATGTAGCTAGAAATGTATCGGGATTGGAAGGGATATCGGAAGTGAAGAGGATATAGAGAACTGGGCCCAAGACACTGCCTTGCGGAACACCAGCCTCAACTTGATAGTAAGTGGAGAATGCGGTGTCACAACGGACTTGAAAGGAACGATTTGAGAGGTAGGATTTGAGGACTAGGTATAAGGATTGGGGTAAATGGGTTTTGAGCTTGAAAAGCAAGCCATCGTGCCACACCCGGTCGAAAGCTTGTGCTACGTCCAGAAAGGCACCAGTGCAATAATGCTTGTTTTCAAGTGCAGAGGATATATGGTCCACAACACGAAGGCCTTGTTGGACAGTGGAATGTCTTGAGCGGAATCCAAACTGATGAGAAGGGATGTTGTGGGATTTGATTATGGGTAGGATGCGTTTGAGAAGGATTTTCTCAAAGATTTTTGAGAGGATCGGGAGTAAGCTTATCGGTCTATAGGATGATGTGTTATTAACAGGTTTACCTGGTTTTGGAAACAGGATGATTATGGAATGTTTCCACACCAAAGGAAAGTTGGTTGTGCGAAGGATGCAGTTGTATAGATAGGTAAGGAATATGATTGCTTTTTTGGGAAGTTGTCTGAGGATTTGTGAAGTGAGGAGATCATATCCAGGGGATTTTCGGGGTTTTAATTTGTTTATAAGGAATTTGACCTCAGAGGGGTTAACAGGTTTTGGAGGTAGAGAGAGAGGAATTGGTGAAGAGAGGAATTCTTCAACTTCAGCAGTGTGGCTGGGATGGAGTTCGGGGTGAGGGGTGAATATGTAGGATAAATGTTTAGCAAACTCCTCTGCTCTATTCGCATCTGACGAAGCCCAGGAACCATCATCACGGCGAAGTGGATGGGAAATGGACTGGAATTTAAGGATTTTTTTGGTTACGTTCTAGAGGGAGTTATCACTAGCGGATAATGAGGAGAGGTAGGAATTGTAGGATTGGGTTTTAAAAGTTTCCAGTTTCTTTTTTACCTGTTTGGAATAATAATTATACGATTTCCGGTCATCAGGATGCCTAGTTCTTTGCCAAAGGGTCCTAGAGCAACGTTTGCTATGGATTAGGTTCAATAGATCTTGAGGTAAAGGATTTATGTTATGGTATTTTTTGGGACGATCAGGTGAGGATGCAGTCCAAGCTGCTTGCTGGATCAGGGTAGTGAAGGAATGCACTGCATCGTCGAGGTCTTCAGGTGTTTTTAAGGAAACTCTGAGGTCAATATTATCTTCCAGTATTTGACGGAAAAGGTTCCAGTTAACTGGCCCCCTGATAAATGAAGGTGGGGATGATTTGGGAATGGGAGATGTGGAAACGGTTAGGACTAGAGGACTATGGTCTGAGGAAAGATCATCAAACCTTGAAATAGAACAGTGTAGTGATCCTAGACCTTTGTGGAGGAAAAAGTCTAGAAGGTCGGGATTGCGGTTGGGATCTGTTGGCCAGTATGTGGGTGTATTAGGTGAAAGGATGTTGCTGCGATGGGAATTAAGTGCAGATATCAATGTTCTGCCTCGGGAATTTGTGGATCTGGCTCCCCATTGCTGGTGTTTTGCATTTAGATCTGCACCTAGGAGGAAGTGGTGTCCTAAGGAATTCAGGAAGGAAATTATTTGGGATTCGGAAATGGGTGTTTTAGGTGGGGAATATGCCGCAACTAGTGTTATTGGGTAAAGGGGTGTTTGGATTATTACGGCTGTGGATTGTAGGAAATTATGGCTTGGTAAGGGAAACAAATGATGGGAAACGGATCGATGGATAATTATGGCAGTGCCACCATGTGCTGTTCCATCAGGATGGTCGGTTCGATAAATATTGTAGCCGGGCACGTTGATTTGTCGTTTGTTGGTTAGTCGAGTTTCAGTTATTAGTGCTATGTCGATGTTTTTGTCATGTAATAAGATTGTCAGTTCGTTGATGTGGTTCCGAATACCATTCGCATTCCAGAGGAGAATGGAGAGGAATTTGGTTGAGGACATTTATGGATTTCTTGGCAGTGGAATGAGGTTGGATATAACATTGGTAAGTAGCGAAATAAGGGGGGTAATGAGAGATCTAAATTCGGAAAGGAAAGATGTCAATAGGCTTGTGAGGTCAGTGGAATTGGAAGGAGGAGGAATGAATGTGTGAGTATTTAACCTACGTTCAGGGATGGAGGGATATGGGTCTTGAGGTTGATGTGTGAATTCTTGAGGTTTAGATTCTTGTGGCAGGGCCTGAGATTGAGTGTTTACAGTGTCTCCTTTGAACATCTGAGCATAGGACACTCTTCCGTTCACTGTTCTATAGGGTTGTCTTGGTGGCCTGGATGTCCCTTCTTCTCTAGGCGTTGCGTACATTCGTGTTTTCAAATCTTTGTAAGTTTGACAACCCTTGTAGTTGGCTGGGTGTCCTTGGTGGCATAAAGCGCATACTGCAGGTGAAGTTCTAGACTTCCTACAGTCCTCTGTTTTGTGTTGCTCACCACACCTCACACATCTAGGAATGTGATGACAATACCGTTTCGTATGGCCATAAGCCTGGCAGTTATGGCATTGAACGATGTCGCGCTTGCTGTAGGGCTTTTCTACAACAACGCTTGTATAATAAAGGCGTGTGACCTTGTAGATGTTTTCGACATCAGGTGTTCGGTCAAGGTCAACGAAGAATAGTGGAAGAGGTATTTTATTTTTTATTCCAGGCTGTTCTCTATCCTCCTTAAATATGTTCACTATCTGGCGCACATGGAATCCCATACCCGTGAGCTCTTCTTTTATAGCATCTGTTGGCGTAGATGGGTGCAGTCTTCTGATAACGACCCTGAGCGCCCTCTCTTGACGCAGTTGATACGTGTGGTAATCAGCCTTGGTGTCAGATAAATATTTTATGATTTTTCTATAGGTTTCTGGAGTGTCGGGCATTAACTTAGTGTCATTGGTGCGGCTTTGGCATAAATATTTTCCTGAACCTACCAGATTATTCAATTGATTACACATCAATTGAAAATTTTTAATATTTCTAACAAATATTGGTGGGGGTTTGGGTTCTCTGGGGATGGATGCTGCTTCCATTTGTTCGTTGTTTATATTTGAAAGCACTTCAAATGGATTCGAAGTGAAAAACGGCGATTCTTCATCCATAGCTTGAGTTGTCTCATAATTATTGGGTTGTTGTGAGGAGCCAGGTTGGGGTTCCACTTCTTCTATGGAGCTCCCTGGTGTGGCTGGTGGAGTGTTTCTTTTCGAATGCCTTGTCTTTTTTTTAATGGGAGAACTAATTGTAGTATCCAGGCTCCTGGACCTAGTGTTTTTGCCCTTACTCGACATTAGCATGTGATAATATCGCATTTCATATTTATTTTTAAAAGAAAAATTGATAAAAGTGAAGAGGAAAAAAAAAAAAAATTTTATTGAACACGAAAATATAGACGCGCTCTTGGAAAGCACAGATCTGCCTCCGACGGAGGGATCTAGCCCACTGGTATTAACGACTGTTGCAGCTTATGGCTGGCCGTTATCTAACTAACCTAAGGTCTATTTACACTGTTCACTCTTGTGTTGTAAATAAGTGATTACTCACCTTATTTTTTTTGTCCAGTATAAACGTAATTGTTAATGTAACTGATAACACTAATTGTTCACATTAAACTTGTATACTGCCACTGATAAATGAGATTTTTATAAGAGACGACCTGACGTATGTTTAACTAGGGCTAACGCATGCGCAGAACTGTGTATGCGTAACTAAAGATATGAATACACAACTCTTTAAAACTAATAATGATTCCTAAAATAAAACTAAAATGCTTCAGTAGATAAAAATACAGTGACTGAAAATATTTATGACATATTCACTTTTATTACCTTCAAAATTTTAATTAAATCTATTATTTTATTTTATATATAAAAAATCAATTAAATTAAAGCAAAAATCTTATAAAACATTAACGAAATAAATTGACTGTAATAGCTTTGAAAAACAATTAAAATATAAATTAATAAATTTATGTCGATAACGTTACTGTCATATTTATGAATCATTTTTACATAAAGCAACATGTAAGCATCGAAGTAGTTCCCCAAGCCTCATTGAAATTTCTGGAATAGAAAAATTGTTTATATTCAAAATTAGTTTGCAGGAATAACACTTTTTTATTCTTTTAATTAATGACCTCCAATACATATTCTAATGATAAAAAAAAGTTCGTATTCGTCATTCACCTTCCATTTCCCCCTATAATTCTTCATGTTTTGAATGGAATTGTCACCATATTGAAACAAGGAGTAGTTCAATAGGTAATAAACAAGAGATAACTCTCATTGGACATAGCTATACCTCTAAAGCGACTTCCTCAAAACTGAATTTTTCTCGCAAATCAAGCGACAAATACGTTTTCCGACACCTGTTGATCGATTTTATTCTTTCACGACCTTTGTCGTATTTTTAGCAGTGACAGGTTTTTTTATTCCCTGCTAGTTTTCCCGCCTTTGTTTACTCTTGAATAACAGCTATCAAAACCACCGGATGGCGGTTTATTAATTCAACAATTTTATGAATGTAAAAATAGATCCTTAATATTCAATGTTGTGACAGACTGTATTATTTTTGTTCAATAAAAAAAATAATTTAAAAAAAATCGACAATGGACTTGAACTTCGACTAATGACTTAAAATTATGCATCACATAAGAGCATCTTGCATCATCAGTTATTAAACATACCGATTGACATGATATATTGGATGTCTGCACAGCTCAAAGGACCATGGCTTTCTCTCTCGCTCTCACTCTGTGACAGGCTAGGAATGGCCCTTATCGTTGCTTAGAGAACAATAAGCTGATTTCCTCAAAGGGAACTTTACTACAAATCATGTTACTCAACTTCACTTTCCACCCCTAATGCGCTTTCCGTTCACTCTTGCAGTTACATTTTTGAGGCAATTCTTCAGGATTTAATCATATATATATATAAGTGGATCAATCATATAAGATGCCATTTGTAACAGATATTATAATTAATGGTATGCATTCTATCTTAAGAAAACAATTTTTTAATTATATTTTTTTAAAGCGTGTTAGAGCGCTTAGGCCAACGATAGTCGATAATATCGAAATATTGATATTCTCCTTTCGAAATTTGATATTTTAAAAACGATAGTATCTACTTACATTATTATCGACTATCAATTTCATTCCTTCAATATTTTAATTTAAAAGTAAAATTAAAACTATCGTTTTCAAAAAGGGCTAGGAATCATCTATAAATCTGATCGATAGGAAAAAGAATAATACCCATATATAGAATGTAGCGCTTAGTTACGGAATATATCGATTTTTCGATAACGTCGAATATCGATGACTATTCCTTAGTAGAGTTGAATTGCAACCTAGAGTTAGAACCTTCTGAAACCAAGACCACGAATTGGCAAAGAAATCTACGTAGGATGCAAATAAATTAGCACGGCGCTGAATCAGATCCAAGGGTGAATGGAAGGCATAATGGGTCGAATGGAAATTTCTGGAAAATAGCTGAGGATAAAAATTAATTTTACTAAGGAGAGTAGAAGAATTGATATTTCCATTAATTGATTTAAAGAAAAAAAAAAAAAAACCTCTTATTTTATGCACTTTGAGCTAGAGAATCTCACCATATATACATGAGTTGATAATCATATTTCAATTTTTTTTTATATCATCGATGAAAAAATCGACTATCGATATTTCAAGTCCGATATTTTAATGTTATCGATAAAGGTATGATGTAGTTATAGTGTATATATGTATGACTGTGTTTATATATTTTTAATTTACTTATCTTTAGGTTATTTTATTTTTTATTGTACCTAGTTTTAGAATATTATTTAGTTATTATTATTTTATCCAACTCTGTCATCACCACCTATGCCGATGACATGTGTATCTTATCAGTTAATAACGATCCATCTATTGCATTCCGAACTCTTCAATCACACATCACAAGTCTTGAAAAATGGTGTAAAAACTAGAGGATTAAAATATATTCCAATAAATCTCATCAAATTACCTTTACTTTTCGTCGTAAACCTATGACTTCCTGTCCTACAGTATCCTTCAATAATAGCCCTCTTATCCCTGGTGTACAAATCCGATACTTAGGACTCCACCTTGACAAACGACTCACTTAGAACCCCCATACCAAACTGAAACGACTAGAAACCGCCCGACGTTTTCGAATACTGCAGCACTTACTAGAAAAACGCTATAAGCTTTCAATCAATTACAAACGACTCATATATGACAATAATAAGACCTATTTAGACTTACGGAATTGATTTTTGGGGCAGCACTAAACCATCGAATTTCTCTCGTATCCAATCCTAACAATCCAATATCCTACGTAAAATCCTCAACGATCCTTACTTTGTCACAAATAAAATCATCCATAAAGACCTTAATATTCCATATGTTTCCGATTTTTTTTTTTTTTTTTTTGTTCTTCCCTACCTCGCCTTTTAGGCTATACGGGATTTTCCCGGGCCGGGGGGTGAGGGCGGGGAATTTAAAATCCCCTCCGGCACCGGGACGCGAACTCGTACTTTTTATATCATCTCAAATCTCTGTTATCCGGTTGCCAGGCAACTAGCGGTGTTGTGCACACGCTTTAGCCTATTCGGCCACCCCGCCCCCAAATATTTTTCCGATTTGTCCCAATATCCTTCCATAACAAACTGCAGAACCATCCGAACCCTCTCATTTCAAACCTTGCTTCCTCCTCGATCCCTGATAACCCTCTGAGGCGTTTGAAAAGAAGATGGCCTCGGGACCTTCTAATATGGAACTTTAATTTGAGTTCTACCAATGGGTAGTTTCTCTCCATGTTTTACATTTCATGTTATAAATGTCACATTTACTTGTATTTTTCATGTAATACAATTGTAAATTTCATTTTTAAAAAGTTATTATTATTCTTTTGTTAATTTTATATTTTCTGTATATACGGAGTGAATGTGTTCATATATCACTATAATTACTGTCCACGTGACAGATTATTATATTTCTTAATAAATAAACTAAAAAAAGAAATGTTATCGATAGTTAAATGCCGATAATAATAAATGACAATATCGATATTGGGCCTTCTATATCCCACCTATCTAGCTTAGTTTCAATGTTTATATAATATTTTTTTATGACCCGTATAAGTTGAAGTTCCAAAAAAAGGATATAATCACTTTGTATAATTTCTCGAAAGCAATAAAAAACAAATTAGATAGATGTTTCATATCCTGGGGTAAATGTTTTATTACTCATGTTTTCTACATCAATATTCAACGTTTGGAGGCTCTTCCCCACCTTCAGGAATATTCTTAACCTTTTTAATTAGAAAAATGACCCCAGGAGGTTGATTTGACTTTTTTTTTTTGCATATCTTCAAGAGACTCTATGTTAAAAAACTTTACTACTGAGATTTATGAGAAAAAAAAACAACAACAAGAAATAGCCATTTCAACAATTTAAACATTTTAAGAGTATCTATTTAGTTTCTAAGAACATTTCATTTAGTTACCAAAGATGCGCTGACTACGTGTACACATACTAAAAATCATGAAACTACGGTCTGCAAGGACCTGATATTGGGCGATTCTCTAATGGACATCTGTGTTTGTTATAAGCAATAAACCTCAGTAAGAAAACCACATAGCACCACCAAAGATGTATATTTATATACTTGATTATATAATTTCAATAAATACATATTCAACATGAAAAAATGTTCTTTTGTCAATTATCAAATTCATAATTTTTATTGAACCATTTTATCAGTACAGACAATGGGATATGATTGATCGTTTAAAATAAACCAAATTAAAGATAATTTAGAGAAAGACATTTTGAGAATTCGAAATTTTAGTAATGTTTGGATACATCAATGAGAACTAGGCCTGGCTGATATTATTGGCTATTTAATTGTGAATAAACATTACGAGCTTAAGCAATATCGATATAACCACTATCGAGATAATTGCAAAATTTCTTAAAATGACATAAAACCTATGACATATAATTTCACCAGAAGTTGCAGCCTATTTTTAGAGATAAAGTTACTGTAACTTCTCAGGTATTTACACGCCTTAAATACGTAATTCCAGTTTCGTACAACTTTTCGTTTTTGAGCTTGGCTGTTCACATTCACACAAATGCACCCACACACCCGCCCGCTTTCAATTATACATTTAAACAAATATATTCAGAAACTTAAAAGCACCCACGTACCAAAAGTTTAATGATGCCCAAATAGTAAAACACTTGCTACGATTGTTCGCAATTGAAACCATTGAGAGAAGCGTTAAAAATGTTTAAAACCTTGAAAGCAATGTAGAAAGACGTGACAATTATCACACTGCTCAAATTTCTTAAGAAGACCAACTATTATAACATAACATAAATACGATATTTGTGAACCTGTTATGAGATGCCGATGACCCGCTGCGGTAGAGGTTAAAACAGATTTAAAAGAATGTAGGTATATAATATTTCTAAAAATTTTAATTTTCTTTTATTTATGTTTATTCTCCTAACAACACTGAATTTAGAACTAAATTTAATCATAACAAAGCTTTTAAAATAACAATTCCATGAATAGAACATCGTCCATTTTGTATGTATCTTAAAGGAAGAATAAAATAAGGTACCTGAAAATAAGGATTTTGGCCTAGATTTCAGCTCTTCGATCCACTGTGGACTATATATCTGTCATGATTTAGAGATATCCTTTAGGAAAACCTAAAAAAGGATAATTAACAAAATAAAAATATAATTTATTTTAATAAAACAGCCATGGGCATATTTAAATGGTCCGTATGTATATTTACTTTATATTCACTATCAATTATTAAATAATATAAATGATTATTGAAAATAAATTTATTTATTTATGCCTCCCTTCCTTGCCTTTCGGCTACACGGGATTTTGCAGAGATGGCATATCGCACACGTGCTTGCCATTCCTCCTATTAAACCACAAATTAATTTTCAATTTTGTTTTGTTTTGTTTTTCAAATATCTTCTTTTTTCATTATTTTCACCATATTAGCCTGGCGGCCTTCCATTAGCAGGTCCTCTTCTTCGCAGATTAAAGTGGGACGGCCCCAGAGCACCTTTCCAGCCGTACACAAAATCTTTGTAATACGGGTAGTTCTGCTCCGTCACTAACTGCGGAAATTCATCCTCTATGAGGCGATAGACTCCAATTTTTCTTATCATTTCGGCCCTTAGTCCATCAAGGGCCTGAAACGTATGATAAATGAACTGAAAATAAATGTATGATTTTGAAAAAATAAAATACTTGAGTGGAGAGTTCAGTTGGAATACAATACAAAAAGTGAAGATCAGGATGGTCATATTCCCAATCCATTATGATGCATTTTGTATATATGTTCAGTTAATTTATTGAAACAGTATTCGGCTTCAAAATCTAAAATAGTGAGAAATATAAGAGAATCGATCAAACTAAACAAATGTATGAAGAAGGAGATTGGGCCTGATTGGCGAATTAAACAAACATTTGATTGCCAAATCCGAAATGAAATTGATCATGTCTTGGTACAACATAACTGGTGAATGTATTAATGAATTAAATTATAATATCTAACTATTAGATGCAAACGCAAGGATTCTTTTAACAAATATTCAATAATGGAAAGAAAATTAATAATACGTCAAAACCAGGAATATTGCATTACAGATTATGTTTAGCTCGAGGTAACTGATAAGGGATGGAGCGGGTATAAGTATTGAGGCGTGGGTAGTGAGCTCCATCTTGCGCAGTAGCAATCATGAAGCCCTTTTACCTTTTCTTGACCCTGGCCGTGGCTGCCGTCAATTCCCAAGTCATCTTAGATCTGGACATCAACTGGTTTGTCTTATTTAAGATGAATTTAAGCCTAGAATACATGCCTACAATTGATTACCCTAAACATAACTCCTCTTGTGTCATTCGGAAAGTCTTATTCGGAAATAAATAATGTCGCTTTAGTTATGGTATTGCGGAAATAAATACATCCTTAGGAACATATATATTCTTTGACACCAATCTGTATTCTAGCCTTAAATATGACCTGGGTAAGGCAGACTAGAAAAGAAGAAGAAACTTACAGATAGTTTTCAAGCTGTCTGTCCTATTCACTGTACTATAGTAAAAAAAAAAACTAGTGTACAAGTACACACAACTTTCACTTACCGATCTACTTTGAATATAAATTATTTTCTGGCAGTAGTGGGCTATTATAAAATTGTTTGAAGTGCATTTTAAAAGGAGCTAAAGTTTAAAGCTTACAGATAACAAGTCATTAAGATCATTATAATTACAAAATGTCTATTTAATATATCGACGGTAGAGAATAAAAATCTAGTCACTCCATCTGTTTTTATAAACCACACAACATTCTTTACTTTTATAAACCACAGAATGACTAACTCAACATTTTTGAGTGATGTCATTTTAGTGATATTTTTAGTTGAAAAAGTTATCTATGCAGACAATGAGTAAGTTGATTCCAGAGGTGGTGATTGCAGTGTTGAAATATAGAACTGAGAATAAAGGTATACATTTAGGTACTTATTTCTTATGAATGATGTTTTTATAAAGACACTTCATTAAATATCTGTAGAAAAAGGTTTTTTTAATCTCAACAATTAAAAAAATATATTTTAAATTTATCCAAATTTTCGCCTCTTCAGGGAAAAAACTAGAGACCATATCTTTCCTCCTAATTGTCCAATTTTAACGATTTTTTTTAAAAGAAATTCCATAAACTTCCAAAAAACCATAATACAATATCGCCAAAAAAACGTTTAGTATTTGAGCTATTCGGAATCTAATTTTAACATCCCTCGTAACTTTTTTTCCAGCTTCTTTTCGTTGAAGTATGTTATATAGATCAATTTAAAGGCTATCAAGAAAATTACTTTAGCGAGGTTTCATTGAAATCGGTACATTCGTTTAGGCGCTACAGTGTATAGCAACGCAGGTTTTTCTGCACTTTTTTTTTCTCCTTTATTAACTTATGAAATTCTTTCGAAAGTTATATGTAGCATTTTTTCGTAACTCTGAATAATGCGAAATGTTTATCTTTTTAAAATAAACCATATTAAAGGTACTTTAGAGGAAGACATATATGAATATTGGGCATTTAAGACCTGTAAAATGACATCAACGGGGATAAGACCTAAATGATATTAAAGACCACTTAATTATACAATGTTACACCGAAATTAATCAAAATAGTTAGAGCCGTTTTTGAGAAAATTGTAAAAATGTGTTTCAGCGTTCATATAAAGTAGCACTTCAGGTTAGCCGATTTTAACGAAATAGTTGCTGTCACATCCGGCCCATATAAAAACCTTAAATACTTAATATCAGTTTCATACTACTTTTCGTTTTTGAGCTAGACTGTTAACACACACACACACACAAACCATTTTCCGACACTTGGTTAATTGAACTCAGGGAACCTCAAAACACGTATTTCCGTTGAAAACTGAGATTCGAAAATTTTCACGATCGCAATACTTACTCTTACTATATATTACATATATACGTAATTGAAAGTAATAATAGATACATCTCGTTTCATATGTGCCTAACTTATTTCGTATTTGTTTTATGCTGGTATATATTTTTAGCAAAAAACGAAGGCAAACGAAAAAATTATCTAGATTGCAAAATTCTCTAAAACTGATAATAAATCCATCGATATTATATAGTATACACATTTTCACTCCGGAAAAAAATTATTTATATTTTTGAAATCATAGGATTAATAATTGGTCTAATAATAAATGCAATAACTAGTGACACCTACCGATAAAAACTAATGTAATACATTTTATGTATAGTTAATTGTAGTTATTTCCTGTTAATCGGAAAGTGGAAAATATTCACTGTTTATAGATCAAAAGTAACATACTAAATAATCCAATGATGAAATAAAATAAACTATTTCTACAAAAAGTTGGACTTTAAAATTTTAGTTTCACGTTTTGTTTCATGAAATCAGCTTTTCAATAAGACAACATTCATTAAGTTTATAATTTTCGATACTGAAGAATTAAATTTTAACTAAGTAATAGAATTCTCGTAATAGGATTTTGTAATAGAATATGCAAATATGTAATAGCATTTTACGTAATTACATAAACATGGAGTCTTCTAACAGCTCGAGTTGGCGAAAAAATATTTTAAAGTAAAATTCAATAATGGAATTCAAGTTTAATGAAAACTTCGTAAGACAGAATGAAGAGAAAATGAAGACCTTTGTAAGACAGAAATGAAGCTGCCTGAGCTTCCTGTACTCTTTGAAGCTGTGCACTGTCTTCTGAAACTGCTAAACGAAATTAGAAGGGACCTTCTGAGGTTTTGTTTGTGGAGGGTTCAGTACCCGGAATATAGAGATAGGTATTACATTAAACAGACAGATAGTTTGATTGAAATGTCAGAAACAGGCGCCGTTTGTTAAAATTTTAAGTTTTTGTAGAGCATTAAAAAAAATATAAAATATGAAAAAAAAAATAGTAAACTTACAATGGGTAATAGAGAATGAATGATCTTCAAAGGAATAACTGGTTTTTTTTTTTTTTAATGGTATACTTTTTTCTAAGTTGTGAAACTTATAAATTTAAATCTAAGTTATGCTAACTAATTAAATTTTATATAAAAAAATAACTAACCATTTCCTTTTTATTAAATATCTTTATAAAAACAGAAGAGAAGAAATTCCTTCAGTCCAGCCAATGTATCTCCAGCGGATAGGATTCCTTGTACTAATTGGAATCCTTTCTGTTGAAATGCCGTCTAATGAATGTAATAAAACAATTTCCTATCAGAAAATACTGTACTGTTCAATTTCTAACATGTTAATTAAAAAAAAAGAAGCTTTTTATCATTTTATAACAGTTTCATTTTATTTTATTTTTAACTGGATTACTTGCTTATTGATAAATATTACAATATGATTCAATAAAGGACATTTATAAGGAGTTAAGAGAGCACATTCACACCATATTGACAAAATCAAAAAATAAATAAGGTAATTTCAAAATAATATATAGCGAAATAAGAACAAAATAAAATAACATAATGAAGCAAGAAAATATAAATAATAGTAATAATAAAATTAAAATAAATATCTTAGACGCAGGCATACATATCGTTAAATAAAATATCTGTTGCAAAATCGTTCGAATTTGATTACTATCTTACTTAAATAATTAAAGTTCTTACCAAATAGGACTAGTTTATGACTATTAATAATTATGTAATTCTAATATATCATTAAACTAGAGAGAAAAATACAGTATTATAATAATTACCGTTAGACAATCCGAACAATTATGTTTATTCTACATTCATGGCATACTGTAGATCATCGCTAGACAATCTTTAAGAATTCATTCATAAATATATTGTACAATTTCATTATATCAACAATAAATAGATCTTTTTTTTTAGTTAGATTAATTTACTTAGATTAGTTTTTTTAAATGTTTTTTAACTCAATCAAAAATACCCTCTCTCAATAAATACGCTCTCCTGTATGGCTATTTTTACATTAAATTAACTCGATAATTCTGAGTAGATATAAATTATAATCTATGTTAAATTAGTATGATTCAATATTCAGTATGCATAGAAAAAAATCATTAAAAGAAAAATGTGTATTTATTTTTAGCATTATTATTTCGCTGTTTTTTTCCATTTAATTGTATTGTAATTGTACATAAGGTGTGAATTAATTCTTTTATCACTATTAATAGTGACCTTACATGTGACAAAATGTAAAAAAAAAAATAAAATAAATAAAGGAATTTTTTATTTTTTATTTATTTATACATGATATTTACAACTGTATTAAAAAATTAAATACATTAAGTAAATTTGATAACAGAAAATAAAAACATGAAATGACTTGTTGAGAAACTACCCACTGGTAGCACTCTAAAAACAAAATGTATTTACAATAAGAGATCTCGAGGCCATCTTCTTTTCAGACGCCTCTGAGGGTTATCAGGAATAGAAGAGGAAGCAAGGTTAGAGACGAGAGGATTCGGATGGTTCTGAAGTTTATTATGGAAAGATTGGTATCTGGATTGGGCCAAATCGGAAACATAAGGAACATTAAGGTCATTATGGATTATTTTATTGGTGACAAAGTAAGGAGCATTGAGGATTTTCCGAAGGATTTTGGATTGTAAGGATTGGATACGAGAGGAATTTGATGGCTTAGTGGAGCCCCAAAGCTCAACTCCGTAAGTCCAAATAGGTCTTATTGTAGTCATGTATATAAGTCTTTTGTAATTTACTGGAAGCTTAGAGCGTTTGTCTAGTAAGTGTTGGAGTAGTCGGAAACGTCGAGCGGTTTCTTGTCGTTTCAGTCTGGTATGAGGATTCCAAGTTAGACGTTTGTCCAAGTGAAGTCCAAGGTATCGGATTTGTTCAACAGGGATAAGTGGGGTATTATTAAAGGATACTGTGGGACATGAGGTCATAGGTTTACGTCGAAGGGTAAAGGTGATTTGATGGTATTTGTTAGAATTTATTTTAATCCTTCAGTTTTTACACCATTCTTCAAGGGTTGTGATGTGCAATTGAAGAGTTTGGGATGCAATGGTTGGGTCATTATTAACGGATAGGACACATGTATCATCGGCATACGTGGTAATAACAGTGTTAGGATGGGTTGGGATGTCAGCTGTATAAACTGTGTAAAGGATAGGACCAAGGATACTACCTTGAGGAACACCAGCGGACTGGGAAAAGAGGGATGAATAAGCATTATTGTGATTAACTTTTGAGTATCTATCAGTTAGATAGGAACGGATAATGAGGAAGTATGTAGGATGTAGGAATTTACGGAGTTTGTAAAGTAATCCCGGGTGCCAGACTCGATCAAAAGCCTGTTCTACATCGAGAAAGACTCCCGTGCAGTACATTCCGCGCTCTAATGCAGAGGAGACAACATCCACCACACGATGGCATTGCTGGATAGTGGAATGGGATCTGCGGAATCCAAACTGGTGATCTGGGATTATGTGATTAGAATCTAGGATTGGGTACAGGCGTTTTAGGATGAGTTTTTCTAGGACTTTTCCCATGATGGGTAAAAGAGAGATAGGACGGTAAGAGGATGGGTATTCTGGTGGCTTTTTTGGCTTATGTATCATTTTGATAATGGATAGTTTCCAAGGGTCGGGAAAATATGTTGATCGGAGTACAGCATTATATATATATATGTAAGGAATAGAATGGCTTTCCGAGGAAGTAGTTTTAGGATCTGGGATGTAATTAGGTCGTGTCCAGGAGCTTTGCGGGAAGGTAACCTGTGAATGATGTTGGATATTTCTGAAGGATGAAAGGCTTTAGGAGGAGGAGTCATTTGGAGTGGGATATCCAGTTCTGCTTCAATACATTCAAGGTGATTTGGGTTAAGAATATCGGGATGTGGATTAAAGGTTTTAAAGAGGTGGTGGGCAAATATTTGGGATTTTTCTTCGTCGGATTTGGACCAGGTTTGGGCTTCAGTGAGTAGTGGATGGTTGCAGTCCTTAAATTTCAGGAGCCTTTTAGTGGTCGTCCATAGTGATTTATCGGTAGGTGTAAGTTTTTCAGTAAAATTTAGTAAATTTTGAATTTTGTATTTTCTTATTTCTGATTTCAGTTTGTTAGTCAGTTGGGTGTAATGCGCTTTATCTGTCGGGTATCTAGTTCGATGCCACTTCGATCTTGCTCTGCGTTTTTCCTTTAATAAGATGCAAATATGCTGTGGCAAGTTAGTATTTTGTGGTTTGTTAATCTTATTGATAAAGGTATTATTATTTATACTGTCTGTTATTGTTGATGTCAGTTTTTCTATGGCACCATTAATGTCTTCATTTGTCTTTAGCGGAATTTTGAGGTCAAGTTTGTTTTCCAAATCATCACGAAATTTGTCCCAGTTTACTCGTCCAGTGATCAGTTTAGGAGGTGATGGTTTAGGAGCAAAGTCAGAATGTAATGAAAGCAGAACCGGACTATGGTCTGAAGAAAGGTCATCCAGGGATTTGATTATAGTTTGGGAGGAGAAAATCTGGGAAGTGATAAATATATCCAGGATATCGGGACGTTTTTTGAGGGATGTTGGCCAATAAGTAGGACTCATGGGCGAGAGGATTGAATAACTATTAGAAGATGAGAGACGGGAAAGGATGTTACCGCGGGAGTTGGATGTTCGACAACCCCACCGTTGGTGTTTAGCATTGTAATCTCCTCCAGCAATAAAGCGCGATCCGAGGGATTGGAACAACGTATCAAGGAGATTAAAGGAGAGGGAATTACCAGGAGGACAGTATACAGCTGAGACTGTGAAATGGAAAGGGCGAGTTGAAAGGATTAAAGAAGTTGATTGAATGGCGTCAGTTGGAGTGGAAGGAATAAGGGAATGGGGTAAAGATTTATGTATAAGGATGCAAGAACCGGCGTGGGCAGTGTTGTCTGGATGGTCAGATCTATAAGTGATGTAGTCTCGTATGTGAAAATGTGTCCGTTTTGTGAAATGCGTTTCAGTCAGTAGAGCTATATCAATGTGATTGTCATGAAGGAATATGTCAAGTTCGTCACGGTGGTATAAAGAAATTTAAATCTAAGATAAATAAAACCAATTTTAAATAATATTAGTTGTTTCATTTAGTTTAATAAGAACGTAAGTTTCGTAATACTTTTCGTTTTCGTGCTAGATTGATCACTCACAAACCAGTCATTTCTGTGTCTTGGTTATTTGTACTCGTGTCTCCTTAAAACATTTTTCCTTTGAAAACATGGATTCACTTAGTCTTACTTCCATCTTAACCCTCCCTTCCTCCAATGCTTATCAGATGCTTTAGAATGAAAAAGGAGCGATCGATTCAGCGGTCATAATCAAAGACCCTCCATCTCATCTGGTTTTCTTCAGGAATAGAATTACACTTCTGTTCCTCCGACCGCTACAGAATTAAATCATCGGCTCTGGCATTTAGCTCATGCCTAAGTAGAAGCAACGACATCCAAAATCAACTAAATCAGTCGATATCTTCTGAAAACATTTGATCTGTCTTATTTATCTGATATCTGCCTATGTTTTCAACGTGCACGTTATACACGAATATGGCTTCCTTATATTTTGGAGGTATATTTTTAGTTCTGGGGTTGGAAAGCTCTTTTGAATAGATGGAAAAATGGATACAGTATGGCATTGCAGCATTCTTACTGCTTCTGAGCTTAAGCTGATTGGGCAGAACTTTATTTTCCTCAAGATATATATCCCTCCAAAATATGATATTTTGCCATTTTATGAAATAAAAGTAATAGAAAACAAAAAGATATTAGGAAATATAGATTGTAATCAAAGTGAAGCAACGTCGAGCGTGGTCAGTACTTGGATGGGTGACCACCCGCCACGGAAAGACACGGTGCCCAATATTCCTCCCTCCCCCTCGGGTATGTGAGACCCGTCAGCCTACTGGAGGCAACTCATGCCGCAGGGAGGTGAGTGACCCTGTCGCAGACATAGATCCTGGTCCTCCAGGTTGTGGGTTAGGCATATGGCTAATAACCCTATCCCGTCAAAAAAAAAGGTATTAAGAAACCTCAAACTAGCCTCGGAAAATCTGACTGTCTTAACACGGTATTGACTCCTGCTTTGTATAACGGACTCCATATCGGATCATGGAATGTTCGGAGCTTATACAGACCAGGAGCCGCCCAAACGGTAGTTAAGTAAAAAGGTGAAACATACCGTTAACAGCCATTCAAGAGGTAAGGTGGCCAGATGGTGGGAAAACCATTATAGACGGCTACACATTATTCTACACCGGGAGAAACGACAAAAATGGGACAGTAATAAACTTCACGCCAGTTAATGAAAGGATAAGTGTGCTGTGCGTAAGAATTCGTTGGTTTAATTTCACGTATATTATTGTGTATGCACCAACTGAAGAAAAAGAAGATGAGGTAAAGGACGATTTCTACGATCAGTTAGAAAATGTTGTGGACCAGGCTCCAAAACATGATATAAAATTAGTCATGAGAGACTTCAATGAGAAGATAAGTCGAGAAACCAAATTTAAGCCCATTATCGGAGGGCAAAGTTTCCACGAAACTAGCAATGACAATGGAGTGAGATGCATTAGTCTGGCAGCAGCCAAAGGTCTAGTAGTAAGCAGCACGATGTTCCTGCACAAGGACTCATATATATATATATATATATATATATATATATATATATATATATATATATATATATATATATATATATATATATATATATCCAAGTATACCTGAATATAGCGTATACTTTAGGACCGTAAGTCCTAAAGGAGCAAAAAGCCAAATCGACCATGTGCTGATAGACAAGAGCCTATCGTCGAGCATACTGTGATTAGGACCATACTCTGATTAGAATCAAACTCTGCCAGAGGCTGAAGCGAATCCACCGAATCGAGAATCAATTGGAAAGACAATGATACGAAGTCCGTAATTAGAAAAGCCCTATAGTACAAGCTGAATTTCAAATTAAGCTGAAAAATAAATTCGAACCTTTGAACTTGGAAGGTCTCACGGTTGACCAACACTGGGAGGCGCTAGAGTCAGGGCTAAAACAAACAGCTAAGAAAGTAATATGGATTAAGGAAAAAAGAAAAGCCAAGAAATGGTTCGCAGAAGCATGCGAAAAGGCAGTGGAGGAAAGAAGAAAAGTCCTCTGGTTACAAACTTATCAAGCTATGCTGGACAAATACACAGCCACCAGGAAAAAGACAAACAAAATAATAAGAACAGCCAAAAGAGAATTCCTCAAATAAAGATTACAAACTATTGAGGAAAACTTTCAGGCTGGAAATGTATGCGAATTCTTCGCAGATATCAGGAAAGAAAGGGTAGGATATAAAGCGAGAAATACACAAATGCGAGGGAAAGATAACAAATTGACGCCATCAAAAAAAAAGATCCTAAGCATCTGGAAGGAACACTTCCAGCAGCTGCTTAACCAAGGGCACCCCACAAACGAAGAAGACATGGACTACACTGAGGACATCGACCAGCTTGAGGTTGAAAAAACAGATATTCTGGATGTGGAAATAGCTATCGGCTTAAAAGAAGAAAAGCTTCAGGAATGGACAACCTACCATCAGAATTGTTCAAGTATGGGGGAGAAGAACTCAAAGCCAAGCTATTAGATCTAATCCAAAAGATATGGGAGAAGGAACGGTTACCAGAAGCACGGAACACATTATTGATCTGTCCTATCCTTAAGAAGGGCTCCATGTATGAATGTGGAAATTACAGAGGCATAGCACTTCTTCCAGTGGCCTATAAAATAATGATTAATATTCTGTTAAATCGGATATATCCGTATTATGAAAACATAATAGGCGACCATCAAACAGGATTCAGGAGAGGGAGGAGTACTCTAGATCAGATATTCATCGTGAAACAAGTACTTGAAAAACGATGGGAAGTAGATCAGGATGTACACGCATTATTTGTCGACTTCAAATCAGCCTATGACTCCGTTGATAGAAACTGTCTCTGGAAGATCATGACTGAGCTGGGTGTTCCCGGGAAATTAGTGAGGTTGACGAAGGCGTGTACAAATGATCCTAAATGCAGGGTACTAATACAAGGAGACGTATCTGAAGGCTTTGAAGTTCGAACGGTTTTGAGGCAGGGAGATGGACTCTCGCCGATTCTGTTCAACTTACCACTAGAAAAAGTAATAAGGAGGGGTGCACGTTGGAATGAAACATAAAATCCTAGCATATGCCGATGATATACCTGTCCTCGGAAGTAATCAAGAGGATATTGAAAGACTCACTCTATTAAAAGAAGCAGAGCAAATCAGACTACAGGCCAATGTAGATAAAACAAAATACATGATAGTTAGCCGAAACCTAATAACATGATCTGCGTGGATTCTAAGTCATTCCCGAAAGTAGACAGATTCAAATACCTCGGCTTCACAATAACCTCAATAAATGATCAACTAACAGAGATAGACCAGCGAATAACAAGTGCGAACAGATCTTTCTTCCCTCTTTCAAAGGTACTGAAATCCAGAAAAATCTCCAGAAATCTCAAAATAAGTATGTACAACGCCGTTCTGCTGTACGTTTGTGAAACCTGGGCTCTAACCGGCAAATTAGAAGCCAGAATTGAGAGATTCGAAAGAAAAGTTCTACGTAGGATAACAGGACCTATATGATACCAGAACCTTGACACATGGAGGAGAAGGAACAATAAAAAACTATTGAAAGAAACGAGTCAGTCAATATCTCATGACGAATGCCAGAGTAGTAGACAAGAGACCAAGTAGGATGCCAAAAACCTGATGGATAGATAGGATAAACAAAGATAAGGCTGAGCTTCATGCAGCAAACTGGAAAGCAGTAGCCCAAGATAGACAGAGGTGGAGAAGGCTGGTTCAGGCGGCTAAAGATCTACAAGGTTTGTAGAGCCAACCGAAAAAAAAAAAAAAAATATATATATATATAATATATATATATATATATATATATATATGGTTGGAAATTAATTCATTTCGGTTTTTATCTCTGTTCATATGCTACTATCGTACATTTCTAATCTGCTGACCTAGACTTATTAACTCTATCGTAAATGCCCCTCCCTCCCGCTCTCTTCTCGGGCTCAGCAAAACTCCGAATAGCTAATAAATCGAGGTAGGCTAAAAAATAATATAAAATATATTAGTATTATTATTAAACAAAAAATCATTACGAATATTATCATTTATTTCAACTAAAAACAACAGTAATATTCGTGATTCTAATGGCAACGTCGTTGTAAATTAGTTATAATTTCATAACCGGTCTGATTCCATAAAATAACGAACTCTGAATAGGAAGCTAAAATCGGAATCCAAATCCAGGCATAGAACTGTCGAATTTAACAAGCTGAATCGGATCCAAGCGAAGCTAATGCTGACAGTCCTCATTAGCTTCAGAGGCCATATTCAACTAAATCCCTCCCTCTCTCACAAAAATACACCTCAAGAAAAAAATAAAATAAAAATAAACTGGTATACGCTCTCATTTTTTTCTAAACGATAGTGAAACATTTCATGTGACAGATTCGATTAAAAAATATACCAACCCTGAAAAAAATGTATATATATAAACAATATAAATACGTCTTAATATTAATATTAGTCAAATGTTTGGAGTAGGGAATTATCGTAGTGATCCCAGAATTTAGAAGAAATATATTTATAATATATTATATTACTTATCTATAATATAAAATATATTTATTAAAATGTACAGCTGTATTAATTACAAACAAAACAAGTAAATATGGAATGGTATAATAACATAGACAAACGAGCATCAGTTGTAGTTCTCTGATAAAATCAGATACAGATTAGAATAGAATAAAAAAGAAACTTCACTGTGGGAAAAAGTCCCTTTAGAATAAATATGATGAGCAAATAAAAAATAGAAATCTAGCCAAAGACTAACTTCAATATATACAATAATTTAAATAATAAGTAATAAACAGTAATGCATAAGCAACTAAAAAAAAAAATTATAAAAAAAAAACTTCCAAAAATACTTATACTAGTGGGATATAGTAGAAGGTTTCGAACCTCTCTTTTTTTGACACCTAGGAGGACTGTCAGCAATCGAAGAAGGTGCAAGATTAGAAACTGGAATTTTAGATGTAAGGATATGAATCTTGATTAAGTAAATTAGAAACATTAATGTCATTACGGATGGTTTTCTGTAAGGAGGATTGTGGATTTAGTTGAGCCCCAAAGCTCAAATCCATAAGTCCAAATAGTCCTTATTATAGTCAAGTAAATGAGCCTTTCATAGTCAATTGGAAACTAACATTTGTATAGAGGGTGTTGAAGTAGCCTGAAATGTCTAGCAGTTTCTTGTAGTTTCAGTCTTGTAAGTGGATTTCAAGTAAGACGAATGTCCAGATAGATGGAGTCCTAGGTTGTGGATCTGTTCAACTGGAATAAGTGGAGTATTATTGAATGATAATATAGGGCAGGAAATGAAAGTTTTATAAGTTTAAAGATGATTTGTCGGAATTCGTTCGGTTTTTCGAGAAATATTAAGTTGTCTAAGGGTAATTTTATATATCTCGAACATTTCAAAATCATTGACTTAAGCAAAGAATTGGTAACTAATTTTAACAGATGCCTCTAAAGTGTAGATCATCCTAATTTGATTTCATTTTTTTTTATACTTTCTTTGAGAATCAAGCATATTCGTTAAGAATATTTTTACACTTTTTTTCCCCATTTCCTTATCGAGTCCAATATCAAACGTAGAGCAATCCATCAATTACCTGTCAGAACCCGTAGATAATTATCTTTCAGAGACCTGTATCCACCAGATAATATAGTGATGAATAATTGATATAATTTTTAATATTTAAAAGATAAACTAATAGGCTTAGTGAATATGTAAAAAATTGGAGCCTATTTCATTATACATCAATAAAAATAAGAAAAACATATTGCTAATTGCATTAAACGAATTCTTATACATAGTAAAATAAAAAAATCCACAGACGCTTCCTATAAAGTAGGTTAAGTAAATTTGGGCCATGAATAAACTATTCAATTCGTTTTTATGGTTCACTAAACATTTTCAATACAAGTTAGGCTTCTTATTAACTGTAAACACCTTTAATATGTTACATATTTAAAAAAAAAAAATTATTTATTTGTTTCTTCTGAAGCCTCCCTTTCCCTCCACATGTGGGTGGGGGCAAGTATGGTTCGGAGTTATCATGGCCGACTGTAAGTAGGTATACCTGCGTCTAAAATGTTTATTTTCATTACTTTTTTATTTTAGAGATAATCTTAATTCTATTTTATTCATTTATTTTTATTCTATTATTACTATTATTTATATTTTCTTCCTTCACTATGATATTTTATTTTGTTCTTATTTACCTTTATATTATTTTGAAATTATCTTATTTTTTTTTTTAATTTGTAAATATGGTGTGAATGTGCTCTCAGAACTTTATTATAAATGTCCTTTATTGAGACAGATTGTAATATTTATCAATAAACAAATAAATCAGGAAATTTATTTGTAATGTCCATGCCTTATTTTGGGCGTTTTAAATTACTTGTTTGTTATATACTGTTTATCACACTAATATGAAATTTTCATTTTTGGTCTAATATTTTTAAAATATGCCATTTTTGTTTGTAAGAAAAATTAACATTTTGTCGTTCACTATAATTACCAAAAAATAACATTTTATATAATTGTGGTAAACGGTAGGTATATAAAGTTAATATGTTTTCGAAAATTACCAAAATAAGGCCGAAATGTTACAAATTAATAAAAGAAGAATGTATGTAACATAATAAATTGTTTTATTGTAAATTAAATGTGTTATTGGTTTATAACTTTTCGAGATGTTGAAGTTATTTAATTAATAGAATGGAATAGAAAAATAATTTTACGCTGGGACGAAGGTCCTTCAGAATAACAAAAAAGTACAGAAATTAAAATTTTATATCTGGCCAGATAAAAACAAACATAAAAAGTTAAGATAAAGATAGATCATTAAAAAAAGGAAAAAAAAAATGGTTATACATACTATCTACAAAATAAAATAAAAAAATCTATATAAAAAGCTCTTGAAACCATACTAAGATACTTAAAACTGTGTACAATGTTAAAATATAAATAAACTCTTTTAGAAAAAATAGAAAATAAAGAAAAAATAAATGTAAATTCTTCTTAACAGTAAAATCTGTTTCTGCTGATAAAAAAAAAAAGAAAAAAAGAAAGTCGAATCTATAATAAGTATTTAGGTTATGAGCTATATGTGAATATGTTATTATAGATAATATGTAATTTAACATAAAAGGTTAGCTGGTATCTGACTGTTTTTGGGACAGGAATTGGAATAGGAGGGTTTTGAATGTAGATAAGGATGAAGAATGTTGAATTTTGATAGGAAAGGAATTCCAGAAACTAACAGAACGAGCAATAAAGGAGTTTTGGAACGAGGCAGATCTGTGAAAAGGAATGTAAAGGTCGGAAGGTCGAGATCTTGTGGAGAGGGAGTGGACTGAGGACTTGAATTGGAGAAGATTGTAGGCGTAGGAAGGACGATGATTGTTGATGATATGATGGAGGAATGTACCTAGGAAATATTGTCTTCGAATGGAGGGGAAGAACCACTCTGACTCAGTGTAGTGGTGAGAGACATGGTAGTATCTCGGGGCACCAATTACAAATCTCACGCAACTGTTCATTAATCTTTTCAGTCTGTCGCGGTGCTACACCGAGAGTCCATCATACACCACACAGCAGTAGTCAAAGTGGGGGAAGATGAGAGAGGAAACGAGGAGTCTACGCGTATGTTGAGGTAGGAGATGGCGGAAGCGATGGAATATTTTGAGGGTAGAAACTGTCCGTCGGGAGATGTGAGAAATATGGTGACTCCAGGAGAGGGTTTGATCAATAAATAATCCTAAATTTTTACAGAGGAGTAGAAGGAGATTGGATGGTCACCAAGGTTTAGTATGGGGAAGTCGGTATAGGATCTAAGGAGGGGCTTGGAACCAATGACAATGGCCTGAGTTTTTGAAGCATTTAACCTTAATCCGTTTAAGTTTGCCCAGGCATTCGATCTAGGTCTGCTTGGATCTTAGTAAATGCTACCAATAGCTCAGGGGGAGAAAAGGATAGGTATATTTGAGAATCGTCTGCATAAAGGTAGTGGGAACAATGGAGAATTGAGTCATGGAGGTCATTAATATAGGAACTAAAAAGGAGAGGAGATATGCTAGATCCTTGGGCAACTCCAGAGGATAAAGGCAGGTAGGCAGATAGTGGTTGATTAGGAATGGAGACTGCTTAGGTGCGTTGTGAGAGAAAAGATTGGAACCAAGAGATGGAGCTATTGGAGAAGGAGAGTGATTTTAGTTTGTTGAAAAGATGGGATGGTCAATGGAATCGAAGGCTTTAGAGAAGTCAAGAAGTATAAGGACAGTTAGTTGTTTATTATCTATTGCAGTCTGAACATCATTGGTAATATTGATTAAGGCGGATTGTGTGGAGTAGCCGGGACGGAAACCAGATTGGAGAGGATCAAGTTGGTTAGACTTTTCGAGGAAATCGTACTAATAATAATTAGTATGTATGGCTTTTTCGAAAATTATTGAGATTTACTTGCAAAATATTCATCGATATGCATTTTTGTTTCACGTTTGGATATATGACATGTATCATGCGAAAAATTGTTTTACGAAAGAATTAATAATCGGACGAGGCAAGATCTGGGGAGAATGGAGATCTCATCCTACCATATCTTGTCCCAATCAAACTATTTCAGTTTTACGACTAATGCCGCATATTACCTTGGCCGTAGACAGAAACTCTTCAAATGGTTTTAACAATGACATGTTCTACCTTCATTTGAAGTAAATTTGGTTTAGTTTACTAAAGCGCAATTGTTAATTACTTAAATTAAATATTATTTTAGTTGTCTTTACCGGTTCAACAAAAAACGTGACAATTAAAAAACACAAATCTTAAAATTTGTGTTTATCTCATTTTTTTTTGTTTTTTTATTTTTCAAAAGCTATAGTAAGTTGCCTTCATTTCGAAAAAAAAAATCAAAAATTGACATAAATTCAATAGTTGAATTTGAAATGTAAAAGGTTTAATTTGACTTGGAAAACGTTGAATTTGATTTGGAAAAAGTTGAAATTGACTTGGAAATGCTATAATTAAAGTAGATTGATTGGAGTAGCCAATACGCAAACCAGTTTGGAGAGAATTAAATCAGTCGTGCTCTTAAAAAAATTGTAAATTAAACATATGCTAATCTACAAAAAAACGAATTTTGATTGGTTAGCAAGGTTTATGATTTAACTTTAATCTAACAATGAGAGTTATGCGCATGCGCTAGATTTTATCAGTCAACCCGTACTTCATCTCTTAAATATATTCATTTTTCGTTCGAAAAATAGTGTTAGTTTTAACTAAAACAGTGTTAAATTAAAACTAATTCTACTGTAAGTACAGTTGTTGTTTATTATTGTCTACTTTTGTGAATAGTGAATAGAAGTTAAGGTGGATAGGGCCTTATCTCGCCATAGTGTCACGCTAGATATCAACAGGTCAGTTGCTACGGTCTGCATGGCGTTGATTAATTGGAGGTCAAGTTCAAGCAGACTTTTTTTCTTCTTCTTCTTTCTTTCTTCTTTTTTTTCATATGATATTTCATTTATGACATTTATGAGATATCATCATCAGGTTATGTCGTCTAAAAATGCACCAAAGCGGTGTCGATCTGACGGATGCAAACCATGCTCGTCTCCTGAGAAACAAAAAAATCGTCGAGTGAAAAGAATGACGCCACCTAAGACTCCAGCTCCCCCGGTAACAACAGAAGCCATTCAACCTCAGCCTGGCACTTCTCCTTCCTCGCCGTTAAGGCTATACGGGGTTTTTCCCGGGTCAGGGAGTGTGGGCGGGGATTTAAAAACTCCTCCGGGATTTTTTTAAGGGGGGGAATCGAACTCATGACTCTCTTTTTTATCAATGTCTTATGTATCAGGCTGCCGGGCAACGGCGGTGCAGTGCACAAGCGTTAGAACATTCGGCCACCCCCCCACTAACATTCCTACAGACCCTCGACCTCCTCCGGTTTTCGTTAAAAATATTTAAAAAAATGTTGTTCGTTTAGCTAAATAAAATAACGATTTCTGAGAGCTACTCCTGCTTTAGTCGCACTAAAATATCCCCAAGCACAGCTGATGCTTATCGACAAATAGTTAAATATCTGTCCCATACAAAGGCTGATTTTCACACATACCAGCACAGACAGGAGCGTTCTCTGAAAGTAGTGATCCGTAACTTACACCAATCTACACCAGTCGAAGCGATACAAGACGAAATTACGACCTTGGGATATAAAGTAATACAGGTCACCAATGTAATAAAGGCAGACAGAGATGACTCAAGGGAAAATAGAACGATTCCATTACCTCTATTTTTTGTTGACTTACAACGCTCATCAGGAGTGGATAAAATATACCAAATTGAAAGATTGTATTACACAAGTGTTAAGGTTAAAACCTATACACTAAGAGAGAAATTGTCCAGTGCCACAACTGTCAGGCATATTGCCACACCAAGGCTTACTGTCATCATATACAAAGATGCGTGAAGTGCGGACAGACACACTATCAGAAATCAATTTTACAAATCACAAAACCAAGAAGAAACTTCCCAACCCAGAAGAGAATCTGCTAATAAAGTCGGCTCTGAAGTTTCCTTTTCTCAGTTACTTGGTCTTCGAACAATAGGCGATGCTCTCTTTTATGTAACCAATAAAACCCTACAAAATAACCTTAATATCCCATTTATACTTGACCTAATACCTGACAAATTTTCCAAATTTTACCAGAATCTCACTCATCATCCTAATCCTGCAGCACAATCTCTATCTAGCACCAGTCATCCCTACAATCCTCCTCGGAGGTTAAAACGGCAGTGGCGACCCCGCGACCTTTTGTAAATATCTATATATTGGAGTACTGGCATTTGCCAGATTCTTCACTCAAGTGAATTATCCTTAGCGTATGTTGCTCTAGTGCTCTCCATCAGTCTCCACTGGTTTACAATATCAGTGACGTGGCTGTGAGTGAAGCACTGGGATTTCCTGGAGTCCTACTTTGTCTTCCACGATTGGGGAACAAAGCTTGATTCAGAGTCCCCTGGGCCAATGTAAATATTGTACATAGGTTTGAATGTGTTTTATTTACTTTATTATCATTCGGCTTTATTCTGTTATTTTACTAATCTTGTATATTACTTTATCTTTTTATTTATGACCATGACCTTAATATCCCATTTGTCCTAGACCTTATTCCACAAAAATTCTCCAAATTTCACCAGAACCTTACCTATCATCCAAATCCCCTTGCACAATCTCTATCCAGCACCACCCATCCTTACAATCCTCCTCGAAGGTTGAAGCGGCAGTGGCCCAGAGACCTTCTGTAAATAAGCATCTATTGGAGTTTTGGCAATGGCCAGATCCTCCACTCAAGCCCGAGTGTGTATGATTAGGTTAGTTCTTTTGTTTATATACATTTATTTTATTTTATTATATTTATTTTTATTTTATTTTATTTTATTGTATTTATTTTTATTTTATTGTATTGTATTTATTTTATTTTATTTTATTGTATTTATTATTATTAAGTTTCTGTATTATTATTATTTTATTTATTTATTGTAAATAGAGTGTGAGTGTGTTCTCTGAACACTATTACAAATGTCCTTGATGTGACAGAATGTGATATTTCTAAATAAACAAATAAAGTTCTTATTTATATGTATATATTTTCCTTTTCTTATGTACATATTGTGTTAATGAATAGCCCTAGTACCAATGCCCTCTAGTGTGGCATACTGTATTTATACTCAAAAAAATATAACAATGTAATAAAAAAATAGAAAGTTTATTAACAGAATAATTTTTTTTAAAATTATATATATATTAAATTCGTAAAAAAAATTGTGGTTGAAGAGATAAATTGCAAGAAAATATAATTTTATTAATTTAATGGGAATGCCACCTGGAGCTAGAAATAATATTTGATTTTATTAAGAAGGTATGGATGTAGGGAAAATTCAATTTACATCGCTAAATAATGCCCTAGAGGAAAATCAGGAAGAGGAAATTTGAGTGATGAAGGGAACAAATATTAAATATTCATTTGATTATTTAGGGAAAAATTTAAAGACTGTAACGTTTATTTAAACGTTAACGGAAAGATAAAATTATAATTGTATAATTATAATTAAAAGGTAGATGGGCAGATCAGTGGTAGGGCACTAAGCTTCCAATGCTGAAGGTCCTAGGTTCGAATCCCGGCTCATGGCACAAAATTTATTTATTCTGTTTCATTGGCGTGAGCCGACCCTGGGGTAGGAAGATTCTCCTGGGGCACACCCGTCCTCTACAAAGTGAGTACCCTTAATTAAATAATTGATTAAGGGGGAAAGCTGGCAGTTGAGTATGATCCTGGCCCGATCCCCTCCCTGCACAACCGTTGGCCTTGAAACAGTACTTTCCTTAAATAGTACTGAACTCAAGACCCTTCAAGGGTTGTAGTGGTACAGGTTTATTTTTTAATTGTAATTAATAAGGGCTTACTCAGTGAAGTAGTTCCTTACAGACTATTTCTTCATTGCAGATATTGTTAAATAATTGATCACAGATCCATAATTATTCAATTTATTTATAATAGGAACAACGTAAACAAAAAATAATTAACACAATTTCTCACAAAAGAATCACAGATTGTTTTCAGTATATTTTACCACTCTCGATCTGTATAACCTCTGTCTATAAAAAAAATAATTTCAACACCAGTTTTTTTTTTTCTTAAAATTCTATCTTTTAATGATTTCGTCAACTGTGACAATACTAATGATGAAGAGGAGGTAAAGATTTCACATAAGGGAAGTTTATGAAGTTGCAGCCGTTACGATTTTGAATCGAGATCAGAGAAAAGAGCTTCGCAGAAGTTGTGGAAGGTTTCGCTTAGTTTGCTATTGTTTGTGTCAAGTAGCTTTTGAAAACGTCTTCCGGCTGACTCACACCCCTCCTTTTAAAGATCCGTAATTTCTTGACGCTTCTAAGGAACAGTGTGACGAAAAGGGAAAAGGAAGTAGAATTGTGAGTAAAAACGTTACAAGTTGAAACATTGGATCCCGTAATTTGAAGAAATATGTACAATTGAGAGAAATAGGGAGGTTCTTTAGATAGCACTTATCATGTGGAAATTGGGATAATAAAGGAAGTCAATTTTAAGATTGTGCAATATGATTAATAATGTATAGTCGAAACTTAGCTCTCAGCAATTGTTTTTCCTGTTAAAAGTGATGGAAGCCGGTTTATTTCTTTTTTTATTATTAGACAACATTGAGTATATAAGGTTCGTAATCCTTCCACTATTCTTCATTGCCTAGAATACTGAACTTTACAACGGAGATTTACAACCGTTTTATGGTTTTTCTGAGTGTCAGTTTTTGAAGAAACAATCCTAAAAGCTTATAACTCATCCTGATTTTCATTTATTATAATACTAATACATGGGCAGATACAGATACCGTTTTACCTCCTCACCCTCTATATAATATGAAAGAAGAGGATGTAAAAAGGTTTGTCGAAAATACTAGAAAGATAGTTAGTTAAATTGGTATATGTATATATTGTGTTTCATATAATACTTATAAACTGACATACCGATAAGCTACTAAGTATAATATTATGGAGTTTGAAATCAGGAGTATAAAAGCTGCGTACGCTCTTGATATATTATGAACTGAAACATTATTTGTACTACTAATAATGACGAGACCGTATGTGTATTATCTTGTGCATAGAATATTGATTAAATAAAATCAAAATATTTTAGCCTCATAGCGAGGGAGAAGAGTCCTAAACCTTTGTTCATTATATCTAATTAAATTAATTAATTATACGCAAGTCTCAATTCATTAACAAATTAAATGTATGTATATCGGGTTGTCCTGAAAATAATACAGGTTTCGGTTAAAAAAGAAAATAACAAAGATTTACGACTATTTTAATTAATCAAAATAGTGTCCACTTCTACCAATAAATGTCTGCCAACTTTTCCATTAACTCATAATAGAATTTCACATCTTTAGAATTGATAAAACCAAAAACGCACTTTCTAATTCTTTTTGTCCATTAAATTTTTTGTCACATAACTAGTTCTTCATCCTAAGATCCATGTGTCTAAAAAAATGATATCCGTAGGCGAGAGGTCCGAAAAGTGGGTCAAATGTGATAAAGTTTCATATCCGAGCTGCAACAGTTTTTGCGACGTTACGTGTGAGACATGCGCGTTGTCAAGCAACAAAATAGACCCCTTCCGATTGACCAAATATGGCTTTATTACATCCGATTTCTGAATGCATCGCATTAATTCAGTTACGATACGATTCGGCATTCAAGCCTCTCCAAACAGTAACCATTAGGTTGTTTGATGAGTTGGCGGCTTTGGAAAATGTTCTGCTGCTTAGCATTTGTCGAGCATGACAAATGCATATTTGTTAAATAAAACAATTGAATGATGCATCCATGATGTTTGTAACTGCATAAAGAACATATCTAATATATATATATATATAAACAAGAATATATACACTGACAGGCAAAAAATTCCACCCACTCGGTTTTTTCATGTTTTCATCTAAAAATATTTCTGCTTTGGATTGGTCTATTGTTTTTAATGAATAAACAGGTAATCTTTTTTTTTTTCAATTAGGAATATTAATATAGAGGACAATAACCCTTAATCCTTAATTCAATGAAATGATTCTAGATTCCAATGATTACTTTCTACGGAATGAAAATGTTTATTCAGTATCATTAGTTCAGTACCGTTTCTTGCAGCACTTTTAATTTTTTCAATATTAAGTTTAAAAATGCTTCTTAGTGCTGAGGATGTTGCGCGTGGTGTGGCACTTATTGATGATGGACGTTCCATTAGATACGCAGCTAATGCCATCGGAGTTCCATATGAAACTTTACGAGTTTTCGGGAAACTGGTTCTTACAATAAAAGGCCCGGTTCTGGACGGCCTAGGGTCAACAGGTCAACAGAACCACTGGATGACCGGTTTTTGACTTTGAGAATTTTACGAAGCCGGCACCTTACCGTTGTTCAAGCGATTGATCAGCTCGAAGAAGTTCGGGGTGTGCAAATTTCTGAACGTACAGCTCGGAGAAGATTAAATGAGCATGTATTAATGGCTTTTCGTCTAGTAAGAGGACGAGAGTTAACCAGAACTCACAGAGTAACACGGCTGGCGTTTGCTCGAGAACACAGCCATTGGATTATGGACGAATGGAGTGATGTACTTTTTACAGATGAGTCAAGATTCGCTCTTCGATCTCCAGACGGGGGTGAAAGGGTGTGGAGAAGAAGAAACGAAAGATATGCAGCCTGTAATTTTTCCCAGAGCCAACCTTTCCAAGGTGGTTCCTTAATGGTGTGGGCTGGGATTTTAATAGAGCGCCACACAGAATTGGTTGTTGTTAGTGGAGGGTCTTTGACGGCCATTCGCTATGTAGATGAGATTTTGGAACCTCATGTGTTGCCTATCCTCAACGAAATCGGCGATCGTTCTATTCTAATGCACGATAATGCACGCCCACATGTCGCCCGCACAATGCAGACGTTCCTTCAACAGAACAATATTGAGGTTTTAGCCTGGCCATCACGTTCTCCAGAATTAAATCCCGTTGAGCATTTATGGGATAACCTCGGAAGACGAATAAGAGCTCGTGCAACACTTTCTGTTACACTGCAGGACATTGAAAGGGCTCTTCGGGAGTAGTGGGCTATACTCCAGCAAAGGGACATTTCCCGACTGGTGGAAAGTATGCCGAATAGTTTAAGAGGAGGAAACACGCACTACTAAACGATGATGTAATTAATTTCTTTTAGAATAATAATGGTTCGTTTTTCATTTTTTTTTTCTAATTTTTCTTACCCAATCACATTTTGATTATTAAAGGTAAAAAATATTATAAAATTCCATAAATACTAAGTATTGTCTACAAATACAATGTATCATATACAAATTCAACTTTTTTTACAAGTGGCAGAAATATTTTTAGATGAAAAAATCAAGTGGGTGGAATTTTTGGCCTGTCAGTGTATATTTTATGTTGATAATTTAAAAAATAACAAAGAATTGTCATATAAACTATTTTGGTTGCAGATATAGGTATGTTCTTGATGCTGTTATAAATATATAAGATATAATGTTATAATATAGCATATAACATATATTTTTTCCTGGCTTGTCCCATATTTGAATTGAGAGAGAAGTGATGTTTTATAATCAGAAAAAATCAAAAAAATATTTTTCGATTAAACTTATAAAACTATGTTCATTTAAAATAAAAAGATTTTTTCGGAGCCACAATATCAATATTGCGTATAGGTACAAACATATTTAAAAAAACTCTTCTCTGAACTCAAACATCGGATCAGCCGGAAAAAACTATCAAATGTTAGTTATTAATTTATTATAATTTATGATTGTGACCGAAAATACATCGGACCATCCTCACATTACCTATCTGGGAGGGTTTATGCACATAAATATACCATGGAAAGCAAAAAATAAGGTACAGCGTGGCCTATTCGTGCTATTAAGAATAAGCACGAAATTGAGTTGGATAAGATCAACATACTAGACATGGAAAAGAATCAACAAAAACGGTTGATTCTAGAAATGATATATATTCCAATCAACAAAAACGTAATAAATATCCGGAATGACTTGGCGAAATTTAATTGTGCCTTTAACAACATTTTAAAATTGGTATAAGTTAAAGGAGGGATTTCGTTTGTTATTTTGGACTGGTTATCTGTTTATGTTGTATTCGTTTAGTAGTGGTTAAAATTCAATTACAGAATGGGAACTACAGTTGAGCTTTTTTAATATGGTTTCATGATTTTATGATGTTAACAACATATATAAACACACACACACACACACACACACACACACACACACACACATTCATATTTTAAGTTATAATATATAAAGGTCAAATTATAAAAAAAACATTGTAATATTATACACACACACACACACACACACACACACACATATATATATATATATATATATATATATATATATATATATATTATATATATATATATATATATATATATATATATATATATATATATATATATATGTATGTATGTATACATATAATGTTAATTAAACAGAGTTAGTATTTGTCGTCAGCCATAGGTCCCCTTCAAAACCAGATCTTGGTCAGAAAAGGATTAAAGTACAAGTAACGACTGGTGGTACGAATAATTATTTATTGTCCTCCAAAGAAATTGAATTCCAAAACTGAAAGAGGAGAAAAAAAAAAACAAATAAATAAAGGCTGGAGCTAAGAAGAGTAGTGTATTTTCGAATGTTGACAGCCATTCATCTTATCAAAACAAAAAAGAAAGTAGTATTTATTGAGTGTTATTAAATTACTACAATGATTTAACCTGTAAATTTTGCCTTACCTATTTTGAATTTTATTTTTGTTATTTTAAATATATTTACAGTTTATCTTATAAATTGGAAATGGATTTAAAATAACAAAAATAAAATTTAAAATAGGCAACGCAAAATTGGGAGTATGTTGAGTTAATGTATCTTATCTGGCAATGCTCAGATGTTGTAAACAAATCAGGTTAGCTTGTGTTATGTAAACAACTGAGTAGTAGTTGTTTAATAGAAGTTGTTTTATTCAAGCCTCATTTGTTCCTGAATTGATTTATTAATATTAAATATAGTCTAATGGGAAATATACCTTTCTAAGTCATAGTCGCCAAAAGTCGGAAATGGACAGTCAGATGACATACAGTACCTCATATTCAGGTTAATTATTTTCTTTTATTATCGTTTAACTTAAGGGAGTAGGGTACTTCAGTGGGTAAACGATTGAACCTCTATCTTTTGGCTCTAGTTAGAATCCGCCTGCGGAAGATTGATTTTCGTCGTAATCTGTTCCTTTTTACCAATGCTTTGTGGTTCTTATTTATATTGGCACCCTTTTTCTTACAACTCGTCTGTTTTCCTACCTTAAGTTGTACTTACGGAAGAATTCCTCAATAATCTGTTCATAAGGTCCTGAGCTTACCTCTACATCGCATCTCGTCTATCTTTTCCTGAGAAGATTTTTTGGCAAGACAATGGTCTGTCATCTTCTTTGGAGATAAATCTGATAACGTTACTCTCCTCGAAAAGTATCTCAGTTCTGTATTGGTTCTCTGCCTCCGCCCTTGATTCGCACAAACTGGGCCAAATATTCAGCAAAGGATTAGGCGTTGGAATCGAAGTAAGACCTTCTCGATGGTTTTCGATTATCTTTTACATCACCTCAAAAAAATATGTTCAGAAAACAGAATCCCTATGACGCCTTACAAAGAATGTTTATAAATGATTTATCTTTATCTTTTCTTATCTTATTTTAATTCATCAGGCCAATAGTGGCCTACGGGTACCCCTATTGTTTTTATTTTATTCAGTTATTGTCAAAAAACAAATGATATTTCTTTTTAAAATATTAATTATTGGCATTGCTTTCTGTAACAGAATATCAATGGAAATGTTTCTAAATAGTCTTACCTTAATCCGTACATATATTATTACAGTAAGGCTCTAAATCGGTTTTGTTCCAAATATAAGCTCCTGTCGTGCTCAAATACCATGAATGGGGTATAGTTGGATTCAGAATTTCACGGTGGGTTAGCGAATCGTATTCCCCGCTTTTGTTTTTCTTTCTAAAATAAATAAAGTCGATCCAAACGTTTTGCTAGGCTTCAATACTGGAGCGGTGGTATGCCTGTAGATCGATACGGGACAAATTGGACCTTGAAGATTTTGATGCGTACTGCAAGACCCTGATAGTTTCGCAGGAATATCGGATCCTGCGCTTTTAAGCCAAAAAACGTACTATTTTCGAGATAACGCAAGGCAGGGGGTTCGCATCCACACAACCTGACGTTAATTGTAGTACTGGCATTAGATACATGTCTAGTTTCGTCGACTTGAGGTCGCTATGATCGAGACAGGAGTAGTTTATATTATTTATCGATGGTGTTTTTGATCGGCAAGCCACATCATCGTTAATTCTTCACCAAATCTCAAGATTGAGCCACCAATTTCGAAGGCTTCCTTCTCCTTCAGGCGGGCAAAATAGTCCAATCATCCAGAAAATTCAGGCAAACAAGTTATGAAAGAAAAGAAACTTTATTTGCAAATAACTAAAAAATTACACACTTTTCCCTTGGTTATTCCTACGATTATATAAAACATTACTTAATTGTCTATAAAAGGGAAAAAAAATCATTGAAATCGGTCAACTTTTCGCAAAGATACAGCTTATTGAAATTTGTAAATATGTTGGTTCCAAACAAAAATGTAGATTTAAATTAATTTTGTTTCCTTTGTCGATTATATTTCTTGGTAAAGTAACAATTGATTTATCTTTTGATACGTTGCATTATTTTATTTTCTTATTAATTTGGCATTTGATAACAATATGCTGTGCGAATTTTTCGCACGGGCCTACTAGTTTAAATATAATTCCCCATTCTACAATAGCAGATACCTACAAATATTGTATATTCCAGACTGGAAATATTTGGTGGCTCTGAGTATTGTGGCCTGGGGTTTAAGATTCCACATGCCTACCAGTACTGAGGGATATTACCCTAGCCTTCCGCCCGATTTCCTCATCCCCGACACCTTTGATGGCAACGGATTTTCCACACGAACGAATTTTCATTGTTGGAATTCCTGAGTAATCCATCTATTCCCGTATTAGGGTCAACTTTATTAAGAACAGAAACTTGTAATAGAATCATGCGAGGAATTATTTAATTGTTCAGATATTATGAAGTTATTTATAGTCCGAGAGACAATGCAAAAAACCGACTGTTTTGAAAGATTTGTTTGTATAACCATGACTTTAATATTAAAAAATTGAATTTGCCGGTCGGACCCGACCACCTAGAAAATTAGAGGCTGATTTGAAGAAAATTAAGCTAGTTACTAGATAAAACATTTTGGGAAGTTTTTATTTTTGAAGTGAAAACCTTTTTAGGCGCTTGCACTTTTTTTGTGGGTAGTGAATGTACAATAAAAACAAAATAAAATAAATAATAATAATTAGTTAAAAATATATATCTATTACTTAAGAATTCAAAAATAATAATAATAAATAAATAAAAATCAATTTTTAATTCAATGATCTCTCCGAAAAACTCTTAAATTCAAACTTGATCTGGTCTAAAAGTACAGTTTTTTTTTTTTTTTTTTAGCATTTTCAGGATATACGTTTTTGAGAAATATGCAGAATTTTGAAGGTGTCAACTGGTACTAGGTGGTTGGTATGCTGGATGTCCGGATTTGAACCATAAGTTTTTTAAGCGTAAAGAGCAGGCCAGTATTTCAGTAGTTTTTAATTATTTGTGTTTCATTAAACATTGATTTAGAATTTGGACACTAATTTGATAGATCACCCATTTTCAAGAAATCTTTAAACTGTTAAATGAGGATTTCAATTATATTTTTCCTCTCTTTTGCATCCTTACAATTCGTCATTGTGTCTTCTTTATTACAACTGCTGATGAGTTGGAGCAAAATTTCTTTTTCGTGGTGTGAGAAAATTTCTCGGCTAATATGAGTTTGGTGAGGCATATCTTTGGATCCCTGGATTTTTCCAAATTTAATATTTTATTAGTCCATTACAGCCCTTTTTGGACAATGCCGTCTGGTGTGGTACGGTGTAATCCCAGAATTCTCTTGTAATATTGAAGGTGAGTTCGTTTTAGCATCGGTAGATAGCGCAGCCCCCACACCTCCGAACCGTAGAGTAGAAAACTGGGGACTATTGCTTCACAGACTTTTCTCTTCGATCCCCAATGTTTAATTTTCGTCTTTGTTGGGATGTTCTTCGTGGCTCCACTTGCAGTTTTGGCCTTTGATGCTTCTTGCTCAGCTGCCTTTAGAAATAAACCGGGCTTTGATAATTTACTCTTAAGTAATTTAAGTCATCAACTATTTCGATGATCTGATCATTATAAACAAATATGTTTTCTTTTTTGGTCTTTCTTGCTGAAATTTTATTATCTTGGTTTTTACCGCATTAATTTCAAGTTTATTTACAGCGAAATATTCATGTAGCGCCGTCACCTTTTCCTATATGTCATAGTGTGTCATAATCACGGAGGCCTGGCCATAAAGTGACTGCAATAGTCCAATGTACTTACAACTTAGTCCTAAATCAAAAAGTGTTTGCCACAATAGCTTATGTTATACAGAATAAAAAGTTCTCCGAAAATCCACAACACAATATAAAAGTTTTGAGGCTGAGTGCATTATTTAAACAAGAGAAGCAGCCACAAAAATGTTATCGATGCATCCCCTACCAGTGCGGAATCCTGACTGACATTCTGGAATTGTTTTCGTACCATATGGTCATATATTAAGTCTTCCCAGTGGCACTTGGGTGAAAACTTTCAACAGGCTATTAGCCAGAGGGATTTTTCTGTAATTTTTACATGGCTGGTACAGCTTTTTTTATGAATCATAATATTCGCTTTAATAAATAAACTTTGTTCTATTTTGGTGGTTAATGTGTTTTTTTATAGATAAATAGAACCGAAACTCACAAATGCGTTCTTTAAGGTCTAGTTCAATTATAAATGCACTTCAAAAAGTTTTGTAATAGTCCAATTTGTCTTCCTATAATTCTGTCCAATAATTTCTGCTAAAAGAAGCCTCTTTTCCAAAGACTATGTTCTTGATGCATTTCTTACACATTACGCATTTCTTTCATAGGCCATTTGTTTTTAATCCTATTCCCATAGTACGGTCACCGGCTCGTTGATAACGTGTGGTACATATAGTTGAGAGTAAATGATTTGTTTTTCTCAAAGCAATCTCCTCATGGTCCGTCCGATTCCACTTTCCAATTTCCACCTCCTATCTGCCAATTAGATCTGTATAATTTGCATGCGACTGAGGAACAAACATAATTCATGGGCATTTTCCCAGCCCAGAAATGTCCTTACTCCTTTATATTCAATGGTACCGATAAGTTCTTGATAGCGGGCACTTTCCCTTGAAGTGGATATGGATACCATGTAAATTTGGTGGGCCATATTTACCTCAGCCATAAATTAAAGGCTGCCCCCAATTCACCAAGCCTTGCTCTATTCCCGTCACTCCACTTTTTCTTAGCTCGGTCATCAACAATTCGTCTAACATAGACTAGACTAACTTATATCTGGAACTGATATTAATTATAGTTTGACTTTAACTTATTCTTAATTGACTAATCATTCATTTAAGAAAATGAATAAGAATTTTGATTTATTTTTAATGGTTTATGATGTTTAAAATTTAACGTTGCTTCAATAAATTTTAGCGTAACTTTTCGGGCCATTCCAAATTTATTCTAAGGTATTGTACTCAAACACTTCCAGCCATGGTCACAGTAAAATTGCCGATACCCCTAGACGTAGTGTTACTGCGGCCATGAAAAAAAATTGACAAGTCTATGGAATAGCCCAGTCAAATTAGCACAAAACAGGGGGTCTAGCTTGCAAAAGATGGGGTAATTCAACTTACTTTTTTATATTATTAGGTATGCAGTGACTTTAAAAAATCCAAGTTTCTGCCCATGGAAGTCTGGTGGGTTCGCTGCAGTTCTCCAAAAACTATTGAAATTTTGAACTTTTTTTTTGGTTTAGGCTAAATACCTCCTTTTTAAAGTGACATACATGAAAAATGGTTAGATTCAATCTTAATCAGATTAATCTAATTATTATAATTAATTAATTATCTAACATTTCTTTACATAACATTTTTTTATAAATAAAACAGGAAGTAAACTTTCAAAATGGGAAAAGAATTAAAAAAAAATTGACAATTCAATTATTGTATTAATGTTTATTCTTTACCATACTATAACTTAAACATTTATGGATACTTAATGATGTGGGTCAAACCTATATCCGTTCTCCTATGGAATGCGAATGGTGTTAGAAATCACACAGAAGAACTAACAGCCTTACGATTAGACAAGAACATCGATGTAGCCCTAATTACAGAAACTCGACTGACCAAAAAAACAGCTTTTGAAAATACCACAATACTTAACGTATCGGACAGACCATACTAACGGTAGAGCACATGCCGGTACTGCTGTCATCGTACCAATCCCTCTCTCATCACATATTCCCATTGCCTAATAACGATTTCCTACAATCCACTGCAGTTGTAATCAAAACCTTTTCCTTTCCTGTCAGCATTGCATCAGCATATTGCCCTCCTAACCTTTCCATCTACCATGTCCAGTTCACCTCTCTATTGGAATTCCTTAATTCAGCCATCCCACTCTCCTTACCGGCTAAAGCAGTTAATCCTTCTGAGGTCAAATTCCTCTTACAAAAACTACCTACCCGCAAATCACCTGGATACGATCTCCTTACCTCTCAGATCCTTAGACAACTCCCTCCTAAAGCTGTTATATTCCTTACATACATATACAATAGCATCCAACGAACCACCCACTTTTCTCTTTTGTGGAAACATTCCACTATTATCCTGTTTCCGAAACCAGGCAAACCTCCCAACACCTCAACGTCCTACAGACCAATTAGCCTACTTCCGATTCTCTCAAAGATCTTTGAAAAGATCCTCCTGAAACGAATCCTACCCTTTATAGAATCCCAAAACCTTCCTTCCCATCAGTTCGGATTTCGTTCACTACACTCCACAGTCCAACAAGGACTCCGAGTGGTCGATCATATTTCCGCAGCATTGGAAAGCAAGCAATATTGCTCGGGTGTATTTCTGGACATAGCTCAAGCTTTCGACCGGGTATTGCCATACTCGGCAATGACGCCGGGCTTCTTTCCAAGCTGAAAACCCACCTTCCTCAGTCCTTATACCTTGTCCTCCTTTCCTACATCTCAGACCGTACCTTCCGAGTTCGCTGCGGTACTCAATTTTCGAATTGCTTTCCAATTGAGGCAGGTGTTCCTCAAGGTATAGTATTGGGTCCCGTCCTTTACATCCTGTTTACCGCCGATATCCCTGTCCACCCCGATACCTTCCTGGCAACTTTTGCTGATGACACCGCCATTCTATCATCCGACTCAGATCCTGATATAGCAGCCTGAAACCTCCAAAGACACCTCTCCCTGATTGAGCACTGGTGTAATAAATGGCGTATCAAAGTAAACGAATCCAAATGCCAACACATCACCTTCACGCTCCGACGCAGTTCCTGTCCACCAGTACACTTTAATTTCATTCAGCTTCCTTTCTCAGACACAATCCGGTACCTTGGCTTTCTCATAGAAAGACGACTAACGTGGAACCCTCATACTAGACTTAAAAGACAGGAACTAAACCGATGATACCGACAACTATACCGGCTACTAAACAGAAAATCAAAACTTTCCATTGAAAACAAGTTACTGATCTACAAGACAATACTGAAACCTATCTAGACTTACGGACTTGAACTGTGGGGAACAGCAAAATTAACTAACATCAAACGCATCCAATCCTTCCAATCCAAAGTCCTTCGAACAATAGTCAATGCTCTTTTCTATGTAACTAATAAAACCCTACACCATGACCTTAATATCCCATTTGTCCTAGACCTTATCCCAGCAAAATTCTCCAAATTCCACCAGAACCTTACCCATCATCCTAATCCCTTTGCACAATCTCTATCCAGCACCACCCATCCATATAATCCTCCAAGGAGGTTAAAACGGCAGTGGCCCCGCGATCTTTCATAGTTTGTAAATATTGGAGTTCTGGCAATGGCCAGATTCTCCACTCATGACATGAGTTTATGTGGCTAAAGCGCTCTTGCCCAATCTCCACTGGGTTTAGTCCTAGTGACGCGGTTGAGAGAGGAGTGCAGGGAACTCCTGGAGTCATACTTTTCCCTCCACAGTTGGAGGGACAAGTCTGGTTTCTGGTTCTCTCGCCAAATTGTAAATATTGTATATAGGTATGTATGTGTTATTTTTATTTATTTATTTTATGTTATTTTATTTTATTCTTATTTATTGTATATATATTATTTTTCTGTATAATTTGTTTTGTTTATTGTACATAGAGTTTTAATGTGATCGGTGAACTCTATTATAAATGTCCTATAGACAGATTGTAATATTTTTCAATAAATAAGTTTAAAAAAAAATATTAGAAGATCCCGAGGCCATCTTCTTTTCAGACGCCTCGGAGGGTTATCAGGGATCGAGGAGGAAGCAAGGTTTGAACTGAGAGGATTCGGATGGTTCTGCAGTTTGTTATGGAAGGACAGATATCTGGATTGGGCCAGATCGGAAACATATGGAACATTAAGGTCTTTATGGATGATTTTATTTGTGACAAAGTAAGGCGCGTTGAGGATTTTACGAAGGATTTTTTTCCAAATTAAAGACAGAAGTAACTGCTTCAAATATTTTAAACATACCCAGTATTTTAGAAAGGGAAATGTATTATCTAGATGTTTTATTTCTTAGCATTTTTCGTCATTGTTGCCCATTTATTTACAAAAGACGCTTGATTTTTAGCTTTAGTTGGAACAATTTGAAAACCTCAACTTTATTGGTCTTTTTTATTGCCAAGGCCAATTATCTTATACATTTTTTCATGTTTTACTATCTAGCTTCAATAAAAGGCCAATAATGGCGAAATTAAGCCAAAACGTGATACTCAGTGACCGAAAAACTAACTCAAGCCGAAGACGTCAATCTGCTATATGTTAACGCAATTTTAGGACAGCGCAGCCACTTTTTTTTGTGTGAACATTAGATTTCATTTAATAAATAATTACAAGAAACACAACAATATGGAATTCATTGAGGTATGCGGTTAGGGTGTTCGGTAGAGAGGTCTGGCCACCGTGTAACATACTTTTCAAAACACTTCTATAATAACTATAATATACTATAATTATATATAAACAAGAATAATATAATATACCTATATAAACAGCTTTAATAATAATTTCTATTTATCTTTTCTTTTATTCAATTTTTTCTCTTTATATATATACATATAACTTTTTTCCACCTTATTTCATTTATTTATTTTATATATATATATATATACATATATATATATATATATATATATATATATATATATAATATATATATATATATATATATATATATATATATAATATATATATATATATATATATATATATATATATATATATATATATATATATATATATATATATTGTATCTATTACATTTTTTATTTTTATTATCTTATATATATTTTTTTTCTATCTTTATGTTTACTTTCAGTTACCTATATATGTAATATATAGTAAGGGTAAATATTGCTATTGTGAAAATATTCGTGTCTGAGTTTTTAACGGAAATACATAATTGTTTCAAATAAAACAAAAATAAAGTACTTTAGAGGAAGCTAATATTGAAAATAACCCATTTAAGCCCTGTTAGAGAACATCAATCAGAATAATATCTACATTTTATTTTAAACTGCTTAATTTTACACTTACATAATGAATTTAATCAAATAGTTGGAGCCGTTTCCGACAAAATTGTAAAAATGTGTTAAGCCCATGATAAAAAGTGCCACTTCCGGTCTGTCGATTTTGACGAAAAAGTTACTGTAGCATCCCTGGCATATAACAACCTTAAATATGTAATTTCAATTCCATAAGACTTTTGATTTTCAAGGTAAACTGTTTACACACACAGACTTACAGACCATTTTTCAGCACTTGGTTATTTGAAATCAGGGGACCTCAAAACGTGTATTTCCGTTGAAAACTGAGTATAAAATTTTTACGTTCGCAATACTTTCCTTTACTATACATTACATATATAGGTAAGTATAAGTAAAAAGACCAACACTGGTAAAAATAAATCGTTTTTGCGAATAAAAATTAAGTCAACATAGTTATCAATACTTGACAATTTTATTTAATATATGTAAAAAATTGGAATCGAAAGAGAGGTAGGCAATTGCCAACCTGGATTCAGAAGGGGTAGATCAACCACGGAGCAGATCTTCTCCCTGAGAATAATTCTGGGAAAAGCCAAGGAATACAGGATGCTTACACATTAACTCTTTCTGGATTTCAAGTGACGTATTGATAAAGAATAAATAAAGAAAAACTCTCCAAATGTTTTTGTTTTTTTTAAGCTTCAAGCATAATGCATTTTATGGCGACTGGTTAGTGTCATTTTGACTCAGGACACTAAATTCATGTTGGTATTCGTCAGAGTAAGTGGGACCATGTTGAAGCTATTACAAATTTTGTTATACTCGAAATAAATCAGATTACATGCACAAAATTTAGTATTTTGTCGAAATTCGATCCGAAAATAAGAACAAGTCATGTATTTGCACAAATATTACGGATATTTGCCTTGAAGTATATTTTTTCACAATAAACAAACACGATGATGATGATTTAATCACTGTTCCCTCAATGAACATGTTGTCTACTTTACGATGGTGTGTGTAGAATTCAATTATCTTGAATATTGGTTGAGCGATTTCTTCTAATACTGTATAAGAAACCATCACCTTAAGGAAGACACAAAACTAGTCTTAACTCCTTTTTCGTTCAGAATGGATCAAATGAACTTTTTTGTCGGATTTGTTTTCAAGAATTACCCTCCACAGTTTGGCCATTAAGAACTGCAACAGCCTGTATAATGCTATATGTATAAATAAACAATTTTTTAAATACTAATTTATGGTATTTGTGTTAAAATAAAACTGGGATATAAAAAAACTCATGGGTGGATGAAACATATCTTTATAATCCTTAATACATTTACTGTAACTTGATAACTTGACAGTTTGATAACTTTAGATCTGATAGTATATTCAATTAACTATATTTACCGTCAATTTATTAAAAAAAATCAGCCACCCCACCCCCAACTACACCACAATAACTAATCAATTACTCCCGAAAATTAAAAATCTAGAAGTAAACTTTGGTCAAAAGCCATCATGGAACAATATATTTTCAGATTAATCGGAATTCCATAATTTTTCTTAAACTCCTAATGTCCCGTGTTTTTACTCCTCAAAAGATTTCTATTTCAAGTTATCTTCCTCATTTTACCCCAATTTTTTTTAAAACTATTTATTCAAGATATTTACAACTGTATTACTATATAAATACATCAGGTAAATGTGTACATAAGCATATAATCACTTGAAAGCGCTTGAGAAACTGCCCACAGATAGCACCCTAATAATATGTCTACATAAGGAGATCACAGGGCCATCTTCTTTTCATCGGCATCGGAGGGTTATCAGGAATTGAAGTGGAAGCAAGGTTAGAAACGAGAGGATTTGGATGGTTATGCAGTTTACTATAGAAGTATAGGTATCTGGATTGGGCCAAATCGGAAACATATGGAACATTAAGGTTATTATGGATTATCTTATATGTGACAAAGCATTGAGGATTATAAGGAGCATTGAGAATTTTACGAAGGATTTTGGATTTGCCCCAATTTGAATAAGGTTTCTCGGTGTATGTAAGTTATGAATCGTTTCATAAAATTCATCACTGTGATTCCTAGACATTCGTATATTTCATGCTGGTACACGGAGTTGAAGTGGCTCTATTCTACTTCCCGACGACAATTTCTCCTTGGCGTTTTCCTTTCCCAAGTCCTAAGAAACAAAAATTCTCCTATATTAATTTAACTATAATTCATATGTTTACTTAGGCAAGCATTTTATTTTTATTGTGATGTTACATACATTTTTAATTTAATTATTATATACCTCCCATTGTATTCCATAAAAATCTATATGTAATTTATATTTTTCTAAGGGAACTAACTGTGCCAAAATATTTTCCTTCTTCTTTTCGGCCTAGTAATCCTTAATTTATATTCCTCTATTCACACTCTCTATGTACTAAATCTATATATTTATTTGCATAAAAACACTTCCTTCAGTAAATCGTCCATCATTCGCGTTATCTCCATTTGGCTTTTGGAATTCATTACGTACCTTTTACGCCAATCCCCCTACGAAAATTAGGAGTTTTTCAACGTAATTAATATTATAACTTCCGCAATTATTTTTGTCTATAATCACTAGTTTTGCTAAAAGCATTTCATTTACAAGAACCCTTTTGTATTTATTCAAGCCTGACTGATATGCATATTTTTTTTAATCTGTCATTATTCATAGGAGACATAAATCCAAGAATAAAATTATTTTTTAATTGCAATAAGTATGGATTTTAAGTATTTAGAAAACCAGAGCTCATAAAAAAAAATGCCATCTTTGTTTTATTATATCCAAAATTAATAAAAACTATTTTATTAGGATTATAAAACATTATTGAATTGAAAGTTATTTGTTAAACAGTATTATTTAATAATTATTATTGATGTGTTTTTGAATATTGATCGCACCTTACATCGCACTTTCTCCACACATTACATCAATCGCCAGCAAGATCTACTTTGTTCAATATTTACACTTTTATTTTAGCTGAAATAAAAATTAATTAGTTAATTTTCTCAATTCATATATAACAGTGATATGTTGTTTACTTTCTGTATTTAATAAAAATGATTGCTCTTAAAATTTAGAAACCTAAGGATTTTGTTGTTATTTAAAAATTTGTTCCTGTGGTGTCTGTCCGTAAGTTTATTCAACAACACAATTGAGAGGGATAAAGCATAATATTTCGGAGAAATAAGTTACCAAAAAGGAATATTTAACTTTTAATTGGTTGGTAGTGTGTGACCAAAACAAATATTTTAACGTTGACTTCTTTATTTATTTTATTTTTAGGGCATAGTGATTTATTTATAAGCAAATTAAATCTTAATTTTCAACAGGTATATGCCTTAATTATTTATATCTAAATTCATTTATATACATGCGGGGAGAGTATAGCCGTACGAGCTGAGGCTTACAATAGGTAATCAAAGTTAAGCAACGTCCAGCGTGATTAGTACTCGGTTGGGTGACCGCTCATTTGGGTGACCGTCCACCAGTTAAAGCCATGCTACCCCTCCCCCATCCTGGGTATATGAGACTCGTCATCATACTGGATGCAACTCACACCGACCGGGCGTACGTCTGATGACTCTACTCAATGTACTTTAATCAGGAATCGCTATGTGATTTACGAGGATGTTAGTAGGCCTCCTGAGTTTCAGTCCATGAACAGTATGTTTCGGGGAAAGACTCCGTGCAGCCATAATCCATGGATCTAGAGCGATTTGTCACTATCCTTGAACCCAACTGAGCCGGTTGGAAGGATACTGCCAAATTGGCCCCAAAGGGATCGACTATGGAGCTACGGGTGGCCTTTCGCTGCACCATGGAGAACATGGTTCGTAGCAACGTGAAGTTGGGTGAGCCTCTCCAGGATATCAGTGATCCCGCAAGCAACATAAATCTGCAGAGAGATCAAACCTTGCGGTTAAACCAAGCCTCGTCTGCAGCTCAAACCGAAAAAAAAGTATATATATATATATATATATATATATATATATATATATATATATATATATATTTTTTTTTTTTTTTTTTTTTTTTTTTTTTCCCGTGGTCTCTACCGACCTTGTAGATCTTTCCCTCCTGAACCAGCCTTCTCCATCTCTTGGGCTACTGCTTTCTAGTTTGCGGCATGTAGCTCAGCCGTATCTTTGTTTATCCTATCTATCCATCTGGTTTTTAGCCTCCAGCCCGGTCTCTGGCCTATTACTCTGGCATTCATTGTTGTATAAAGCCGTCCTGATAGATTGCTTGGCGCTACGTGCCGTGCTCATCTTAACCTCCTTGCCTTTATATCATGAGATTTCTTTTAGCAGTTCTTTATTGTTCCTCCTCCATGTGTTAAGTTTCTGACCCCATATAGGTCCTTTTATTTTACGGAGTACTTTTCTGATATATATATATATATATTGATTTTGACAGTTTCATTTAGAAAACATCCGAGATAAATTATTATAAGTTAAATATAGTTTATATAAAACATAGATAAGAAGGTGCCATTAAAAAAAACAAATCATGGTAATCTGAAAGGATCGCAAGATATGACATTAAAATTTGCTGATAAATAGTTAGAACTGTGGTGTTTTGTCCGGATAATCAGTTTCATATTATTATGAATTCCCACCATAAAATAAAATACCAAGAATATACCACACAATCATTGATTTAGAGCTAATTTCAATTACAAAAAAAATAATCGTATTTTGAAAAGGTGAAACAAACCTCTCCCCTTCCATCGTCAAGGGGAAAGAAAAAAAAATAATAATAACATTTCTTCCAATTATGAGTAACAAGAAAAAAAATAAAGAAACAAAATAAAGGAAATGAAAGTCTTGATTAGGGATTTTCTCCCTCCACAGCAGAAAAAAAAAAAATGGTCATCAGATTAACAGCGTGAAAAAATGAAAAATCTGTTGCAGTGTCCACATTACTCAACTTTTACTTACCATCCTCCTTTGATTAGAAAGAGGTATCTTATTCGAAATTATACGTATGAGAATATGAAGGTAAAAAATGAAGAAAATACAACATATATGAATATTTAGCACCGTGAATTATTATATGAGTCGTCTCACATCAAAGGCAATCATCCGTAATTTTCAGTAAGTGGAGAAAAAGTTGATTTTTGTTTTTTAGCTTTAACTCAAACTGTTCCTGATGATTCTACTTAAGAATGTTTAAGATGAAATATAAAACATAAAAAAAAAATAGATTTAGTTTAAATTGAAAATTTTACAAAAATTTGCATTCCTTCAACTTTTTAAAAATGCCAGAAGTCCGTCTTTGATTTAAAGCCACTCATATATTTTTCTTATCGAGTGCCGTACTTTTTTAAGAGAAAACTTCTTTAGACGCATTTTTCTGTGGACAGTGAATTATATAGATCTGTCAGATTTCACTCGGTGTTAACGCTCGGGACATATAGATTACAATATCTCAGAAACAAAAATCGGGCCTGCGTACTGTAAGCGAGGAAATCGTTCAGCATTTTATACTCTCTGTAATGTGCTATTCTTAAAAGTTGTATCTTAAAGCGAAACCGTGTTAGGGAGGGGAAAAAATAGTGCCGAAAACCAAATGATAACGAATTTGGAAAATATGGATTAAAAAATCTCAAACACTAAAAATCGGACCTGCATTGTAAGACTGTAAGCGAGAGAAATTTTCAGCAGTTCATCCTCTTTATAATGAGATATCATTTATAATTTTTGTATTTTATTATTAATCTCGCCTCTTTAATGTTTCACTTCTATTCAGTCTTATTCCCACTGATGTCACTTTACAGGGCCAATATCACTTTACAGGCAAAATGTTTATATACTTCTTCCACTAAACTCCCTTAAATATGGTTTAAAAAAAAAAAAAAACTCTCTTTTATTGACAGTAACTATAAAAAATGAAAAAAACCGGCTAAATATGAAGTTTGAAAGAATATTATGATTGGAAACTGTAAAAAAAAAGAAAAATGCTTATGCAGATTGAAAATGAATCTCTAGAAATAACATTCAGAAGGTATATGCATAATATATCGTTGCAAAGCGGAGAATTTTAGAAAAAATAATATCAAATAAATAAAGCTGTAGAAGGTAACGCTGAGTGAAGAAAAATATAAATAATACTTTAAAAAAACAAACATTATTTAAAGTAAATCACAAGTTTCTAAGTGAATTAAATGAAATTTTCTTACTACGTGTTAACTTTTAAATGTTTTTCTAAGTTTAAAAAGAAGGTATTTAAAATCCATCCAATCAAGTCAATGTCATTGTTTAAAATAATATTTCATAGTACATGTGTAAAAAAAGAAGTGAAATATAAAAATATATTATGGATATACTTATAGCCTCAAATATATTTACTATAGTTTAATGACTCTAGATAAGATATTATATTTAAATAATTAAGCATCTATCGGTCGTTTATTCCAAAAAAACATCAAGCAACCTTCAAGAAAAATTAATGAATAATTTGATGAATTTTCCCTTTGTGAAATCCCAACATTGTCCACTTACAATTAGTGTGACAACTTTTGACTTATGTATGGTTGGCAATGAAAATCTCGTAATTTGGTTTTAATAAACTGTACAATGGAAAATAACAGTTTAATAACTAATAGCCCTACGGTCCCTAAGCATTTATAGGTTAAATATTGAGATATACCTTCAAACCTCTGTTGGCATATATGAGCCTTTCGGTTGACAGAATGACTAACCCCAATTTCAACATTCTTTATTATTAATTTTAGCGGTCTCTTGCTGCAAAAATTATACCTTTATTCACAGTTTATATTTCAACACTGCAATCAAGTCCTCCGGAATCAACTTACTCGCTATGTGTATAGATCAATTATCAACTAGCAATATCACTAAAATGTTGAAAATGGAGTTAATAATTCTGTCATCTGAAAGGCTCAGAGACTGAAGTTTTGTGGTTTATAAAAACAGATAGAGTAATGAGATTTTATTGCGTACTTTCAATACAAAGAAACAGACTTTTTGTAATTTTAATGATATTAATGATTTAGTATCTATAAGTTTTAAGCTTTAGCTCAGTTCAAAATACACTTCAAACATTTTATAATAGCCCAGCATTGCCAGAAAATAATTATTATTCAAAGTAGAGAGGTAAGTGAAAGTTGTGTGTTTCGAGCACCATATTTTTACTTTCCTACCTATACTAGGTAAGGAAAGTATTGCAATCCGGTCAAATTTCAGATATGCGGTTTTTTGACGGATCTAAACGTTTCAGAGACCCCTCAGTCCAAAAAAAAATTGTTAGCCATTGGTCTGTCAGTCTGTCTATCTGTGTTTTATTTTGTAGGGTCTTGACTATTGATTCATGTGACAGTTAAATTGGGTGCGCTATGTCACTGCTGCGCGAAAAACATCTGTTTGTATAGACTGTAACGCGAAAACGTCTATAACGATTTTGATTCCTTTAACTTTCCTATCACATTCTAATAATTGTTTTTTCAATTTTGAATTTCCGAGAAAATTCAGTAAAAAAAGTTATAAAGAAAAGAAAAATGTTTTGGGGCCTAAGTCGCTAAATATATATATATATATATATATATATATATATATATATATATTATATATATATATATATATATATATATATATATATATATATATATATATATATATATATAAATATATATATATATATATATATAAATTTAAATATAAATAAATAAATAAATATAAATTTATAACTTTTGAAAGGAAAATAAAATACCAGCAAAATCAAAAAAATCATCGGAATCAAACCACTATTAGCGATTATATAGCTTCTATTTTAATTTATTACTTTCTTACCTATAGTAGGTAAGGAATGTATTGCGATCGAGTCAAATTTCCGATATACGGTTTTCGACGGATCTATACGTTTCAGAGCCCATGAGTCCAAAAAGACAGTTTTAGCCAATGGTCTGTCTGTCTGTGCTACGATTTTCTCGGAAACTCCTAAACCTTTTTTTGAAAGGTAGTGAAGTTTCCTACAAAAGAAAACTAGGAGACGAAATATGTGAGATTGCAATACTTTTTCATTCTTTATATTTCTTTAGGTGAATATAAAATAAGTATAAAAGAAATTATGATAAACAAGAAACACATAATGTAAACTAAAGTTATATATAAATCAATATAAAAAAAAAAACTTACTTTCGGACTATGAGAAGAAATAAAAGTTACAGTCCGATTGTAATATTGAAATTAATGTGGATTTCTTATTCAATTCAATTGATCCCTAATTCATATAAACGAATACATTAATATTAATTCCGTGTTTTCTGCCAATGGTTTGTAATATTTATCTGTCCACAACCTTAAAAAACAAAGAAAAAAAGTTCATAAATAAACTTAGTTTTCATAATAAGCAAATCGTTTGAAGAAAATTAGGTAAAGGATAAAGGTTATTATGAATATATATTTTTCTGTTGGAATTACAGGCCATGTTGATCTTTCGAAGTCATAACAAGCCTCCTCCATCTCTGCCTGTCATGAACTATTTCTTTCTATTTATCTGCACGCAGCTCTATTTCTTTCTTGTTGATTCTATATATACCTGCTCTTCTGCCTTCTCTTGAGGCAAGTATTGTTATGTAGAGATTTCTAGATGGATTTCTACGAAGTACATGCCCCGCCCATCTTAACATCTTTGCCTTCATAACATGGGATATTAATTGACCGGTTTCTGTAAGCAGTTCCTTGTGGATCTCACTTCTCCACGTGTTAGAAGATCTTAGATCACTCCGGTTATTGTGCGGTACATTTTCCTTTCAAATCTTTCAACACTTTTTTCTAGGGTGTTGGTTAGTGCCCAGTCCTTACAGCCATATATTAAAACTGGCTTTATCATAGCATTGTACACCCTTAGTTTGAGATTCCTTGAAATTTTTCGGGATTTCAATACCTTTGTGGAGAAGAAAGCTCCTAAGAAAAGTTTGCGCTATTTATACGCTGGTCTATTTCTGCTGTGTGTGTGTGTGTGTGTGTGTGTGTGTGTGAGTTATGATTATTAGTATGAGAAAGATTGAATCAATATTAGCAATCAGATTTTATAACTTTTTTATTGCAGGTTAAACTTATCAAGCAAAACAATCAATATCAATAATCGATCACATGTTAATATATCTTAACACTAAAACATATTTTATATTATGCTAACTTCCTCCCTCCAGTTCCTTCTTAAGGAGGAATTCTAATACTTTAAACAAAAGAAAAACTGGTCTATATTTTAAATTTAAATGATAACAGAAAATAATTTCATTTATCTGAAACTTGAAGAATAATAGAACTGTTTACACATATTTATACTGATTTTTAACGACGTGGAGTTTCTTGTTGAGCGCCACAGCCAGACTCGAGACCTGATACTTCTCGGGGTACACGAAGTTTCTTCAGATGGTAACGTTCGTCTTTTGTCGCTTCGTTCAGCTTCCGGTAGTCTACTACTACTCGATATTTCTTTGGTTCACCTTCCTGTTCACCCGGTTTCTTCTCAACTACCCATAAAGGACTATTAAACGGAGAATTGCGATATCTGATAATTCCTTGTGTCCGCAACTCTTCCAATTGTTCTCGAATAATTTCTCTCATGGCTTTGGGATACCGCCTATCCTTAACGTAGATTGGGAATTCTGTCTTCAGGTGAATTCGATGTACCGTTTTCCCCGTAAAATAAATCTTTATTTTGTTTCACTAAATATGTAATTGCCTGTTTTGTACATTCCGCGGGCCCGATTTTAATGTCTTCGTGATTTCCCTTCTTTGTAATTCCTTACATTCGTTTCCCTATTTTATAACGCCACTCCTTATTGTTAACTCTCATCTTTAAACCCACTCGCTGTAGAATATCACAACCAATAATTAAATCATAACTTGGCATCAATTGCTCAATAATGTGAATTTTTATATGCGAATCCCGCTCCGTTAGTTCACTAAGATACAAAGAGGATTCGCCTAAGGTCTGACCTCCGGCCGCTAAACGTGGATACTATACATTTGCACTGTTTACGTCCGATCCAAATACCCAATTTCTCCGCTCCCCTCTTGATAATTAACGAATTTGTACTACCTGTATCAACCAAAAATTTGATTCCGGATTCCTCTAATCTCGCCACGGGCAACCTAGTCCGATGTTTACCCCTAACGCTATTATTAATTATCAAATTACTCCCTTGGTCGCCCCGCCCGTCGCTGTACCCTCAATCAGTACGTGTGTGTCCCGCTACTACTTTCGACCCGGAAGGATCCTCCAAGGATTCCCTCCACTTACCTCGGTTTTTCTCGTTGCTTGGCCACTGCGCTCGGAACACGAACTCTCCTCCTTTGAAGATTCTCCGCTGGTATAGGACCTGCCGCTCCTCCTACCAGTCCTCCGGTTGCTGTAGTCCTGGTTATTAACCTCTATTGGCTCACGTTGTGGTGCCCTCCTGTTCTGGCGAGAGTTTCGCTTTGGACATTCCCTGGCTAGATACCCTCGCCTGCCGTATTCAAAACATCTCGTAAGGTTGCACCGGACTGCAAATATGGCCAGTCTGGTTGCATTCATAACAACGTTGTTCTGGTTTACGCCTTCTCTCATCGGGGAACCTGCTCGGCCGTCTATCAAATTTGCTATTTTTATTGACCTGCCTGGGCGTACTTCTGTATTTCCTCCTCGGTGATTTCACTTCTATCCAATCTGTTTCCTGTTTTTCGAAGCGTGTTTCTTCTCTTTCCTTAGAATCTATGAGATCATGCGCACACTCAATAAAATCTCGATCTCTTAGAAGTGATCCGGGACTATCCACGTAGTGATTCAGTTGTACCTTCAAAATTCCTTTCAAGAATTCTAGTTTCTGTGCTCCCTCCGCCTTTCCGAAGGATTCTACCATTTTCTCTGTCAATTTATTGTATTGAATTAGGAGTTTTTCTGCAAAAACGCCTTCCGATTGGACCTGGTTTCATCGCTCCTTAAATAGATAAAACACGTCTTCTTCTGGGGTCCATCTTCCTTCACCATACAGTTTCTTTAGTTTTACTTTCAAGGAGTCCCAGGAACATGTCCCAGGAACAACAGGAAGATCGCCTTGGATGGCGTTTAATACCCGTCTCGAGATACGCCCAACTAAGGATGCCTCTAGTAATTTAACATCAGACTCTATTAATGTGCCAGCTTCATGCCAGTATAATATCAAGGCTTTAATTTGGTCTGCTCCCTTAATAAAATGTTCAAGGTTCCAGTAAATGGTTCCAACTGAGCAATTACTTCGTGTATGAATGTAGAATTTTGTGTTCTAATCTTCAACAATTCTAATTGCGTAGAGAGAGAGAGAGAGAGAGAGAGAGAGAGAGAGAGAGAGAGAGAGAGAGAGAGAGAGAGAGAGAGAGAGAGAGAGAGAGAGAGAGAGAGAGAGAGAGAGAGAGAGAGAGAGAGAGAGAGAGAGAGAGAGAGAGAGAGAGAAGAGAGAGAGAGAGAGAGAGAGAGAGAGAGAGAGAGAGAGAGAGAGAGAGAGAGAGAGAGAGAGAGAGGAGAGAGAGAGAGAGAGAGAGAGAGAGAGAGAGAGAGAGAGAGAGAGAGAGAGAGAGAGAGAGAGAGAGAGGAGAGAGAGAGAGAGAGAGAGAGGAGAGAGAGAGAGAGAGAGAGAGAGAGAGAGAGAGAGAGAGAGAGAGAGGAGAGAGAGAGAGAGAGAGAGAGAGAGAGAGAGAGAGAGAGAGAGAGAGAGAGAGAGAGAGAGAGAGAGAGAGAGAGAGAGAGAGAGACCTGGGGTCTCAAATATGGTTACCGGGAAACCCTATATAAGGCTTCTTTCTTGCCTATTGCATTATATGCGGCGCCGGTCTGGGGCCAGAAGCTGAGACAGTCAGACATCAGTGTGCTGGAGCAAGCTCAAAGAAGATCTCTCCTACTGGTGACAGGAGCGTACAGAACGGCACCCACTTCGGCTTTGCAAGTAATTACAGGACAATTGCCTATAGACCTGAAAATACAAATATCTATAGCCAAATATAGAATAAAGAGAGGAGTGCCAGCAAATGTGGGAACAAGCTGTTTTGTGTGCCCTAGTGGAAGGAACGACGAGGTGGCCAACAGAATAGAAGAACTAGTCCTTTCTGAATGGCAGAGAAGGTGGGATGCATGCGAGACTTTAAGACTGACCCATCAGTTCTTCCCAGATGTCAGGAGAAGAATCAAGAATGACTGGGTGGAGACGGATTTCTGGACAGTTCAACTCCTCACAGGCCATGGGGACATAAATGAAAAATTACATTTTTTTCATAGAAGAGCCAGTCCGAATTGTCACTGCGGGGCTGTTGAGGACGCTAGACACATAATTTTGGAATGTCCAATGTACACTGGCGCCCGACAAGCATTGGCAGGAGAGTACTCCATGTTGGAATGGCCTCCTCAGTCTCTGGACAAGCTTGTGGAGACACCTGTGATATTTGATGCCTTTAAGAAATACGCCAGGAGGATATTCCATGAAAAAATAGCAAGAGAGGAAAGAATAAACCGGTGATATACCAAATACATACATTTATTGTTATCATAAGATTTAGAAATAGTATATATAAACTTAGTAATAGGCCCACAATAAGTAGGTAGGAAGTTACTGGAGTCCTGTTTGGTGGGAACAGCCCTCCAGTTGCAGGCAGCCCATTAGTGTAGGTTTACCCGTAATAATTAATGCCCCAATCAAACTAAAAGACCGAATTTTGCCTCACTTTGACCCAAGAATTTGGATCAAAGTGAGAGCAGACCTGCCCGCTTGGTTACCAATCCTGGTGACCGAGCCCTTTAAATTCGCGGCATATTTTTCAGTTAGAAAATTGGATGTACCGCTGGTATAGGGTTGCCCTAAGGTACAGCGGGGGGAAAGAAGGAAAAACAAAAAAAAAGAGAGAGAGAGAGAGAGAGAGAGAGAGAGAGAGAGAGAGAGAGAGAGAGAGAGAGAGAGAATAAAATAAACCGAATTTGGAAGGGTTTGCAGCGAAACCAGTGAGAGTAGGAGGAAACTTAGGCATAATGCACATCAGGAAATATGGAAATGGTGGTTTATCTTGCATTTATAATTGGGGATCTGTTTGTCAGTGAAAGTTAGACCAAATAAAGCATGTTTATAATTATGATGTTTCATTCTAAATAGGCTGTAATTAATTTTTAATTTAAACTTCATCACTTTTTCCATTCTACTAATAATCACTGATTCAACAATGACTTAAATATATACTTGCTATACTTAACTCAAGTATTTTTCAGAAATTGAAATCTAAATCAATCGAGATAAAAACATTTTAAGAAAATAGAAATCAATAAAATATATTACTTATTATCATTAAATAAAAAAAAATATTAAAAATACTGATTATAGTAAAATAAAAATTACGAAGTCGAAGGTGTTACCAAAGATCCTACAGGGCAGAGAAAACATAAAATAAAATAATATACTCGAAAAAAAATCTAAAACCTAAATTTTCTAAATTTGCTCTCAACAGTTCTTTTGATATATATATATATATATATATATATATATATTATATATATATATATATATATATATATATATATATATATATAAGACAAGAGAGATGAGGTCGAAGAAAGAATAAAAAAATATAAGAAAAGTTTGTTTTTGTTTCAATCAATATTCAATTGAATTTCAGAATGAAAAAAAAAAACATTTTTTCTTGTGTTTGTCCTTATAGCTGTAGATTGGTTGGTTATTTTGATATTGTAGGAACAACACATCTTGGACATCAGTACCCGATGAATAAAATATCAATATTAAGATATTAAATTAGCTGATAAATAAAAATAATATTAATCATATATATATATATATATATATATATATATATATATATATATATATATATATATACATATATAGGAGTCATAAGCCAGAATGCGAACCTGGGACCTTGAGTATTAGAAGCTCAGCGCCCTAGCACTGAGCCACCCCAGTGTAAATTGTGCTGCAGGTTTGATGAAAAGGTGGAGTCGATCTCGAATGTTGAATCCTATGATTAAGATCCAGGTAAAAATGACTTCCTCTCTGCGAATGTTGCGACCAGAAGAACTCCAAGGCCTTACATCTTACTATATATTCATCTTCATCTTGTTTGGAACACTATTATCCCACATGTCTATAGAAGTATTGTCAATGGAAATATATTATTCTAGTCTATTTACTGCTAGGACACAAAAGATAATAAACTTTTTATTTTTTCAACCAATATTGATTCATCTTCTACAGTACGATGTTTGAACATAGAGGAACTCTAATTACCGTAGCCTAGTGAATGCCGGTTCCATTACAGGCTGCACATATACTGTATCCACACATACAGCCTTTCATTTTTAGAAACAAAAAAAAAAAATTACCAGGCAAACCCGCTATGCGATTTTATATTTTTATTGAACTTCTGTATGTCTACATACAATAAATATATAATAAATGGAAATTTTTAACTTTGTTTATTTCAAATATAAAAATATTTTATATTAACGAACACTTAATACTACTGAATGAAAACGTCTGCCAAATAAGGTCAGTATAGCTTCCTCACTGTTTTCATTGTATATTACAAGGCATACAATTTTCCATATGCGAATAAAATCTCTGGGAGAATCCAATTCGGAAATAGTTACACTTCAACATTCAACAAAAGAGTGCCGTATTTGATGATTCTATATTTGAATATCCTTAATAAAACAAAACAAACAAAAAAAAATGCATACTAAATATGAATTTCAATACTGTTACTGCAAAAGGTCTTATGTGAAAATTTATTGTTTTACAAGAGTGCATAAAAATTCATTATTTTTTAATGCTTTATTAGTATAATTCCATATTTTATTGTCATTTGATATTCTCCGTAGTAGCAGACTACATATATCAGTTGTTGCATACAAAATGTCACCTTTAATACAAATAGAATAAAAGTTGAAAATTTTTTACATTCGATCTTTTTTTTTTTTTTTCTTACCCTCCAAAATGTTTATTGAAACAATTTACATATATAGTATACATAACAATACAATGTATACATGTAACAAAATCCTTCCAGTGCCCGAGGGCATTTTAAGGAATTCGACCTTTTGCACTAATAGTAGTGATATACACTAGCGGATCCATATTTAATTTTTGGGAAAAGGGTGGGGCTTCAGCCTGAAATTATTTGTTTCATATAGATATAACTATAATTAATTTTAAAAAACACTACAAATTATTTCCAAACCATTATACATCTAACGTATTCCAATTATTGGACTAAACTTTTTTTTTAATCATTAGTAATATGCTAAAAAATAGCATTCCTTCAGTAATATAATTTACCAGTAAATTTAAAAACCAAAACAATATATATATATATAACCTTTGCAGTAGAACATCTAAAAAAAAAAAAAAAATTGCTCCTGATTGTCCGGTTTTAACAAATAATTTTTCGTTTTTTAGGCAATTTCGTAAAATTTAAAAATATATATATATATATAAAATATCAACTAAAAAGTGTATACTTTTTGAGTTATTTGGAATTCAATTTTATCATACCTCGTAATTTTTTTCCCAGCTTCATTTCGTTGAAGTATGTTATATAGATAAATTTAAACGGCGTCGTGAAAATGACTTTAATGAAGTTTCATTAAAATCGGTACTTTTGTTTAGGCGCTACAGTCTATAGCAACGCGCGTAGTATATTAGCGCATATACAAGAGAAAGTAGTGGACAGTATTCAATAAAATTGACACTACATTATTTTTTTCACCAATATCTACCTTTTATCCAACTTAGAGCCAAATCGAAGGTGCTCTTTCTGGGATATTGGCATATCAAAATAAAATACGTTTGCGCGTGCGTAAGCGGAAGTGCTAAATGGAATTTGATAAAATTGATATGGGACCATCTAGGCACCCCTGAAAATTTCATGAAAATCAGATGAACGGTACTAGATGATATGCCCGTCACATCGGTTTGACTACAGACAGACAGACACGAATTTGATAGTTGATGTCTGAAACGTAAAACACGAGTGGAAATTTTAGATTCTGAGCACAAAATTTTTTTTAATCTCTCGCACGAACCTTGAGTGGTAAGGAAGAAAAACAATAATGAAAGAAGGATACACAATTATCGAGAAAAGACTTAGGAATTTTCATTATTGCAAAACACAATAATAATATAGACTCAAAAACACCTGGTAAATGTCGATTTTGCTCAGTTACACTGAATGTAATCCTAAATATCACAGATGGATGAAAAATATGGCTAAATTTCTTGGTCAATTCCTGGTGATTAAGGTTCACTTACTAGAAAATAAGGCGCCATATTAAAAGTACCATCAGAATAAACTCTTTCAAAAATGTCCTACCTAAGGGTTGAATCAATTATCATGGGGCAAACTGTACGTCATAACAGCCCTGACGTCTTCCTTATACATTTAAGGAAAACTTATTAATTTCAGGTTCTCCTATGACAATAATATGAGCTCCACTGTAGGAAAAATACTAGAAACTGGCTATCGAATTAAAGGAAGTATATCATTTAGAAAGCGTTACAATAGCGCCATTTATAATATCCAATAATTGTACCAAATTGCTACTATCAAAATTGACAGATAGCCTGGAATTATCTTTTGACGTGAAAAGAGAGACACATCAATCATGGACACATCTCGAATTGGTCTAAAATGTCTGAGTATTTAAAAATAATATGAAGGTGGTTGGACATGTCTCCCAACTCACTTACTCAACCCTCAAAAGCGAGAAAAAACAAATTAATAATAATACTTTATTTATTCCACGATAAATTTCTTTATAATAATACAAAAAGACAGAAATGTGGGCTTATGAGCCTCAGAGATATATAATAGCAATTAGAAAGTAAAACAAATAGTATATCTTACCTTCAAACTGTAATGAATTAAAAAAAAAATAATGAAGCATGAAATGGAAATAATTGGAAGCGAACTAATAATAATATATATATATATATATATATATATATATTATATATATATATATATATATATATATATATATATATATATATATATATATACGTATTTACAGAAATATCTATTTAAAATTTCATGTGGACTGGGTGCACAGAAAGAGATAGAACAAGCGGGATTTAAAGGTAGGAACGGTATTGGAGTTACCTATGTAGAAATAGTTTAACAATCATATGAGAATTGAAAAATGGAAGGTTTGTCGAAAGTAGCCGGCCGATGGGCCATTGTATACATATCTGAGGACAGAGAATAGATATTGCGGGAGTGAACAAAATATTGAAATTGAAGGACGCAGATGCATAGAGATGGCAGGATTGAACGGTTTGGAAGAGGGAGGATATCAGGAAATACTGACCACGGTAGAAAGGATAAAGCCACTTTTTCATTAAAACAGGAAATAGAGGCGCTCCTCAGGATTCCGAAGATGGATCTTGCAAAGCAATTTATCAAACGTTTTAGTTCCAACCCTAGGACGGCTCTATATACTTTACAGTGATAGTGAAAGTAGAAGTATTAAGGAAGTGACCAGGAATCTTTTGGTATCAAAAGGAAAAAAAAATAATGGAGGTAACTTAGTCGTGTTAAGGTAGAAAAAGTATCGTTTCAAGGTTTTTTCAAGATTTTTTATGGCGAGATGAACTCATGTTATATATTTTAAAAAGTATGTTAATCTGAAGAATGATCCTTAGGTTACGCTTCATCAAATAGATTGAATTGATCTCATGTATAGGTTATAAAATAAGATTTAAAATGTGTACATATGTATATCTATATATACATCACATATATATATATATATATATATATATATATATATACATAACTACATACAAACAATTATATATACATACAATAGACATTGTTTGGACTATGTCAGCAGCAAAAGCCAAGTAAAAATTAATAATTTCTCGAAATCCTTGATAAAATCTCATGCAATGATATTTCGAGTTTCTAGCTTGGTGATTTCAAAAAAGTAACTTTTATCATTTTTTAAGGCACATTTATGAAAATAATCTAATTTGTAAATGATAGTATTGCTAGTGTATTACGTAAGGGTTTACAACAGTGAGTCCATTAGAAACATTTGGAATGATTTTTATTATTGCTCCAAAAATAGCACCTTAAGTTATCAAGATTGAAAAGGTGCCGATGTCCGATACATCGTACATTGCACCAACTGAGTGATTCTTAAAAGAAGATAAAGAATTGAAATTACATAAATAAGTATTTATCTAGGTTTAGAAAAAAAAGAAGATAATAACTATACTATAAAAAAAAAAAAAAAACCTTTTAAAAAGAAAAATAACTTCATCCCAATATAAATATGTTTTGTTGAAAGGAACAATGTATTCACAGTGCTGATCTTGTTGGAGGCATAAACTTAAGCATCAGTTTTTTCTTTCAGTGTATGTTTAGGGACTACCAATGGTCAGATTCTTGGACCCATAATAAAAACAAAAAAAACTACAAAAACACACAATGGACTTCTCATATTGTTTTAGCGTCTAACGCTTTTTGACCTCCCTTTCCCTGACCTCGACATTTCTTCGAAAGCCGACTAGCTATACAAAGTTGAATATACCATTGGAAAACAGATTAAATGAAGTTTGTTTTTTTTTAATTCTGAAGGACCTTGTTTCAAAACTCACTGTGTGAGATTTTGTCAAGTATTTCTAAGAATCATTCATGTTTAGTTAGCTTTGGCTGCTATAATTTCCTAAAATTTGTTGATCGTATGAAAAATTTTCTGAATACACAGAAAATGGAGACAAATGTGAAATGTTCAGTAATAAAATCAATATAACTGTAAAGACATTAATCACTTATATTTGTAAAAAAAAAAGACTCATAAAATGCCACAAAAGTGAAATATTGGTGGTGTAAAAGACAATGTGAGTAATTTTTTTAAAAATTTATTTTCATATTATTTAATTATTTTTAAAATAAATGTTAGATGAAGACTTTTTAAAGCTGTAAAGTAGTCAAAGTGGTTTGAATTCAATTTCATTTAAACAAAAACAAAAAAATAATATAATTCTGCAATATGTTTTGTCGTCCAACGTGTATGATTTTATTTTTACTGGTTGTTATTAATCTACAGGAGTTCTGAGGTGACAAAGTGGACCATTTTGAAACTAAGAAGATATAAAATATGTCTGATATACAGTTTTTATTGTTGATTCAAAGACAGGAATTTTGTATCACTGACGAATCTACTTTCAGACTGAAACACCCAAAATATTTTTTTCATATGTACTCATTGGTAATTTTTTTTATGAATGATATAATTAAATACTTTAATGTTCAAATTTAATAAATAGATGTAGTCCTCCTGTATATAACTTTTATTGTCTCCTCACTACCGATTTCGGCCTTTCATCAGATCTTCATCAGGCTAATTAATTATTGTTGTCCTCTCCTGCTTGTCAGATGAGGACTTACAGGTAATAAATGTAAGCAAATTTCAAGAGAAAAAAATAAAAAATGTATTCTTAAAAACAATATTGTTCTAGTAATTATCTTCTTTTTTTTAACAGGCTTTCATGGATAACTGAACCATCATTTTGTGTGGTTCCTTTCCTTTTCTTCCAGAGTAATTACCGTTATATAAAAAAGAAAAGGAAGAGAAACAAACCCTCTCTGCCAAAAAAAAAATAAAAATAATAATCCAGAATCTGCTACCGAGTTACTGTGTGATAGTCCTCAATTTTTTAGTCAATGACTTTATCAGTCTGTTTTTTTTTTCATATAACTTACTTTTTATAAACCTTAATATACCTTGCTCGCGATTAGCATGTTGCTCTATTTCAATATAATTAGATGCTTTTTTTTTTTCATTTTTAAGGTTTTCGAGGTGCAGTTGTTCATTAAGCAAGTTTTTATTTAATCGGCTTCTCTTTTGTCACCTGAAGAACAACGCATTTCTCAATTCCACATGTAATGTGAATTGAGCCACTTAATCATTTTAAATTATTTATTAAAGACTGCTATAAATCATAAAACTTTAAATTTGTAAAAGCTATGACTAATTATTTCATTTATTAAATTTTATTTGTTATCAATTCCACATCTTGATTTAATAAACGTAGTACAGAAGGGAACAGAAGCAGACACCTTATATTTGAACTTCTCGAAATAATTATGTAATTCAAAGAGTCTAATGATTTTTTCATATAATATCCTTAGTTTTGTTTTCCAGCTGCTTATGAATTTCTAGAGGACTTCTTTTACAATCTCATGTACTTCACAGAAATCCAACACTTTTAACGGTCTCGGACCGAGTTAAATGCCTCCCTGCATAATGTTTTACAAGAAATGGTATAATTGGAAGAAGGTTGTTCGAATACAGTTTGATGAACCGATTATAAAGTTTGAAGAATTCCATTTTCCATTCTATTATATTCTACAAATTTTACGTCTTTGTCCGACTTCATAGATATTCACATATTTGATTTTAATAATCAAATACCACCCGGGGACTGGTGTTCCTCAAGGTAGTATCCTAGGTCCTATCCTCTATACAGTTTATATAGCTGACATCCCTACCTATCCCAACACTGACATCACCACATATGCCGATGGCACATCTATCCTATCAGTAAATAATGACCCATCAGTTGCATCCCAAATGCTTCAATCACACATCATAAATCTTGAAGAATTGTGTCAAAACTGGAGAATTAAAATAAACTCCAATAAATCCCATCAAATTACCTTTACCCTTCGTCGTAAACCAACGACTTCCTGTCCTACAGTTATTTTTAACAATACTCCACTTATCCCTGTTGAGCAAAACCGATACCTAGGACTCCACCTGGACAAACGATAACTTGGAACCCTCATACTAGATTGAAACGACAAGAAACCGCTCGACGTTTCCGATTACTTCAGCACTTACTAGACAAACGCTCTAAACTTCCCATTAATTACAAAAGACTCATATACTTGACTATAATAAGACCTATTTGGACTTACGGAGTTGAGCTATGGGGCTCCACTAAACCATCGAATTCCTCTCGCATCCAATCCTTACAATCCAAAATCCTCAATGCTCCTTTGTCACTAATAAAATCATCCATAAAGACCTTAATGTTCCTTATGTTTCAGATCTGACGTAATCCAGATAACTATCCTTCCATATTAAACTTCAGAATCATCCCAACCCTCTCGTTTCTAACCTTGCTTCCTCTTCAATTCCTGATCACCCTCCGAGGCGTCTGAAAAGAAGATGGCCCCGTGATCTCCTAATGTAGTCATATCATTAGAGTGCTGCCATTGGGTAATTACTCAGCAAGTGTTTTCATGACATTATGTCCAAATTTACTAGATGTATTTAATACAGTTGTAAATGTCATTAAGAAATAAAAAAAAAAAAATCAAATACATCCACGTGCAAAGTTTGGTGAAACGCTTGCAGTATCACGCAGAGGTGGGTTTCGCACAATTATAAGGGATAAAAATTGTATTTCTTTTCTCCCTTATGATAAATCTATATAATAAATCCTTTATAATAAAACTTCGAAAGCATTAATAATGGATGTTTTACTGCGTTCGGAGTTAGTAACAGAATTATTTCAAGGCGGAAATGAAGAAAAAGTTTTTTTTTTTTTCTTGGTAAGCTTAATGGACTAGTTCTACTCCCATGAAGTAAAAAGATAGTTGAAATAGAGACAAAGAAAAGTCCATTAAACTTTTTCATTCAGTGCTGTTGGCAATCCTAAATTGTTCAGGCTTTAATGAAATTACAGAACGTATCTACACACAACGAACATTAAGGAATGAGAGTTAGAATATTATATATATATATATATATATATATATATATATATATATATATATATATATATATATATATATATATATACTTTCACTTACGTATAAATGTAGCATATTTTGGGTTATAATGAGTCCAAATGAACAATTCCATTAAAAATAGCTGGGTGTCTGTGTCTGTGCATGTTAGTAGTCAAGCTCAAAAACGAAAAGTTGTACGAAACTGATATTATGTATTTGAGATAGGAATATACCTTAGATGTGACAGCAACTACCGATTTTCCTTAAAATCGGCTAACGTGAAGTGCCACTTTATATCAACGCTAAAACACATTTTTAAATTTTCTCAAAAAACAGCTCTAACGATTTTGATTAATCTTAGTGTATCATTGTATAATTGAGTGGTATTTAATATAATTTAGGCCTTATCCCCGTTGATGCCACTTTACAGGAACTAAATGCCCAATGTTCTCATAGGTCCTCTAAGATACCTTTAAAATGTTTTTTTTTTTAAATAATTGGCTACCTCTCGTTATCAAGAGTTACAAAGAAATTCTAAATACAACTTTTGAAAGAATTTAGTAATGGAATAAAGGAGGAGAAAAAAATGAAAATGCTCTTCCAGGTCAAAAATAAATCTCCGGAAATACTTGTCAGAAGGCATACGTATAATATATCGTTGGAAAGCAAGGAATGTTAGTGAAAAAAAAAATGTAAGGTAGAAAGTTGTAGAAGGTAACGGAAAGTGGCAAAAAAATATATATAATAATTTTTGAAAACTAATATTATTTAAAGTAAATCGCATGTTTTCAAGGAAATTAAATAAAATTTACTAACAAAAAGTGAATTTCTAGAATATTTTTAAGTTCGTAAACAGTATTTAAAATCCACCAAAACATATGGTGCTAACCAAATAGTAAGCTCAATTTGTAATTGCTCTAAACATTTTTGTAAATAACTTCATGTTTAGAAGTTATTATATTGGAAAAAAAAAAATGTTATCTGTTTATTGAGAAATAATACATTTTGCCACACTTAAGGGCACTGAGTACTGAGTGATGGACATTCATACCATATATATATATATATATATATATATATATATATATATATATATATATATATATATATATATATATATATATATATATATATATATATATATATAATACAATAAAAAATAAATATTAAAATATATACATCTATATAACAAATGCAAAAACTATAATAAACCAAGGAAATGTAACTTGGAGTTAAAATTAAATAAAATACAGAAATTAGGAAATAATTATCGAATACAAACGTTAACGGATAGGTTTGGAGTAACACCAATGAGTGATGCGTAATTAGCCGCTACTATGAACGCGCCCATATCAACCCAGCCTGCGGGTGGTTTTATGGATTGCAATGACAACTCTCAATATATACTCTTACCTACTCAAACTCATATGGACATACGTCTCACAAATTTACGGTTCTGCAAAAAAGACACACTTACAGAAACTACAGATATATCAATAAAAAATTTTACGACTTATAACAGGAGCTCCTTGAAACGAAAACAACAAAACTTTACATAACCACCAACTATCGATAAATACATACGCGATCTCTACTCCATATTTCATCTTAAACTACACGAACATCACAACGGACTTATTAACGACATGGCCTCAGCAGACATGACTATCAGGAGAAGACTAAAGAGGAGCTGGATGAGAGATCTTCTTTCCTGAATAAAGAAAATAAATCAAGACCAGGAAGTTTATAACCTTATATACATTTACAGTAGTTTAATAATTTTACACCTGATATTATATTTAAATATTTAGGTATATATCGTCCGTTTATTCCTAAAAATCATGTAACATTTTAGAAAATTAAATTAGTGAATAATTTGATGAATTTGCCCTTCTATTCTAACAGTGTGGCGTTCGCGTGCCTTTTGCGATAATCCACTTACATCTAGTGTGACAACTTTTCACCTGTCTATGACAGACAATGCAAATCTCTTGGAAATAACAATTTAATAACTAATAGTCGTACACTCCATAATCAACAAATTGAACAACCCATAATCAATCTGTGATATAATAAATAGGACTTTTGTTATTTTAATGCTATTTGTGATTTGTTAGCTGTATTTTTTTAGCTTTAGCTAGGTAGATGGTGTGTTTATATAAATATATATATTTCACTATTTCACACCATCTTTCTTTTCACAACACGGTTTATGTATATATTTGTGTGTATATGTATGTCTATTTCAATAAGAATTGAATTTTTTTTATATTCATAGGAGATTTCTTGCTCATTTATTACAGGATCTTACTTGGTATTCCGCTGTATTTTTTATTATTATTATTATTATATTTTCAGCTATGCAGTGAATATATTGTTTTATGGTATGTTTAGTTTCTCATTTGTAATTTCTATAATTGTAGTAATTTATAAATAGTCTCGTTGGTTTGATTTTGTATATATTTATTTTATTTACGTAAAGCTTTTTATCTAGTTATTTTTAAATATAGCAGTTTTTCTGGTCAGATGTTATTATAATTATTTTTTCGAGTTATTCTGTTTCTCTTAAGGAACTTAGACCTGTAGTAAACTTATTTTCTATTCTATTCTATTGTGAATATAACTATAATATTTCCTTCTTTCAAGGTATAACGAGACTATCCTAGGTATGGTGGTGACATGTTAGTGGATGAAATATGATGACTTATTATCTTCATCATTAGTCGAGTATCCTCTTCATTAGTGAAATCACTAAATCAGTCTTTAGACCATGTAAGAATTTAATTTAATAAAAGGGATAAGCATTTTTTATGTTTTGTTTTGTATATTTTTAAAGAAAAAGTAACGTAAAATATATATTTTTTTATTTGTTCACTTAGCTTTTTTTCACTCTGTTCACTTACCTATAAGGTTCGTTGGATTAATGTTTCCATTTTATATTCTTTAATAACAGTCAATATCTTTTAAATATTTGAAAAGTTTTCCTATTTATTTCCATTTAACTTTTATCCAAGGCAGTGGATCAGCTGATGCGAAGGACGTGTTCTGAAATCTTCTCTCAGTTTTTGCCTATTTTTCAGCGGAATCTCTTTGATTATTTACTGAATACAGTTGAAGTGTACACTAGAGCAGTTGTTATTTACTGTTTGCTACATTTTTTTAATTTTTAATTTTTTTTTTTTTTTTAATTTTTTTTTCTCTTATGATATGCGGCATAGTCAGCAAGTGATGTCCAGTAAGGTGGCCACTAAAAGGACTCGGTCAGACGGCGTTAGTACCCCTCGTGATTCACCAGCGAAACAAAGAACTCGTCGCTGCCTGCGAGAAATTGCTCCAACCACAGTGAAACCTTCAGGTACAGAACCTCAGCCTCAACCAGGTACCTCTTCGCAAGAAATGGTTGGAGAATCTCCTTTCTTCACTCCAAACCCGTACCTAGGGAACCAAGGCCTCCTCCGATATTTGTAAAAAATATCAAAAATTTTCAACTACTGTGTACACAACTAAACGAAATCTGCTCCGGCAGTTATTCTTGCATCAACAGGACCAACGATACAAAAATAACACCAGATACTGCAGAAACCTACCGAAAAATTGTGAAGTACCTGTCCGAAACGAATGCAAATTTCCACACATACCAGCTGAAACAGGAGAGATCGCTACGAGTGGTGGTAAGAAATTTACACTCCTCGACCCCAACTGAAGTTATAAAAGAAGAACTAGCGAGGTTTGGTTTCAAAGTGCGTCAGGTAACCAACGTTCTGAAGGAGAATAAGGAGCAGCCAGGAGTAAGTAATAAGGTTCCACTACCTTTGTTTTTCGTGGATCTAGAGCCATCACCTGGTATTGAAAAAATATACGACATCAAGAGATTGTACTACACTACCGTGAAGATAGAGAAGCCATACCCCAAGAAGGAAATTGTACAGTGCCACAATTGCCAGGCGTATGGCCACACGAAAACTTATTGTCACCATTTGCCGCGTTGCGTGAAATGCGGTGAACAGCATAAATCTGTGGAGTGCACCAAACCAATACAAGATCCTGCAGTGTGTGTACTATGCCAGGAGAGACACCCGGCCAACTACATAGGCTGCCAAACCTATAAGAGCATCAAATCCAGATACCAGAAGAACCGGATTCAAGATGAGACAACCAGACCAAGAAGAAAACCTTCTAGAATAGTTAATAATAATTTATCATTCTCCAAACTACTTGGAGGTAAGAACCCCAATAATACATGTGAAGCCCTGTCGCAGCAACTACCTCAGCCCCAACCTCAATATTCTGTTCATCCTAACACACATAATCGTCAACAACCTCAAATTCCTCCTTCTTCAAATGCAACAGATCTCACCAGTTTGTTAGCATCTTTCCTCACCGATTTCAAATCCCTAGTTACTCCACTCATATCACTCCTTACAAATCTCGAATCTCAACTCATCCCTCCTTTGAAAAATCCTTGACTCACATCCCAAAACACATGTCCATTCTCCTATGGAATGCGAATGGTGTTAGAAATCACGTTGACGAACTAACGGCTTTATTAAAAGACAAGAACATTGATGTAGCCCTTATTACAGAAACTCGACTGACCATAAAACAGCATTTGAAAATCCAACAGTATTTAACATACCGTACTGACCATCCTGACGGCAGAGCACATGCCGGTACAGCTGTCATCGTACACCAATCCCTCTTCCATCACTTACTCACATTACCCACTCAAGATTTCCTACAGTCAACCGCTATTGTAATCAAAACCTTCTCCTTTCCAGTCACCCTTGCAGCAGCATATTGCCTTCCTAACAGATCCATATCCAAAGTCCAGTTCAGTTCTTTCCTCAACTCCTTAGGTCATAATTTCATCCTGGGTGGAGATTTAAACGCCAAACACCATCAATGGGGTTCTAGAACCCGAACTCTTGTGGCAGTACATTGTTATCTTCACTCAATTCCCAACGGTTCAGTATCCTTCCTCCTAAGTCACCTATCTACTGGCCCACAGATCCTAACCGCAATCCCGATATCCTTGATTTTTTCATCCACAGTGGTTTAGGTCCCCTCAATCATTCCCTTACCCGTCTTGCCGAACTATCCTCAGATCATAGTCCATTATTACTCCAATTATCTCTTAATCCTATTCCTAAGTCTTCTCCACCGTCCTTCATCAGATGCCCAGTTAACTAGAAACTCTATCACCAAATCCTATCCGATATAATTGACTTCAGAATAACCCTAAAAACCCCAGATGACCTTGACAATGCCGTACGCCTTTTCACCACTACTATCCAACAAGCAATCTGGACTGCTTCCTCTCCAAACCACTCCTCAAGAACTCCTAAGAAAAATAAGTTACCTCAACACCTCATAGACCTAATCCATACCAAACGCCCCGCCAGATTATTATGGCAACGTACTAGACACCCCATCGATCGTCGCTCCTATAATTTTTACAGTAAACAATTAAAGCAGGAATTGGCCACCTTCAAATCCCAACCCTTCAACTCCTACCTTACTTCCGTCTCTGTTCATGACAATTCCCTATGGAAGATCACCAACAAAATCCTAAAATCCCATCATATTTCCCATCCCCTCCGTCGAAGCGATGGCTCCTGGGCAGTGTCTGATGAAGATAAAGCTGAGGAATTCGCCAGACACCTCTCCAGAACATTTACCTCTCATCCGGAATCCAACCTCACCCATAACACAACAGTAGAAGAATTCTTAACATCACCCATTCCACTTCCCTTGCCACCTAAAGCAGTTAATCCTTCTGAGGTCAAACATCACTTACAAAAACTTCCTCTCCGTAAATCTCCTGGATACGACCTCCTTACCTCTCAAATCCTTCGATAACTTCCTCCTAAAGCTGTTATATTTCTCACCTACTTATATGCCATCCTAAGAACCACCCACTTTCCTCTCTTGTGGAAACATTCCACTATTATCCTGTTTCCGAAACCAGGCAAACCTCCAAACACCTCAAGGTCCTACAGAACAATTAGCCTACTTCCGATTCTCTCAAAAATCTTTGAAAAGATCCTCCTGAAACGAATCCTACCCTTTATAGAATCCCAAAATTTTCCTTCACATCAGTTCGGATTCCGTTCACAACACTCAACAGTCCAACAAGGACTCCAAGTGGTCGATCATATTTCCGCATCATTAGAAAGCAAGCAATATTGCTCGGGTTCATTTCTGGACATAGCTCAAGCTTTTGACCGGGTATGGCACGCCGGGTTTCTTTCCAAGCTGAAAACCTATCTTCCTCAGTCCTTGTACCTTGTCCTCCGTTCCTACCTCTCAGATCGTACCTTCCGAGTTCGCTGCAGTAGTGAATTATCGAATTGCTGATCAATTGAGGGAGGTGTTCCTCATGGTAGCTTATTGGGTCCCGCCCTTTACATCCTCTTTACCGCTGATATCCCTGTCTATCCCGATACCTTCCTGGCAACTTTTGCTGATGACACCGAAATTCTATCATCCGACTCAGATCCTGATATAGCATCCTTAAACCTTCAAAGACATCTCTCCCTGATTGAGCACTGGTGTAATAAATGGCGAATTAAAGTAAATGAATCCAAATGCCAACACATCACCTTCACGCTCCGACGCAGTTCCAGTCCACCAGTACACTTTAATTCCATTCAGCTTCCTTTCTCGGACACAGTCCGGTACCTTGGCTTTCTCTTAGACAGACGACTAACGTGGAACCCTCACACTAGACTTAAAAGACAGGAACTAAACCGGCGATACGGACAACTATACCGGCTACTAAACAGAAAATCAAAACTTTCCATTGAAAACAAGTTACTGATCTACAAGACAATACTGAAACCTATCTGGACTTACGGACTTGAACTGTGGGGAACAGCAAAATTTACTAACATCAAACGCATCCAATCCTTCCAATCAAAAGTCCTTCGTACAATAGCCAACGCTCCTTTCTATGTAACCAACAAAACCCTACACCATGACCTTAATATCCCATTTGTCCTAGACCTTATCTCAGCAAAATTCTCCAAATTCCACCAGAACCTTACCCATCATCCAAATCCCTTTGCAAAATCTCTATCCAGCACCACCCATCCATATAATCCTCCAAGGAGGTTAAAACGGCAGTGGCCCCGCGATCTTTTATAGTTTGTAAATATTGGAGTTCTGGCAATGGCCAGATTCTCCACTCACGATATGAGTGTATGTGGCTAAAGCACTCTTGCTCAATCTCCACTGGGTTTAGCCCTAGTGACGCGGTTGAGAGAGGAGTGCAGGGAACTCCTGGAGTCATACTTTTCCCTCCACAGTTGGAGGAACAAGTCTGGTTTGGAATTCTCTCGCCAAGGTGTAAATATTGTATATAGGTGTGCATGTGTTCTTTTTATTTATTTATTTTTAGGTTATTTTATTCTTGTTTATTGTATATATATTATTTTTCTGTATAATTTATTTTATTTACTGTACATAGAGTGTGAATGTGATCTGTGAACACGATTATTAATGTCCCTGAGGCAGATTGTAATATATTTCAATCAATAAGCTATTAGAAAACTTTTATAGCTACAAAAAATTTATAATTGATTTTGATAATTATATATCAATCAATACATGAAGTAAACTTAATAAATAAAATGTTAATTCACTAAATCTCATTCTGGGCATATAGACGGCAAGTACACTCAAATAAGTTAAATGTAGAAGCAGTATAATTAAAAAGACGGAGGATGAAAAATAAATTTTATTCTGGAACTTTTAGTCCCCTAAGAATAATAATAATAAACAATAAAAATGTTCTTTATAAAATGACAGGAGCTAACTAAATTACAGAGTGATCTAACCTTAAACTCTGCAAATTATTTCACATTGGTTTATTATTTCCAAACAAAATATACATCTCAAGTAATATTAAATTCCTAGTAAGAGAGAAGAAGAAATAAAAGGCGATTTCGATTATTGGTCTGAACATTTTTTTTTTCATCATTACTAATTTGCTGAAAAAAATAGCATTACTTCAGTAACACATTAAAAAATCAAAATATACCTATTAATTTTTCTTCTTTTAATCATAATTTTTAATTATAATGGTTTTTCAATTTTTCTTCTTGTAATTTTTAATATTTAAATTGTACTTTTTAACTTTTCTTGTTTTAATATCAATTTTATTTTTTAAACCTTGTTTTTAGATTATATTCTTGAAATCATTAACCTTTTATTTAAATGTTCTTGTTAACTGCTAACTTATCTTTTTCTCACATTTAATATTAATTATTAATGGTTCTTTTACTTTTTAATATTTAAATTGTACTCTTTGACTTCACTTCTATTAATATTAATTTTTATTATTTAAAAATGCATTTTTTATCTTCTGTTTTTGAAATCATTAAACTTTATTTTTATTGTGTTTGTTAACTTATCTCCTTTAAATCTTTAACTTTCAATTTTTATAACTTTAATTCAATTGTACTATCATATTCATCTGTAACTATTATAAACTTTTTAAACTTTGAATTGTATTTGTTAGCTGTAGTTTTGTTACGTGTTCAGTAGTTGATCAAATTGTAATTTAGGGCGAAAATGACCCGTGTAGTTGAAGAGCCCAAAAGAGTAGAACATATAAAAAATATCTAGAGGTCATATCTTTACTCCAAATTGTCAGATTTTAATAATTTTGTTTTGTTTGTTTTTTTTTGGAAATTTCTTAAACTTTTAAATAACTGTTGTTTTTTTTAGATATTTTAAATACCTTTGAAACATCTAATAAAAATATCCACAAAAAATTGTATACTTTCAAAGTTACTCGGAAATTTAATTTTACCACCCCTCATAAATTTTTTTCAGCTTCTTTCCGTTGAAGTACGTTATATAAATACATTTAAAAGGCATCGAGAAGAAGACTTCAGCCAAGTTTCATTGTAATCCGTACATTCGTTGAGGCGCTAAAGACTATTGCAATACAGGTTTTGTTACAACTTGAAAGCAAAAGGCGGATATTAATGTTGATGTAGGAGGATCATCCTCCAGTGACATCTGACTTTAAATCCAAATTCGAAAACAAATCGGTCCTACAGTTTCTGAAAAAATGCGCGGTTGGCGGCCGGCGGACGGTGGACAGACATGACAAATTTTATTCGTTTTTCGCATTATAATTATCTTGAAACATAAAACCTCAAATTTTTTTTTTGAGAGTGGTTAAGTTTTCAATTTTTTGGTCGATTATATAAATATATATATTAAACAAATAAGTAACTGAAATATCATTAAAATCAGGCTGTTAAGATTTTTCAATATTCATCATATTATTTCTATTTATTACGAATAAAGTTCATATATGACTTAATTGAATTTTACTCATGCCTGAAAAAAATACTATTACTTTTTCCTGGTTGAACATTTGATCTGAATATATTTCCTTTTTGTCTGTCAGTGAGTCAGTATTTTTATTTGTGTTTTGTTTTTATTTTAACGAGAAGTGATCGTTTATATCCCTTTATATAGCTCCTGAATTCTCTCGATAAAAAAATATTTATACCGCGGATTACTAAGCAATGAAATAAATAAAATGGTAATATGAAAAGTGTGTTATTCCAAGATGTGTTATTTTATCACAAAGACTCTTTTCTTCTGTTACCAGGAAAAGGAAAGCTATAAATATTCTTTGAAGTTTTAAATTCCCTCATAAAAGTATTAAGTGTAGAATTGAAGTAACTTGTATAATTATTAGTTAATATTTAAATAATTACTAATTATTATAATTAATATTAAAATTAATATAGTTGTGTTTCAGGTTGAGTTAATATAATTGATTATTTGAAAAAGTTTGTTAAACTTCAAATTATATATTTCTTATAATTAAATTTGCAATTATTTTATTACGAAGGTATGTAGTATTACAAATCAGAATGGACAAGTACAATAATTAATAAGGTAAAATACCGTCAGTGAAATAGGATCCATTAAGTTCCCAGTTCCCCACCCGCAAGACCTCAGAGTATTCCTGGTCGAGTAGCAGTCGAGTGTGAAGATATCACGTTACAGCATACGAAAAATAAAATTGAATACGTTTCAAAAATAAAACAAAACATAAGTTTTCATGAGAATATTTCTTATTGATCTAAGCGAAAATTATACAGAAACCATTAAGTTAAATTATTTAATCATTAAGAAAAAATAAATTTTACAATAGCTGTTAGCAAACAAATTTAGTTATACTGTTCATAAATTAAGAATAAGGATACTAAAAATACTTATAGTAAAAACATTAATGGTATTTTTGTCATTCAAGAATTTGGATTAATAGATGCACTATCCTTAAGTTAAAACCTACAAGCAGGTATTTTAGATGAACGCAATTGTATTAAAAAAAAAAAAAAATGAATTGGCATAGAGTTGAATTGTTTTAATTTACTTTTTTGAAGTGAAAACATCTTTAGGCGCGTTTTCCACACTTTTTATGGAGAGTGAATTAGATTAATCCGTCAGATTCCGATGTGTAACGCTCGGGTAAAGTCGGCTAGAGTCGGTTAATTAAGTGTTTTTGCGGACGGATTGAAATATCTCAAAAACTAAACATTGTACCTGCATATTGTCAGTGAAGGAAATGTTTGTAATTTCATCCTCTTTCTAATGAGCTAGGATTCAAAGTTGTATCTGAACCCGACGCCGTTTTTGAGAGGCAAAAAGTAAAATAATACTTTTGAAAACCAAATTATAACGAGTTTTATTTGATATTTGGATTAAAATAATTTAGAAACTAAAAATCGGATTTGTATACTGTAAGGGAGAGAATAGAATAGAAGAGAATAGACGAATCAACTTTATTCTGGGACAAAGTCCCTTGAGAATAACAATATTGTACATAAAAATTAACACTGGCTAAATCGTTCAGGATTCCGTTATCTTTTTAATGGGCTACTCTTAAAAACTGTATCTTAACACGATGCCGTGTTAGAGAGGCAAAAAAGAAAATAATAGTGTCAAAAACCAAATTATAACGAGTTTTATTGAAGATATGCATTAAAATACTTCAAAAACTAAAAATCGGATCTACATAATTTTCAGAAAGAAATGTTTAATATTTCACCCTCTTTATTATGAGCTAGTATTTATAATTTATATTTCCTATTATTCATCCCTTGTTGATGTTTTCACTTGCGTGGTCCAAAAGCACATCTTAGTTTAGTTATGAATAAAAAAGTAATTATTATATATTTGAATTTAAAATTTTAATTTATTAATGATTTTTTTAATTCAATTAAGTATGAAATTTAAGCTATATTTTTTCCAGCAAAAGAAAGCGATATCTAATGAAACATTTAGTTTCTTAAGAAATAACCAATAGTTTGACTGTAAATTAGAAAACATTTACTTTAAATAGCAATGGAGTTTCTCATTGTTAAAACCAATTAAAGACGACTTTTGAGGTGATAAACGAAGCCATGGATTTGTTTTTTTTTTTTTAAATCATGTATTATTCCACATTTTTTAAATTTTATTCACACAGCAAACAAACTACAGAAAACCTACTTTTAGAAAAATATCCTTATTTAATTAGCTCTAAGTCATTTATTAGTATTTAAAATGATACATTTTTACCAAGATCTCCATTATAAGAATTCAAATGGTATTTATAAGTGACCAACTAAGACTTCCTAATCCTAATATTTACGTTTCTCTAAATATGATTCGAGCAACCAGCAAATTTCAGCTTTCGAGCGTAAAGTTTGCCATCGAATACGACTTACTTGAAAAATATTACAGGTGTTGATTGCCTTTTAGTTTTACGTCTTAAAGCTCCAACGATCAAAAATATATTATAAAAAATATTTAAAATTAATTACTTTTTTAAATCAATTGTTGGATGAGAGATCTCCTTTTTTAAACAACCTAATTAATTGAAACAAGTCAGGGAAGAGGTGCTGCTAAGTACTGTTCTTCCATATACTTACATTGGCTGATTATCGACACAAGTTGACAGGTACAAATAAATATTTAATGTCAAAACAATTACTTATTAGCGACAAATTAGATCATTAAATTTTAGGACTACAAACAATTTAGCTAGTTATTTACAAATATGGATCAATTCGTAAAAAAAAAGAGATCTATGTGAAATATACAGTTTCATACAAACTTTACCTTTAAAAATACTTGAAAATCATTATTTTTTAATTTTTAATCATATTTATTATAATGCATCCAACATTAGGAAATACAAGAAATAAATCCTTTGCAACATTCAGTTGAAGTGTTTTTTGCTGAAAACAAGGGTACTTTACGGGGACAATCTAAAAAAGTCACATTTTTTTTTACACAACTGGAGGTGATTCTCAATTTTTCCCTAGCAAAGCTCAGTTTAATTAATCCGAACTTAAAGCTAATGAAACAATGATTTTTTTTCTAGAAGCCGGTCATCTGTAGTATGGTTGGATAGTAAAAATATTTTGAAAAAACGAATTGTTTATGACTATCACTTCAACTGAATGTTGCAAAGGATTTATTTCTTGTATTTCCTAATGTTGGATGCATTATAATAAATATGATTAAAAATTAAAAAATAATGATTTTCAAGTATTTTTAAAGGTAAAGTGTGTATGAAACTGTATATTTCACATAGATCTCTTTTTTTTACGAATTGATCCATATTTGTAAATGACTAGCTAAATTGTTCGTAGTCCTAAAATTTAATGATGTAATTTGTCGCTAATAAGTAATTGTTTAGACATTAAATATTTATTTGTACCTGTCAACTTGTGTCGATAATCAGCCAATGTAAGTATATGGAAGAACAGTACTTAGCAGCACCTCTTCCCTGACTTGTTTCAATTAATTAGGTTGTTTAAAAAAGGAGATCTCTCATCCAACAATTGATTTAAAAAAGTAATTAATTTTAAATATTTTTTATAATATATTTTTGATCGTTGGAGCTTTAAGACGTAAAACTTCAAGGCAATCAACACCTGTAATATTTTTCAAGTAAGTCGTATTCGATGGCAAACTTTACGCTCGAAAGCTGAAATTTGCTGGTTACTCGAATCATATTTAGAGAAACGTAAATATTAGGATTAGGAAGTCTTAGTTGGTCACTTATAAATACCATTTGAATTCTTATAATAGAGATCTTGGTAAAAATGTATCATTTTTAATACTAATAAATGACTTAGAGCCAATTAAATAAGGATATTTTTCTAAAAGTAGGTTTTCTGTAGTTTGTTTGCTGTGTGAATAAAATTTAAAAAATGGGGAATAATACATGATTTTTTAAAAAAAAACAAATCATAGCTTCGTTTATCAACTCAAAAGTCGTCTTTAATTGGTTTTAACAATGAGAAACTCCATTGCTATTTAAAGTAAATGTTGTCTAATTTACAGTCAAACTATTGGTTATTACTTAAGAAACTAAATGTTTCATTAGATATCGCTTTCTTTTGCTGGAAAAAATATAACTTAAATTTCATACTTTTCTGGCTCATAAGTGGAGCAATGTTCATACAAACATTTTTGTGGCTTTTGAGGTCCACTACCACTTCTACAAATATTTCTCTCTACTTACGAGGCTGTATACACAAAATTGTATTATAAAAATCATTAATAAATTAAAATTTAAAATTGAAATATATAATAATTTACTTTTTTATTCATAACAAAACTAAGATGTGCTTTTGGACCACACAACTGGAAACTTCAACAAGGAATGAATAATAGGAAATATAAATTATAAATACTAGCTCATAATAAATAGGGTGAAATACTAAACATTTCTTTCGCTAACATTATGTAGATTCGATTTTTAGTTTTTGAAGTATTTTAATCCATATCTTCAATAAAACTCATTATAATTTGGTTTTCGACACTATTATTTTCTTTTTTGCCTCTCTAACACGGCATCGTGTTAAGATATATTTTTTAGGAGTAGCCCATTAAAAAGATAATGAAACCTGAACGATTCTCTCCGTAACAGTATACAAGTCCGATTTTTAGTTTCTAAAATATTTTAATCCAAATATCAAATAAAACTCGTTATAATTTTGTTTTCGACAGTATTATTTCAGTTTTTGCCTCTCAAAAATGGCGTCGGGTTAATATACAACTTTGAATCCTAGCTCATTACAAAGAGGATGAAATTACGAAAATTCCCATCACTGACAATATGAAGGTCCACTTTTTAGTTTTTGAGATATTTCAATCCGTATTCAAAAACACTTAATTAGCCGACTTTACCCGAGCGTTACACATCGGAATCTGACGGATTAATCTAATTCACTCTCCACAAAAAGTGTGCGAAAAGCGCCTAAAGATGTTTTCACTCCAAAAAAGTAAATTAAAACAATTCAACTCTATGGCAATTTAAATTTTGTTTTTAATACAATTGCGTTCATCTAAAATACCTGCTTGTAGGTTTTAACTTAAGGATAGTGCATCTATTAATCCAAATTCTTGAATGACAAAAATACCATTAATGTTTTTACTATAAATATTTTTAGCATCCTTATTCTTAACTTATGAACAGTATAACTAAATTTGTTTGCTAACAGCTATTGTAAAATTTATTTTTTCTTAATGATTAAATAATTTAACTTAATGGTTTCTGTATAATTTTCGCTTAGATCAATAAGAAATATTCTCATGAAAACTTATGTTTTGTTTTATTTTTGAAACGTATTCAATTTTATTTTTCGTATGCTGTAACGTGATATCTTCACACTCGACTGCTACTCGACCAGGAATACTCTGAGGTCTTGCGGGTGGGGAACTGGGAACTTAATGGATCCTATTTCACTGACGGTATTTTACCTTATTAATTATTTTACTTGTCCATTCTGATTTGTAATACTACATACCTTCGTAATAAAATAATTGCATATTTAATTATAAGTGATATATAATTTGAAGTTTAACAAACTTTTTCAAATAATCAATTATATTAACTCAACCTGAAACACAACTATATTAATTTTAATATTAATTATAATAATTAGTAATTATTTAAATATTAACTAATAATTATACAAGTTACTTCAATTATACACTTAATACTTCTATGAGGGAATTTAAAACTTCTAAGAATATTTATAGCTTTCCTTTTCCTGGTAACAGAAGAAAAGAGTCTTTGTGATAAAATAACACATCTTGGAATAACACACTTTTCATATTACCATTTTATTTATTTCATTCCTCAGTAATCCGCGGTATAAATATTTTTTTATCGATAGAATTCAGGAGCTATATAAAGGGATATAAACGATCACTTCTCGTTAAAATAAAAACAAAACACAAATAAAAATACTGACTCACTGACAGACAAAAAGGAAATATATTCAGATCAAATGTTCAACCAGGAAAAAGTAATAGTATTTTTTTCAGGCATGAGTAAAATTCAATTAAGTCATATATAAACTTTATTCGTAATAAATAGAAATAATATGATGAATATTGAAAATCTTAACAGCCTGATTTTAATGACATTTCAGTTACTTACTTGTTTAATATATATATTTATATAATCGACCAAAAAATTTAAAACTTAACCACTCTCAAAAAAAAAAAAATTTAAATTTTATGTTTCAAGATAACTATAATGCGAAAAACGAATAAAATTTGTTATGTCCGTCCACCGTACGCCGGCCGCCAACCGCGCTTTTTTTCAGAAACTGTAGGACCGATTTGTTTTCGAATTTGGATTTAAAGTCGGATGTCACTGGAAGATGATCCTCCTACATCGACATTAATATCCACCTTTTGCTTTCAAGTTGTAACAAAACCTGTATTGCAATAGTCTTTAGCGCCTCAACGAATGTACCGGTTACAATGAAACTTGGCTGAAGTCTTCTTCTGGATGCCTTTTAAATGTATTTATGTAACGTACTTCAACGGAAAGAAGCTGAAAAAAAGTTGTGAGGAGTGGTAAAATTAGATTTCCGAGTAACTTTAAAAGTATACAACTTTTTTGTGGATATTCAAAGGTATTTAAAATATCTAAAAAAAAAAACATTTATTTAAAAGTTTACGTAATTTAAAAAAAAAAAAAATATTAAAATCGGACAATTTGGAGTAAAGATATGACCTCTAGATATTTTTTATATGTTCTACTCTTTTGGGCTCTTCAACTACACGGGTCATTTTCGCCCTAAATTACAATTTGATCAACTACTGAACACGTAACAAAACTACAGCTAACAAATACAATTCAAAGTTTAAAAAGTTTATAATAGTTACAGATGAATATGATAGTACAATTGAATTAAAGTTATAAAAATTGAAAGTTAAAGATTTAAAGGAGATAAGTTAACAAACACAATAAAAATAAAGTTTAATGATTTCAATAACAATAAAGATAAAAAATGCATTTTTAAATAATAAAAATTAATATTAATAGAAGTGAAGTTAAAGAGTACAGTTTAAATATTAAAAAGTACAAAAACCATTAATATTAAATATTAAATGTTAGAAAAAGATAAGTTAACAGTTAACAAGAACATTTAAATAAAAGGTTAATGATTTCAAGAATATAATCTAAAAACAAGGTTTGAAAAATAAAATTGATATTAAAAGAAGAAAAGTTAAAAAGTACAATTCAAATATTAAAAATTACAAGAAGAAAAATTGAAAAAGCATTATAATTAAAAATTATGATTAAAAGAAGACAAATTAATAGGTATATTTTGATTTTTTAATGTGTTATTGAAGTAATGCTATTTTTTTTTCAGCAAATTAATAATGATGAAAAAAAAAATGTTCAGACCAATAATTGAAATCGCCTTTTATTTCTTCTTCTCTCTTCCTAGGAATTTAATATTACTTGAGATGTATATTTTTGGGGGGAAATAATAAACCAATGTGAAATAATTTGCAGCGTTTAAGGTTAGATCACTCTGTAATTTAGTTAGCTCCTGTCATTTTACAAAGAACATTTTTATTGTTTATTATTATTATTCTTAGGGGACTAAAAGTTCCAGAATAAAATTTATTTTTCATCCTCCGTCTTTTTAATTATACTGCTTCTACATTTAACTTATTTGAGTGTACTTGCCGTCTATATGCCCAGAATGAGATTTAGTGAATTAACATTTTATTTATGTATCATCAGGCATATTTATATTTGAAAAGCAGTTTAGCACCAATTATTTTTATCTGATATGAATAAATTCAGAACTTCTCAACAAATATTTAATTGAACATAAATTAGCTTTATTTTCAAAAATATAAAAAATATGTTTAAAAAAAATGTTGACCTCTTTTCCTGTTCCCCTATAATATTTTATGGACCGTCGATTTTCCTTATTATCATATGAAGTTAACGTCATTCATCTCACCGAGAGATTCATTAAAGTCCTATGAACGATTTATTTTTAGATATTGAATTTTGATTGGCCCTTTTCAGAGAATTTTGGCTGTATAGCGAAATTTCCCGATTTCATCTACACGTGTTTGTTTTAAATCGCCGAATATCGGGTTTTGTATCTTGTTCCTCATGGACTTGACAAATTTATTTTTTTATTTATTTTGAAAGAAACCTACTGATTGCCTCAATTACTTTCATGGAACATAAACATTAGGGCTAGAAACATTAAATTTGTCACTGATAAATCAATTCCTATGACATAAATCTAGTAGAAATACAAAATTTCATAACCTCCTTACTTGAAAAATACTTTTAATTTATTCATGATATTTACAACTGTATTAATAAATAAAATACATTTAGTAAATTTGGTCACAGGAAATAATAACATGAACTCACTTGTTGAGAAACTACCAACTGGTAGTACTCTAAAAACAAAATGTATTTACAATAGGAAATTTTGAAGCCATCTTCTTTTCAGACGCCTCGGAGTGTTATCAGGGATAGAAGAGGAAGAAAGGTTAGAGATTAAAGGATTCGGATGGTTCTGAAATTTATTATGGAAGGATTGGTTTATTTATTCACCATTTATTCATATACACCTATATGAATAAATGAAAAAAAAATGAAATAAACTAAAAATAAAATATAACTAGCTGGCCCTTTCGAATACTTCGCACAAATCTTATATTTGTATCAGATTTCAATAAATTAAGGGCTCAGCATAAGTTCCATTCAGTAATGTTTCTACGCAAAGGTTTAATACCGTTATTTAGTAAGTAATCAGTTTATAAATATAGTAATCTATACAAATCGCTAGTTTAACCCTTGCTAGTTTCATTTAATTTATAATTATAATATTATATTTTTCTCAAGTTTACAAAAGGTTCTAAACATTGCCTTTAAATATCTGATGAAGGCTAAATAATTTGGGTACTTAGGAAGAAACGGTTTGATCTAGCAGGCTGTAAGTACAGAAAATAAAAAACAAAAAACAATGTTTAGTCATTTCGTCATTAAAAATAATCAAGTAAATTTTTCGAAATGATAAACATCCAATAGCTTATATATAGATAATATCTTATTTAAAATGAAGTATATTCACCAATATTTCAAAAATGTTTATTATACGACATATTTATAGCGATATAAACAAATTTAATAATTAATTTAACAAAACCAAATGTTTTGAAATTAGCTAGAATAATTACTCATTGATAAAATAAATACTGCTTCAGGAAGAAAAGGGTCATTGCCCAAAATTTTAAATCCCGAATGAACAGCATAAATATAATAAATTAATTATGTTAGGGCTTTGTCCTGCCATTATTAGTCTCAGCAAATAATACTTAGAGGACATTGGCCCTTCAAACGATGAATGTATTTTTTATCTAGCAGTTGGTACAAATTAAAAAGTTTTGAATATTGCCCCTTTTTATTCGAAGGATCAGTAAATATATATATATATATATATATATATATATATATATATATATAGATATAAGGATAAAAGAAAGTTTTTTCCTTGGATAAATTTTGTTATTAATATATACCCTTGAAAAATTATCATATTTAAATGAAAAAATAAAATTCTACTAAAATATACTTGATGAAAACAACTATTACTTTATTAGATTTAAAGTGTTTATGTAATCTAAAACTGAAATAAATACTAAATGTTTAGAACACTGGCATAAATATCTTCGCACCACCTAGTCCGATTTCGATAATTTGTATTTACTTTCTGTAGGGAATCTAGCAAGCTTTCAAATATTCATGTATAATGGGCTCAAAATTTCGTCATTTTCGAGTTATTCAAAAATTATGAATATATTTGTAACGTCTCGATTCTTTGAGACAGCAACATCATATAGTTTGAAACCTCCCACTTTTAAATTTACTTAGTCCAGGTATTAAATTAGGAATCAAAATTAAGATTCGCGCACTCTACGTGATATTCCCTTTCTATTGATACCTAATTCGTAAAAATCCATCACTCCTAAGAGCCGGAAAAGGGATATATATTTGAGAAATAATATATAATAAGATAAGAAATGTCAACAAGCCTAAGGCCGCAACTAATAAACTACTTTATAACTAACAAAATATTCCTATTATTTAAATTTTCATTTCTATTTAGAAATAATAATTTAGAAACATATCGTTGGATTTTATGATTGAGTCACCTTTGATATGGACACTTCCATTTTCACGGGATTTCCTAATAAATTGTCAGCGACAAAGTTGGAAAAAATGTATTTAAGAAGTATAAGTATAAATATATTTTTTAAAGAATAATTTTATAGACATTTTTACATAACTAGTTAGACTGTGAAGACATTTCATTCATGTTTTAACGTTGTGTAAACTGAGAAATCGGCAGACCAGGCTCGGAGCAGAATAAGCCTTGGGTATGTCCTGCCAGTCGTAAAAGGCAAAAAAAAAGTGTCAAAGTGTGGGATCAACACCCCCACATGTGTAAACATTTTTTTAATTTTTATTGAACAGTAAATATTACAATCCATAGAGAAATATATGTATTGGTATTACTGATATAGACTAAAAAGGAAATGCCTATTAAATGAAACGTGGCTGTTATGTTACCAACCCATAAAAAAGAAACATATTAGATCGTAGGAATTATAGAGGAATAGCATTACTATGCATATTTTAATAGGTGATATCAGCTTTACTAATGAAGTGAGTTGGCAATAGAGCAGAAAATGTGTGGGCTGGCTATTACCAATGTGGATTCCTCTCTGAAAGATCAACAATAGATCAATTTTTTTGCATGAGGATAATACTAGAAAAATACTGGCAAAGGAATGTTGAACAACACTATTTGTTTATAGATTACAAACATAAATAGAAATGAAATGAGTGAAAAGTTAAAATATCTGGAATGTCTTTTGAAACTTACCAGGCTTATCAAGATGATCCTACAGGACAGCAAAAGAGTTGTCAAAATCCAAGGAGAATTTCCAAAAGAATTTAATATCCATAAAGGTGTTAAACAGGGAGATCCTCTGTCACCAGTTTTATTCAATATGGGATTGTAAGTGCTCATAAGGTTGATCTAGAAAAGCCCTGGATGATGTATGGATTATCTACCACAGACTGACATAATATTTAGTGTTGTAGATGATATTGTGATTACCGGAAGAAACGTCAGTGCATTACTTAGAACATTCAAAGAGTGCAAAGAAGCCGCTAGTAGAATAGGACTGGTAATCAATACGGAAAAAAACTACATATATGAGGACCAGCGAGGAAAAATGAGGGAACAGTCATATCGAGGAGGCTGGATATCGTTTTGAGAGAGTATTTGAGCACTGTTATCACTGAGGATATAAAGATTAGAGAAGAAATTATGGTAAAGATAGCAGCTGGCAATCGATGCTACTGGTCTCTAATGAAAATATTTCGAAACCGGAATATCCAAAGCTCTCAAAATAAGTGTGAATCGTATGCTCCTTTAGCCATTGGGCTTTTATGGAAGCAAGTCCTGGACGCTAAGTCGCAACGATGAAAGGCTATTAAACATACGGAAAAGGAAAATCGTCAGAAAGATCTTTGGTCCTACGAAAGAAGGAGATCGCTGGCGGATGAAGGCAAACGAGGAACTTAGAAATCTATATGAAACATCAGATATTGTTGCAACAATTAAGAGTGAGCCATGATAAGATGGCTGGGGCATGTGCAATGGCGATGGAAGGACACCCTGGTGGAAGAAGGTGCAGAGAGAGACCTTGACTTCGTTGGCTGCAGGATGTAGAGGAGAACCTTCGGACGTTAGATGTCGGCAAATGGAGAAGGGCAGGCGAAGAGTGGTCAGAGTGGAGGAGAATCACAGACGAGGCCAGGGTCCTACAAAGACCATAGCTGCGTTCGATGAATGGACGGAAACTAAGATATCAAAAATATTTTTTAGTTTTTTAACATTATTCATCTTATGGTGGACAAGTTATAGAAATATACCAATGTTATGTAGGCTGTTCTTAGTTTTCTTTTTTCTTCCCTACCTCGCCTTTTAGACTATACGGGATTTTCCTGGGTCGGAGGGTGAGGGCGGGGAATTTAAATTCCCCTCCGACACCGGGATGCGAACTCATACTTTTTTAATCTCCTCAAATCTCTTATCCGGTTGCCAGGCAACTCGCGGTGCAGTGCACACGCTTTAGCACATTCGGCCACCCCGCCCCCATCCTTAGTTCCTTTAACAATAATTATATTGAATTTTTACACATAAAATAAATGATATAAATAAATCATTTTTTTTTTCTTTTTTGGTCAATCGTCTCCCCAATCGAAATGGAAAGTCTGCATCTATTATTATGGCTTATCAAACATAGTTTAATCAGTTATTCGGGTTCATTTTTTCAAATAACTATCATTTTTATTTATTTGCTTTTAAATTTATTGCTAATTATATTTATTGAAATTATATATTTCTATCTACTGCTCGTCTATTTATTTTTCTTCCAGTATTTTCCTAATGATATTGCCTGCTTGTTTTCACATATTTTTCTCTGAATTATGTTACTTGTTTAGGTTTGTTATTATGATAGCATGAATGCACTAGTATATTATAAATATATACTGGTTGGTTTTTATTGTTTATCTGGTTAACAAGATTTGGCCTGATTCAAAGATGTAACTTCGTAGAAACTAAGATATATTTATACTATTTAACGTAAATTTAACTTTTTTTTTATTTTTGAATTATACCTGTCTTCTTCAAAACCAGGGGTATTTTCATTGTGGTATTAAGTGACTATGAATATTCATGAAATTGATGGAAGAAAAGGGAGATAGTGTTATGAAAGCTCCTATCAAGGGCGGAATCTTTAAAACCGATACGAGAGGTTTTGATAAGTTTGCGCTTGTCAAGTTTCAACAATAATGTGGGCGATAATTAAATCACAAAGATCATACAATTAATACATTAATTAAATGTTTGTAATCATGTTCATAATGACCGGCTGCTATAAAAGTTTCATGAAGAATACTTATTTGTGGAATACATGTCAACGGGATCTACATATAAAACCAGATTCAGAGAAACTGATTCGTAAAAGCTTATGTTGTGAGCGAATGTCCAATTCATTCTAAATAAAACCAATTAGCTAAAGCCAGCAATAAGCCAAAAGTCTAACTCGAATGAATACCACCAACTGGGGGAGAGTTAGATTATTTTCGATTGACAAGTCCGACTTTTGATGGGTCCAAGAGTTAATTTTTTAGTGTATTTTAACTCTGAATGGTAGCACATTCTGAAGTCAATTTCCACACAACTTATAATATTGCTAATAGAATATAAAACATCTCCTTCAAACAATATTTATCAACGTGATAGACGTAAGGCATTATTTCTTATTAACACAATCAGATGATGGATTAATTTTGTAAAAGTAATTTTAATAAATTTTATAATATAATACTACATAATAAATACAAAGTTTTTTTAAAAATCAAAATGCAATAAATAGCTAATTACAACTTTTACCTAATGAAATTATTAGATAAGGACGCCTAGCAGACAGTTAAAGTAAAGTTCCTTGACATTTCCGAATGTCAGACAAAGGAACAAAAGTAAGCAAAGAAAAAGATTTAAGAGTGCTCTACAAGAGGGTGACAAAAATAGACATGTCTCTAAATATCCACGCGCCAACTTCTATGAAGTCGAAGAAAGATTGAAAAGGAGATATCCTCAGGGCTCTGTCCTATGAAATGATCTTTGGAAATAAGTATTCGATGAGTTTCTGGGGGTAACCTAAGATGATTGGATTCCTACCACGGCCTATGTCGACGTCCTGGTGGTAATCTTGGCATCCAGCAGCATAGCCGATTTGAAAGGATAAGCAGAATAATGCGCTAATCTTGGTGAGGGATGGTGCGAGAGAAAACAGTTGAAAATGGCTGGTGCCTAAACCCAAGCTATTCATCTAAAGGGTACGACTAATAGGGCTCACTCTATTGTCATGGATATACAAGGGATAATGATAACTTCAAGTGAGTAAATAACCTATCTTGGCGTAGGATTCGGCAGAATATTCAATGTTACTCCTCACTTGGATTACCTGAGAAGTAGGGTGACCCTAGCCCTCAATGGAATAAGTCGTATCGGTGGCTCCTTCTGGGGTTTCAGGTATCCTGCAACGATGACTATTTATAATGGATTCGGACTGGGTATCTTGAGGTACGCCTCTCCAGCTTGGAATCGTAACCTCTCCCAACTACTGAAGAGGAGATTGTCGACATCCAGAGAACTGCTCTCCTGCGAATAGCGAAATCCTACAGGACTCTTGCTCATGAAGCGGTGCAAATGTCAGCAGAAGTGATACCTCTATACCTTCTCATGCAAGAGGACAAGCTTTAGTATATTCTTAAGAAAGATGACTTATCAAGTCATCCTGGAAATTTTCCAGAAAGGGTTGTGGCAAATCCATCTAAACGGAAAAAACTATATATACGGGAGGATACCATTGAGTAGTTGAATCGTCGATGGGTAACTTCTCATAAAGGTTCTACCTTGATTTCTCTCAGCTAGTAAGTAAAGATAACTACTCGTGCTAATGGGGGCGGGGTGGCCGAATAGGCTAAAGCGTGTGTAACAGCACCGCTAGTTGCCTGGCAACCGGATAACAGAGATTTGAGATGATATATAAAGTACGAGTTCGCGTCCCGGTGCCGGAGGGGATTTTAAATTTCCCCGCCCTCACCCCCCGGCCCGGGAAAATCCCCTATAGCCTAAAAGGCGAGGTAGGGAAGAACAAAAAAAAAAAAAAAACTAAGGACAGCCTACATAACATTAGTATACTCGTAACTACTCGTGCTAAGAAGCATTCTTGTATGGATGGAAGGAATTAGTGAGGCTAACGAAGACCGATGAACTAGATGATATGTGGTAGAAAAATCAACTACTACATTAAAACAAAAGTTAAAAGAAAAAGTTTTTCGAGTGTTCATGATTATTTAAGTGATAATTAACCTGTGTTTTTTAACTAAGGTCTCTATTATAGATATTCATCAGTATTTTCAAGTGCCCAACTAAATGTTTCTAGGGCTAATATTTACGTTTTCGTAAAAATAATTGAAGCAGTTTCTTCAACTTAAAGATAAATATTAGGATTGGAAACATTTAGTTGGTGGCTTTTAAATACGGATCAATATCAATATCTATCTTTTCTTTATTCTTTCTTGACATCTTTCTTATTCATTGTTGATTTTATCGAGAGGGTCATTAGCAATCCCTCTTTCACTTAATCTTTTAGAGTCGGTTTACTCGTCAGTACTTTCACATTTCTTTTTTTTTAACCTGTAAATTTGTTTGGATAGTTTGGTGAATTTTGAGACTCTTCCTTATGCATAATGCAAACATAGTGTAAACAAAAGAACAAAGAAATCTAATTCTATCACGTGCTTAATTGATTATAGATAATTTTTTTTTCTCCCCTACCTCGCCTTTTTAGGCTATACGGGAGTTTTCCGGGGTAGATGGTAGGGGTTTCCTGGGGCAGAGGATGAGAGCGGGAATTTAAAACATCCCTAAACACCGGGATGTGAACTCGTAGTCGTAATTTTACTGTGCCAAACTTTGGTTATAAGATGGCCAGGCAAGGCGCGTGGCTGAGCACACAGGTTAGCCCGTTCGGTCACGTCGCCGTCGGTCATCGATAATTATGATCATCAGCCCAAATCCTCAGTCCATTCTCAGAAAACGAGATCTCGTGTAATATTTCCATATAACCTCCCGTATAAATAAAACCTATGAACGTTCCTTCTCTGTCCGCTCTGTTACCATCTGAAATTCCTTACCATCTAATATCCGTCATGCCTCTTCTTAATCATATTTCAAATATCTCCTTTTCTTATACCTCCTTACAAGCCAAACAGAATATCTGCCTACGTAAATTTTCATTTTAAGAAAAAAATATTATTAGAAGTGAATACCAGTTCATACTGGTTAAGGGTTGGCATATGGTGTATAGAAGTTTTGAGTTTATGCGTATTTACATGTATGCATACGTGTGTATATATTTATATTTTCTTTTTCTCCATTACAACAATAATTAATTTAAGGGAGATTTTTTACTTTATTGTATACTTATTATTATTTAAAGTACTGTAAATATGCTATAATTGTTATTTTTATTTTATATGAGGTTAGTCTGTTTATGTTTTAACATCAGAAATCAATGCTTTTTCTTCATTTTTTAATTATAATTTCATCTTTCCTTGCCTCTCAACAATACAGATTTTTGGTAGAAGTAATTAATACTTCTACCACTTATCATCTGCTTCTTCGGTCTTCGTTAGCGAAGGTTGAAGTGCTCATCCCCCACTAATTTCTTCCATCCATGCTTCGTAGCCCGAGGGAAATCAACGTAGAACCTTTATGAGTTACCCATCGTCGATTCCACTACTCCATGGTGCCCTCCCGTATTGTTTTTTGCTATTTAGATGGATTTGCCTCAATCCTTTCTTGGAAATTCCCAGGAAGACTTGAAGTCCTGTAGGATTTCGTTACTCGAAGCAGAAAAGTTCTCTGGGTTGTCGAAAATCTTCTCTTCAGTAGTTGCGAAAGGTTACGATTCCAAGCTGGAGGGGCGTACCTCAAGATACCCAGTCCGAATCCATTATAAATAGTCAATGTTACCTGAGACCCCAGAAGGAGCCACCAATACGACTTATTCCATTGAGGGCTAGTCTCACCCTACTTCTCAGGTAATCAAAGTGAGGAGTAACATTGAATATTCTGCCAAATCCTACGCCGGGATAGGTTATTTCCTCACTTGGATTTATTCTTTTCTCTTGTATATTCATGACAATCAAGTGAGCCCTATTAGTCGTTCCCTTTGGATGCATAGCTTGGGTTTTGGCACCAGCCGTTTTCAACTGTTTTCTCTCGCACCATCGGCTGTGCTGCTGGATGCCACCAATACCACCAGTACGTCGACATAGACCGTGGTAGGAATCCAATCCTCTTAGGTTACCCCCAGAAACTCATCGAATACTTATTTCCAAAGATCATTTCCTAGGACAGAGCCCTGAGGATATATCCTTTCCAACCTTTCTTCGAATTCATAGAAGTTGGCGCGTGGATATTTAGCGACATGTTTATTTTTGTCACCCTCTTGTAGAGCACTCTTAAATCTTTTTCTTCGCTTACTTTTTTAATTTGTCATCTTTCCAAGTTTTGCTTTCTCTTTATATATATTTATAATAAATACTTTTTCTTTTCTTACTTCTACTATTTTTTACTTTTACTTCAGATTTTGTTTTTTCTTTCTATTTAATTACATTACATATGTTTTTTATATTTTTCTATTTCCACATTACTATAACAAATATTATTAAAAAGAGTTCATTTCTATTTCTATATATATTCTTGTTTTTTATACACATTATGAATTAAATCACTGTATATATTGTTCGAATCTTTACTAAGTTAGTTTTTGCCCAGATATGTATTTCTTTTTATTTTGTTCACTATTGCTATTCTGAGGGGACTATGTCTCTGAATAAAGTTTCTTTTTCTATTCTATTATAATCACTGAATTTAAAAAATGTAAATTACTGCAGATGAATTACATTTCTTATTGTGAATTGCTCTGTGAAGAAGAGGAGAATATAATATAAAAAAAGCATCTCAAGGCTGCCATCTGAGCCGTACCCTCGGATTTGCTGGTCCGGGTGGTATCACTTTCATTGATTTTGTTACTTAGCATTCCGTAGGAGGGTTCAGCGGGGAAATTTCCTCGATTCAAAATACATTCCTTACATCTTGAATTTTGGAATGACGAAAGAAATATTTCAATAAAGTATTTTCTGTTTTCCATTAATATTGCCTTTCTGAATCACAAATTTAAAATGTATTTCGTTACAATTTTCTTTCTCATAGTATTATAATTTAATTACTCTCTTAGTCCTACTTTGCTTTCTTTTTTTACAAACAACTTTTTAGCCCCTGGGCCATTTTCAAGGGAAGGAACCGTTTTTTTTAAATGCCTAAATACATTTATTTCTGAGTAAATATTGCTTATTTATATAATATATTATATATTAACTAACCTCACTTTATGAAATTAAAAAAGGCCCATCCGAATAATTCATAGAGTATATTACTCAATACACAAATGACAAAATTATTATTATTTATTATTTTATTATTTATTAACGAAACAAAAATGTAGAACATTTTATTAAATTTGCAATTTGCAAATTTCTTTGCAATGAGCAAATTTTTTTTCAGCTTCGCAGCTTCCCATCACGTCCGGGATATAAATCAGATCAGCAGGTCTCTTGCCTGCGTAATCGTTGTAGTAATCTGTACGGGTTTCTTGTACGATGAAGAATTTCTGTCAGGGGATTCATGTTGTACGCCAGTCTTTGGTGAAAGTTATTGCATTTCTCTTTTGCAGTATCTAAAATTGTAGGTACGTTTAAGTCTTTACGTAGTGTATCATTTGCGACATCAACTTTTTTAATGTTAGAAGTTTTAGCAGAACCCCACAGTTCCATGCCGTAAGTCCAAATAGTTTTGAAAAAGACCCATCCGAATAATTCATAGAGTATATTAGTCAATAAACAAATGACAAAATAATATTAAAATAAGTTAATGCAATTTACTATGAAACGGAAGAATTAATTTCCTCATTCTCGTTCGAATTACAATAGTTCATTTATAATAATAAACCAAAACATTTTTAAAGATGACTGTGCACCGATGTTATCAACTGTTTCAGCCTCAACTACAACTAAGTTCCAGCCGTTTCAAAACGGATTGCTGAGACATATTGTGAGACATGCGTAGGACAGTCAATACAGAGTGACAAAAACGGACAAACTCCACACAAGTATTTTGAACTACCGACTGTAACATAGCCTGCAATACGCGACTAACCCACTTTTTAAGACACTAACTCTGACGGGATTGTCACAAAGGGGGCAAACGCTTACAAAAAGCCTTAGACTTGACTAGACTGAGGACTACTAGCTAACTGGACCGAAACAAGACAGCTAATGAGCTCATCACTAGACTGAAGACTCAGCACGTAACACTTTTTAAAACCTTTAAAAACTCCTCATAACTCCCTTAAAAAGCGTACAAGGGACTACAACTATGCAGTACAAGGGACTTCATCCTATAAAGAAAAAGAAAAATCCCAATCACTGATCTCTGGGGATATGAAAAAAAAAAAATGACAATAGGAATACTACTGAAATTTATCACGCCGTAAATCTACTAGAATTTGAGTACATAAACATTATAACTGGTGATTCAGAAAGGCAATATTAATGGAAAACAGAAAATACTTTATTGAAATATTTCTTTCGTCACTCTACAATTCAAGATGCAGAGAATATACAGAAGTGATTACATCGCATTGAATCGAATGGGCTTGTAAGATTGTTGGGCTTGGTAACGAAAGATTTCCTAAAAGGTTAATATTTGCTTTACCGAATGGTAAACTTCCAAAGGAAAGACCGAGGCGAAGGTGGAAAGATTGCGTTAAAACCCATCTCAACGGACTTGGAGGGAGGTGTGTAATAAGCGATTGGTACCTTCGGGTTCGCTAGGAATTTTATTACTTTTATTGTTAAACATAATAACAAATGTATACGATTTATATAAATCAATCAAATATGAACATTATTGACGTTTTTAGGTGGAAGATTTGAAAGTTATGTTGAGTAAATGCAAAACTTTGACTGTCGATAACCCAGTCGAATGCTACTAGAACCTAACCAAATTAGATGTGTTTTATTCATTGTTTCATGCGGAATGAATTAGCATAAATCAAATTCTATAAGCCGTCTCCAATAAAAGATATTATGATTTTAAAATAGTAAATTTGCACTTTTTTTTTAGTTATTTCCCATCACAGCTTTCTTCATAAGGTGTTTCGCGAAAAAAATAATGGAATGTTTTCTTCTGAGAATTAACTTTTCATTGAGATAGCATACATTTTTTGTTTTTAAATTTTCATTAGATTGGAATATACACAAAATATTTATTTTCTTTTTTTTGCTCAATTAGGTATTTAAATCTTCTTTGCAAAATCTAATGCCATCATTTATATGAAGGAAATATAAAAATTTTGCCGTGAAGAATAAAATGCCGACTTATTTAAGTTTTGACTACTGCGCAGCATTAAGATTAGCTATCGCAAGTATAAGCTTGGGCAATTGCGTTATTTTAATAACGGTACGATTTGCAGTCGATTTAAACACACATTCTCCACTAGATTTTAATCCCAGTGACGCGGATGAGACTAGCACTATTATTATTTGGGTTTTATTTTATTTCATTTATTTATATTTTCGACTGCGAATCATGATGTCGATGTCGTCCAGTATGGCAGGACGCAACTTTGTGAGGGACACAATTTGGAGAGGGTAAGTAAGACCCGGGAACGGATATTGATTGGCAATGTTGAGTTTATGCTCAGATTTGAGTTAGCAAGAGGTTACCAGCTGGTTTAGATTATTATTCAATTTGGTCACCGAATCTTCGTTGAATTTTAGCTCTAACTAGAATGTAAATCCTAAATACTTGATCGTATCCCCATTCTTCAATGTTTGGATGTAGTCTCTATTCTCAAGTGAGAGCATCGCTGTTTCAAGCTATCCTTTCTTTAGAGCGATGCCCACGATTTCATGAGGGTTTATAGCCAAACCAATTTTCTCAAACGTCCTCTCTACGCTGCCGATCACTCTTCCCATTGTCACGACCCGACACGGCCTGGTTAGCAGCGAAACCTGTGAGGACCACACAATCTTGGTCACTTTTTAACTTATATCTAAATTTTTCATGGCACAGGTCGTGATACGGATGGTCGATGGCCAGGTTGAAGAGCTACGACGACAAGTGGTCGCATTAGGGTACTCCGCGCAGCACTTTGAATTGACTAGTTGCGTGTATACAGTTACTAATCTTGATTGTGTCTGTGCAAAGGAGATCTGGTATAAAATTTTTAAGATTTGGTGACACACATCTTGCTTCTAAGGAGATCACGATGTTTTTGTGGCCAACAATGTCAAAAGTCCTCCGTACAATAGTCGATGCTCCCTTCTATGTCACCAATAAAAGCCTGCATAATGACCTTAATATTCCATTTATTCTTGATCTTATCCTAGACAAATTCTCCAAATTTCATCAGAAAGTTACCCATCAACCTAATCCCGTAGCACAATCCCTATCTAGCACCACTCATCCCTACAATCCTCCTCGCAGGCTAAAACGGCAATAGCCCCGTGACCTTTTGTAACATGTATATATTGGAGTTCTGGCAATGGCCAGATTCTCCACTCAAATCGTGAGTGTCTATGGTTGTAGCGCCCTTGCTCAATCTCCGCTGGCTTTTAATACTATTGAAGTGGTTGAGGAAGAAGCTCAGGGATTTCCTGAAGCCTCAATTTCCCTCATCATGTGGAGGGATAAGTATGGTTCAGAGTTCCCATGGTCGATTGAAAATAGTGGATATAAATATCTGGGTTAAAGAAATAAATAGATAGTGAGTGTCTGGCTTTAAGATGTTTATTTTTTTTTTTTAAGAACATTCTAATTATATATATTTTTTTTTATTTCATTATTACTATTGGTATTATTTACTTCCCTCACTTTGATATTTTATTTTGTTCTTATTACGCTTTATATTATTTTGTAATTACCTTATTTATTTTCGATTCTGTAAATATGGTTGAATGTGCTCTCTAATCTCTATTACAAGCGTCCTTAATTGAGACAGATTATAATATTTATCAATAAACAAGTAATCTAAAAAAATAATTTTAATTCACTCGCGAGACTCAAACATAAATTTACATTGTTAGCTATTACACTTAAAAAAAAAAAACTCTATCACCCTTTTATTGATAGATGGTCATTAGATATAATCGTATCAATAATAAAAACTAGTAAACAGTTGCATTTATCTTTTATTATTTACCTATTGTTCTACTATTACTGAACGTATTCAGTCGCTAAAAAAGGTTTATAATCATTGTTGTATGGAATTGTTGTTTCTTAGGCAATCGCTGAACAAGATAATGAAGGCTGTGCTTATGCCAAGATGGTTTTGGACCCCAGAGTCGATTCGAAATGAAAAAGGCAATATGCAGTAACTAATTTGACCTGTCAAGTAGAACTTATGTCTAATATTTCAACAGACTCTTACTGAATCAGGAAATACGACTGTGATTGTCTTTAATTATTTGCCATTTATAATGTCAACATTAACATATTTAATTATAAATGGGTGGTAATTTAATTTATTTAAATTAATGTCAATAGCAAAGTGACCAAATCAAATAATTGAACAATTGCAATCAGAGTGGACCAATCTTAATGCAATTAGGCAAATGTCACTTTCAATCATATTGCATCAGTTTGATTGTTATTCTATCAAGTTCCGATGATATTAGTGTCAACGATACTGGTTGGTCAACCTATGAACATTATAAATGATAATGAACGTAATATTGAAAATAATAAGACAAAGTATGAAATAAATATTGTATATATATATATATATATATATATATATATATATATATATATATATATATATATCTTCGTATTCCTCTCTGTTCATTACTTTAAACTCTCAAAACAATCGCTTTTATTTTTTTTTTACCTTTGGTAAATAACCTGGTATCTCACCTCATTCCTCCTTTAAAAATCCTTAAATGACTTTCATCAAACCCATATCCATTCTCCTATGGAATGCGAATGGTGTTAGAAATCACACAGACGAACTAACAGCCTTACTATTAGACAAGAACATTGATGCAGCCCTAATTACAGAAACTCGACTGACCAGAAAACAGCTTTTGAAAATACCACAATACTTAACGTATCGGACAGACCACCCTGACGGTAGAGCACATGCCAGTACTGCTGTCATCGTACATCAATCCCTCTCTCATCACATACTCCCATTGCCTAATCACGATTTCCAACAATCCACTGCAGTTGTAATCAAAACCTTTCCCTTTCCTGTCACCATTGCATCAGCATATTGCCCTCCTAACCGATCCATATCCAATGTCCACTTCACCTCTCTCCTAAATTCCTTAGGAAACCACTTCGTCCTGGGTGCAGACTTAAACGCCAAGCATCAACAATGGGGTTCAAGAACCATGAATTCTCGTGGTCGAACATTGCTGTCTGCACTCAATTCCCAATGTTTTACCCTAGTTCCTCCCAATTCACCTACCTACTGGCCCACTGACCCTAACCGTAATCACGATATCCTCGATTTCTTTATCCACAAAGGTTTAGGTACCCTCCACCATTCCCTTGCCCATCTTGATGAGCTTTCCTCAGACCACAGCCCATTAATATTCCAAGTATCATTAGCTCCTATTCCTAAACACTCCACCATCCTTCATCAGAGGCCCAGTTAACTGGAAACTCTTTCATCAAATCCTCTCCGAAAAAATTGACCTCAGAGTAACCCTGAAAACCCCTGAAGACCTGGACAATGCAGTACATTCCTTCACTACCAAAATTCAAGAAGCAGTCTGGACTGCTTCCTCCCCTGATCACTCCTCAAAAATCCTTAAGAAACATAATTTACCTCAAAACCTCCTTGACCTAATCCACATAAAACGCCGTGCCAGATTATTATGGCAACGTACCAGACATCCAGCCAACCGCCACTCCTACAATTATCACTATAAAAAATTAAAACAAGAATTAGCCACCTTAAGATCCCAATCATTCAATTCCTACCTCACCACACTCTCTGCTCATGATAATTCCCTTTGGAATATCACCAGAAAAATCCTCAAATCCCATCATATCTCCCACCCTCTTCGACGAGGTGATGGCTCCTGGGCAGCATCTGATGAAGATAAAGCCGAGGAGTTTGCCAAACACCTTTCCTATACTTTCGCTCCTCATCCGGAATCTCATCCTACCCACACAGTAAAAGTTGAAGAATTCCTTTCTTCACCTATCCCACTCTCCTTACCATCTAAAGCAGTTAATCCCTCTGAGGTCAAATACCTATTACGCAAAATCACTCCTCGTAAATCTCCTGGATACGACCTTCTAACCCCGCAGATCCTACGACAACTATCATCCAAAGCCATCATATTTCTAACCTATATATACAATTGTATCCTACCCATAATAGACTCCCGTAAAATCCCTACCCATCAATTCGGATTCCGTTCCCAACATTCTACCGTCCAACAAAGACTCCGAGTTGTTGACTACATATCCTCAGCCCTAGAAAACAAGCAGTTTTGATCGAGTTCATTTCTGGACATAGCGCAAGCTTTTGACCGGGTGTGGCACGCCGGACTGCTCTTCAAGCTCAAATCCCATTTACCACAGTCCTTATACCTAATACTCCAATCCTACCTCTCCGACCGCTCCTTTCGAATTCGATGTGGTACATAATTATCCGACTGTTATTCAATTGAGGCTGGAGTTCCTCAAGGCAGCGTCTTGGGTCCCATCCTTTACATCATCTATATCGCTGACATTCCCGTCCATCCCGATACACTCCTGGCAACATTCGCTGATGACACTGCGATCCTATCTTCTAACTCAGATCCTGAAACAGCGTCCAGAAACCTGCAACGGCACCTATCCTTGATTGAACACTGGTGCAAGAAATGGCGCATCAAAGTCAATGAATCCAAATGTAAACATATAACCTTCACGATTCGTTGTAATTCCTGTCCACCAGTTTACTTTAATACCATCCAGCTTCCCTTCTGCGACACAGTCCGGTACCTTGGTTTTCTCCTAGACTGACGACTAACGTGGAATCAGCATACTAGACTGAAAAGACAGGAACTTAAACGACGTTGTGGCCAGCTATATAGACTACTTAATAGAAAATCTAAACTTTCTATTGAAAACAAACTACTGATCTACAAGACAATATTAAAACCCCTGTGGACCTACGGACTAGAACTGTGGGGGACAACTAAATTTTCTAACATCAAACGCATTCAATCCTTCCAGTCCTAAGTCCTCCGTACAATATTCGATGCTCCCTTATATGTCTCTAATAAAACCCTGCACAATGACCTTAATATTCCATTTATTCTTGATCTTATCCCAGACAAATTCTCCATATTTCATCAGAACCTTACCCATCATCCTAATCCCGTAGCACAATCCCTATCTAGCACCACTCATCCCTACAATCCTCCTCGCAGGCTGAAACGGCAGTGGCCCCGTGACCTTTTGTAACGTGTATATACTGGAGTTCTGGCAATGGCAAGATTCTCCACTCAAGTCATGAGTGTCCGTGGTTGTAGCGCCCTTACTCAATCTCCGCTGGCTTTCAATGCCAGTGAAATGGTTGAGGAAGAAGCGCAGAGATCTCCTGAAGCCTTGCTTTCCCTCCACGTGTGGGGGGATAAGTATGGTTCGGAGTTCCTATGGCCGACTGTAAATAGTTTAATAGGTATGCCTGCGTCTAAGATGTTTATTTTCATTACTTTTTTTTTTCTCACTATGATATTTTATTTTGTTCTTCTGTAGCTTTATATTATTTGAAGTTAGCTTATTTTTTTTTTTTTTTTTAAATTTGTAAATATGGTGTGAATGTGCTCTCAGAACTCTATTATAAATGTCCTTTATTGAGACAGATTGTAATATTTATCAATAAACAAAAACAAAAAAAAAAAAAAAAAAACCTTTGGTAAATAACAAAAAAGTGCGAAAAGAATTTCTTTCAAGAAGAATCATATTTTCAAATTGTACCATGTATTTTCCCTCATTTCGCTCTACAATTGCTGCTTCAATCATTAATTTAATCTAACATATTTACACGAACCATACCCTTTAGATTTATTTGAGGTAATCAACGATTTTTATTCCACTATTTGCTATCAAACTTTCCACTTCAAAGTAAACGAGTTTATTCTTGTTATAAACAAGACGATGCACACTAGATCTAATCTACGATTAACTAAAAAAAAAAAAACGCTTCATATTTTCGAAACACGATATATCAAATACAACATTACTTTCCTTTTCAACTGAAGGATAATAAATAAACAGTGATCCATAATATTGACCTTAATACATTTTTGTTGTTGTTTGTTTGTTTTCAGTTGATATAAAATTTATCAAAATTCAAGGCCAAAAAAATAAAAAAAAACAAAATTGTAAGCTTTGCAGTAGAACATATGGAAAATATTTAGAGCACCATATCTTTACTCTATATTGATCAATTTAACGATGTTTTTTTTTTATATTTTAGGATATTTCTTAAACTTTTTACTAACTAACAACACCAAAAGTGTATACTTTTTAAAATCTAATTTTACCAACCCTCTTAACTTTTTCCAAGCTTCTTTTCGGTGAAGTACGTTATATAGATAAATTAAAAGTGATCGAGGAGAAGATTTTATCCAAGTTTCATTCAAATTGGTAATTCGTCTAGGTGCTACTGTTTATACCAACATAAGTTTTTCAGTAATCTTTATAGTTTATGTTTATCGGTTTATACAGTTTACCCTTCACTATATAAGTATCAAAGCAATATCGAAGTAAAAAAACATATATAAAATAGTACCTGCAAGTATTTTATTAACAATAACTAACATCCCCCCTCTTTTCCACCATCTGTGACAACAACTTCCATTGAATCAAACTTAGCTCACAACTTTACATGGCGTAAGTTTTGTCATAAAAATTTTTACAAGGTTACGATTTTTGAATAGAAGAGAATGGGAGGGGGTACTTTTAAAGCATGTAACAAACGAGGAGGGTAACAGACCAGACCAAATGTAATAGTATGTAAACCATATGTTTCATAATTTTATTTCCAATAGAAGATTTAAAGATGAAAGCAATTTCTTGAGAAGAGGATTACGCACAATGATTCTAGAGGGTAGAGGGAGATGGGGGAGAAGGGTTTGCCCTCCAATTTTATTTCTCGCTTTTAATGCATGGATTAAACAGAAATTTTGTTTCTTTGACTTCCTTATGTACTTATTTCATATCGCCGACAAGAGATTCTTGGTTTTCTTTGATTTATGAAAACCTCACAAAAGTACAAACTTCTCCTCATAGAGTTAGAAGTCGTATTTTAGCGTTTGATCCTTTCTGCTTATTCCAGTCCTTTTTTTTTTTTTTTTTTAACAAAATAACGATTTCGCATATTCGTTGGTTTCAAAACATCCGAAAACGAGAAAACTAGAGTTTTTTTTTCCCCAATGAATTAAAATTAATTCTTTCTCTCACACATTCTGGAATTCGGTTGCACTGTAGCTTTATTCCTACCAGGCTCATTTCATAGTTACCTGGATGTTTCTATTATTTTTTTATTGTTCAGTATCATAATCCCATTCACCACTTCCTTCTTTGTTTCGTCTAGTACCATAGTAGACGACTATTTTCTATTTTCTCTTCTAGCTCATAGTCCCGTTATGAATTTATTTGAGCATGCTCCTAGTTTTTACCTTTCTCCTAATGATTCTTCATTCAGTCCACTGTTTTTATCTCGAATGCTCTGTTACAGAGGCCCACCGCCTATTTTACTTTGGACATCTTCATAATCAGTCAACCGCTCTCCATTTCCGATACACTATTATCTATTGCTATTGCTAAAGTTACAATAAAAAGGATCTGGTTTGCTTCTATTTTATCATTATCGTTAATTTTTCATAAGAAAAAAATGAGTCAATTATCCTTCATAGAGATCAAGTTTCAACTAATACTGAATCTACAAAATGCTTAATATAAACCTAAAAAGTTCCATGATTTATACTTAATCCTTGCTAATAATTATATCGGTTTTCTTCGCGATTCACAGGTTTAACCTTCAGCATTTTCCACAAGGATATAGAGAAGAAATGAAACTTCGTGGGTTTCATTTTGTGAGAAACGAATATACGGCAGGCCAAAACTGACCACAAAAGTTCAACCCCATTTACAATAAAATAGTCTTTAAAGGCTTTGACAATGTGGTTGTGGATATAAATATAATATATATAATAAGTTTGCATATTATTTTTGTTTCATACATTATGAAAGATGAGATTCGCTTTTAATGGTAAATATAATATTTCATAGTATATGTATAACTAGGTCATTATGTACATGGGGAGTTAATTTAAAACCAAAAATTTAAAAGCATAGAATAAATAATACGATCCTAGGAATAAAAATAAAAATGAGACTAGTTGATTTTGATAACATTCGCGTTATAAAATCGTTTTTACATGTCTTTTTTCAAGTTTTTCATTTAATTATGTTATTAATATATGCATACTTACATTTAAATGTACTTACATTTAATATTTTAAAAGTATAAATTAAACAAAAAGATAATGACATATCGTCTCACCTCAAGAAAAACTTATTCAGACCAAAATTGTAGCTTTTTATGGGAAAAAGGTTTTCCAACATTCAACAAAGTAATATAAAACATAGGTTCTGGACCAAGAGAAGGTCATTTCCATCTTGTTTGAATACATTTATAGAACTTTTGAGGACAAAGAAGAGCCAGTATATTGAGTCTCAAGTATATCGATTTAATTTACAGTCTATATTTCATAGACTGTATTTCATAGACCAGCATGTTTAACAGCTTTGAAAGTCAAAAATCAAACATGAATGTGAAATATTTGAAAAGTGGTGTGTTAATGGCTACATTGTAAATGTACCAGAATACATTTATTGAAATAAAAATGTGTTCAACCGAGAAATCAGTTAAATTGAGATTATAATTAACATGTGATAGATTGACATTGACTTCTGGCATTGAGTAAATCTATTCTATTCTATCTATAATCTATTTTTACTTTCACTTACGTATATATGTAATATATAGTAAGTGTAAGTATTGCGATCGAGAAAATTTTTGAATCTGAGTTTTCGACGGATTTATACGTTTTGAGGTACCCTGAGTCGAAATGACCAAGTCCCGAAAAATGGTCTGTGTGTCTGTGTTTCTGTGTGTTTGTATGTTAGCAGTTTAGCTCAAAAACGAAAAGTCCTATGAAACTGATATCACGTATTTAAGGTAGGTATATGCCTTAGTTGGGACGGCAACTTTTTCCTTAAAATCGGCTAACCGGCAGTGGCACTTTATATCAACGCTGAAACACAGTTTTCTCAAAAACGGCTATAACGATTTTGATTAAACTCGGTGTATCATTATATAATTAAGTGGTATTTAATATAAATTAGGTCTTATCACCATTGATGTCACTTTACAGGGCTTAAATGCCCAATGTTCATATACGTCTTCTTCTAAAGTACCTTTAATATGGTTTATTTTAAAAAGATAATTATTTCACATAATTCAGACTTACGAAAAAATGCTAAATATAACTTTTGAAAGAATTTGATAAGATAATAAAGGAGAAAAAAAAATAAAAATTCTGAAAAACATAGCTATATACTCTAGCGCCTAAACGAATCTACCGATTTCATTGAAACTTCGCTAAAGTCATTTTCTCGACAACCTTCAAATTTATCTATATAACATTCATCAGCGAAAAGAAGCTGAAAAAAGTTAGGAGGGATGGTCAAATTAAATTCCGAATAACTCAAAAAGTATACACTTTTTGGAAATGTTGTGATAAGATGTTTCAAAGGTATTTAAATTGCCTAAAAAACAAAAGAAGTTTCATCGAAATCGAAGCATTATTAGTAGAGAAATCGCGATTTTTTAATATTTTTACTTTCACTTACGCATATATGTAATTTATAGTAAGTGTAAGTATTGCGATTGAGAAAATTTTTTAATCCGAGTTTTCGACGGATTTATACGTTTTGAGGTACCCTGAGTCGAAATGACCAAGTCCCGAAAAATGGTCTGTGTGTCTGTGTTTCTGTGTGTTTGTATGTTAGCAGTTTAGCTCAAAAACGAAAAGTCCTATGAAACTGATATCACGTATTTAAGGTAGGTATATGCCTTAGTTGGGACGGCAACTTTTTCCTTAAAATCGGCTAACCGGCAGTGGCACTTTATATCAACGCTGAAACACAGTTTTCTCAAAAACGGCTATAACGATTTTGATTAAACTCGGTGTATCATTGTATAATTAAGTGGTATTTAATATAAATTAGGTCTTATCACCATTGATGTCACTTTACAGGGCTTAAATGCCCAATGTTCATATACGTCTTCCTCTAAAGTACCTTTAATATGGTTTATTTTAAAAAGATAATTATTTCACATAATTCAGACTTACGAAAAAATGCTAAATATAACTTTTGAAAGAATTTGATAAGATAATAAAGGAGAAAAAAAATAAAAATTCTGAAAAACATAGCTATATACTCTAGCGCCTAAACGAATCTACCGATTTCATTGAAACTTCGCTAAAGTCATTTTCTCGGCAACCTTCAAATTTATCTATATAACATTCATCAGCGAAAAGAAGCTGAAAAAAGTTAGGAGGGATGGTCAAATTAAATTCCGAATAACTCAAAAAGTATACACTTTTTTGGAATGTTGTGATAAGATGTTTCAAAGGTATTTAAATTGCCTAAAAAACAAAAGAAGTTTCATCGAAATCGAAGCATTATTAGTAGAGAAATCGCGATTTTTTAATATTTTTACTTTCACTTACGCATATATGTAATTTATAGTAAGTGTAAGTATTGCGATTGAGAAAATTTTTTAATCCGAGTTTTCGACGGATTTATACGTTTTGAGGTACCCTGAGTCGAAATGACCAAGTCCCGAAAAATGGTCTGTGTGTCTGTGTTTCTGTGTGTTTGTATGTTAGCAGTTTAGCTCAAAAACGAAAAGTCCTATGAAACTGATATCACGTATTTAAGGTAGGTATATGCCTTAGTTGGGACGGCAACTTTTTCCTTAAAATCGGCTAACCGGCAGTGGCACTTTATATCAACGCTGAAACACACAGTTTTCTCAAAAACGGCTCTAACGATTTTGATTAAACTCGGTGTATCATTGTATAATTAAGTGGTCTTTAATATAAATTAGGTCTTATCACCATTGATGTCACTTTACAGGGCTTAAATGCCCAATGTTCATATACGTCTTCCTCTAAAGTACCTTTAATATGGTTTATTTTAAAAAGATAATTATTTCACATAATTCAGACTTACGAAAAAATGCTAAATATAACTTTTGAAAGAATTTGATAAGATAATAAAGGAGAAAAAAAAATAAAAATTCTGAAAAACATAGCTATATACTCTAGCGCCTAAACGAATCTACCGATTTCATTGAAACTTCGCTAAAGTCATTTTCTCGACAACCTTCAAATTTATCTATATAACATTCATCAGCGAAAAGAAGCTGAAAAAAGTTAGGAGGGATGGTCAAATTAAATTCCGAATAACTCAAAAAGTATATACTTTTTTGGGAATGTTGTATATGGTTTTCTAAAAGTTTATGGAATAGCCTAGAAAACAACAAAAGAATCGTTAAAATCGGATAATTAGGAGTAAGATATGGTCTATAGATAAGGTCTCTTTGCTTTAATACGTTCTGCTGCAATGGTTATATCCTTTGTTTCGGTTTTTGAATTTTGAATGTGTTAATAAGGTAATGCTAATTTTTTAAAAATATATTTAAAATCCACCTAAGCAAGTTGATGGCATTGTTAAAAAAACTATTTCATTGTACTTGTGTGAAAGAAGAAATAAAATATAAAATCATTTCATGGATGTATAAATAATGTGTTTATAATATTAAATACATTTACTGTAGTTTAGTAATTATTTATTAAATTTTAAATTGGTCTATAATCGTCTTATCTTTTTGGCTACATTCAAGGAATTGCTGTGTTATATATGTGTGCGATGTTATATGGCGTTCCTGGTTTTTGGGAATTTAAAGAGAAAAAAGGATTTTTTTTTTATTTGGGAAAGTGTTTATTATGCTATGTCTATTGTTTATTATGGCTTATTGTTGATAATTTGTAAGAGTATTGTTATGAGGGGAAGAAAAAATAAATAAAAATAAAATATAAAGTTAATGTCCGTATGGATTGATAAGTATGCTGTGTACGAAGCAACCCTATGCAGTAGGGCAGCATTACTTTTAATAAAGTATTTCTCTATAAATAATTAGGTATTAAAGTTAATTCCAAAATATTGTCATATAACTTTTTAGAAAACTAAATTAGTGAATAATTTGATGGATCTTCTCTTTGTGATATTCCTCTACTATTTCATTGTACTTGTGTGAAAAAAAAAAAAAAGTGAAATACAAAAATATTTCATAGATACGTTTAGAACCCTAAATATATTTACTGTAGTTTAATAACTCTAGATCTCATAATATAATTAAATATTTAGATATCTATCGTCCGTTTATTCCGAAAAATCATCGTGTAACCTTTTAGAAAATTAAATTAGTGAATAGTTTGATAATTCTTCTTTTTGCGATATTCCAACAGAATCCACATACAATTAGTGTGACAACTTTTGACCTGTCTATGACAGACACTGCAAATCTCTTAATTCCGTTTTAATAAACTTTGCAATGGAAAATAACAGTTTAATGACTTATAGTCGTACAATCCATAATCAATGGATCGAACAATCCATAATCAACGAATCGTACAGTTCATAAAATATAATAAATAGGACTTTTGTTATTTTAATAGCATTTGTGTTTTTTTAGCTTTAGCTCAGTTTAAAATGCAATTTAAAACATTTTATAATAGCCTAACATGGCCAGAAAATAATTTTTAATCAAAGTTCAAAGAGTAAGTGAAAGTTGTGTGTTGCGCGCACCAGATTTTTTTTTTTATTAATTAAAAGATATAAACACCTTCCTCCCTCCCCCCCCCAAAAAAACCTTTATCACTATAACCCAGAGAATTTCTTGGATTGAGTACTTTGTATGGAAGAAGTACTGTAGAGTTGCGAATGGAGGTGATTGGGTTATGAACATGCTCAACCGCCAGGTTTTTCCCCTTAAATATTTATTTAATTAAGAGTAATTTATTTTATAGAGGCTGGGTGTGCTCTTGGATCCGAGAGTGGTTCCATGGCTGATTTAATAGAATGAATAATTACTTAACATATGAAGTAAGGGCCTTATTCACTGAGCTCCTGTATATGAATATAAATTTTTACAATAATATGTTAGTTACCAAGTTGTATTAAAAAAAAAATTGTATATATGTGTATGCAAAACTTACACTCCGAACTAAGCCTCTACTTACCTCAAAAAAGAATAAGCAGGAAATCTCGCCATCAGAGATTGATCAAAGGTTGGTATATCCAAATGAATAATTAATTACGAACTCGAACCGAGGATTTTGAGTATTAGAGTATAGTGTATTACTCGCTGAGCAGCCTATTTCCCTGTATTTGTAAACATACGCCCCACATTGTGAACAAATTTGTTGAACCAAAAAGATGATAAAACCAACTAGTTTCCTTGCAAAGATCACCAGCTTAACTTTATTACCCTTCAAGTTATTTAGAAATAACAACTTTGCAAAATTGGAATGGACAAGTGAAGATGATCAAAGTTGCCATGCGATTAGTCCTAAAGCCACATACGATGGACAGGAAGTCACTAACCTTGTCACAATAAGTTCCAAGTCCTCACCTCCCTAAATCGATTCCCGCAGGGGACTTTTTATCTTAGCGTCACATCCTCCCTCTACACACACACTGGCTCCAAGCTACCTCTCAAAGGAGCTGCTCCAACAACTAAATTACTCCGCGGTGTGCATAATTCACGATGTGAGAAAAGGAAGGTAAACTCGATTAACGAACAGAAGGCTCTTTTTAGTTCCCATATTTGAAGCAATCTATCTGGTCAAATATTTATTGAATTTCTGAACATCTCCACATAATAAATGCCTAATGTAATCACCGACATAACAAACATCATTTACCTCGTCTTTAATAACTTTTGAAAAACACTTTCCAAGATCGTGGGTTCCAGAAAGTTAAATGCTTCTATAAAATAAGATTTTAATTATCTGTTTATACCTATTTAATTAATAGATATTTGACAAATCTAAATTCTTCAATTTCTTACGAAAACTTCATTAATTATTTATGTAGGCAATAGGGCACAGAAATAATTTAAAACGCAATTTGTAATTTAAAACATACTTTATTCAATAATAATTCAATAAGCAAAGGAGTAAGTAATACAGTTCTAATACATTCAAAATAATACGTATTTAACATTACAATAAATTTCAATCTCTTGATATAGAAATAATGAAACTTATTGTATTTATATTATTGCTTCATTTTTACGTTAATAGATAAAAACATTCTGAAATCTTCTCTCAGTTTTTGCCTATTTTTCAGCGGAATCTCTTTGATTATTTACTGAATACAGTTGAAGTGTACACCACAGCAGTTGTTATTTACTGTTTGCTAACTTTTTTTTTAATTTTTAATTTTTTTTTTAATTTTAATTTTTTTTCTCTTATGATATGCGGCATTGTCAGCAAGTGATGTCCAGTAAGGTGCCCACTAAGAGGACTCGGTCAGACGGTGTTAGTACCCCTTGTGATTCACCAGCGAATCAAAGAACTCGTCGCTGCCTGCGAGAAATAGCTCCAATGAGCTCCACCACAGTGAAAACTTCAGATCCTGAACCTCAGCCTCAACCAGGTACCTCTTTGCAAGAAATGGTTGAAGAATCTCCTTTCTTCACTCCAAACCCGTTCCAAGTGCTTCCCTGGAGTCAGCAGCAATACCCAGGGAACCAAGGCCTCCTCAGATATTTGTAAAAAATATCAAAAATTTCCAACTACTGTGTACACAACTAAACGAAATCTACTCCGGCAGTTATTCCTGCATCAACAGGACCAACGATACAAAAATAACAACAGATACTGCAGAAACCTACCGAAAAATTGTGAAGTACCTGTCCGAAACGAATGCAAATTTCCACATGCACCAGCAGAAACAGGAGAGATCGCTACGAGTGGTGGTAAGAAATTTACACTCCTCAACCCCAACTGAAGTGATAGAAGAAGAACTAGCAACGCTTGGTTTCAAAGTGCGTCAGATAACCAATGTTCTGAAGGAGAATAAGGAGCAGCCAGGAGTAAGTAATAAAGTTCCACTACCTTTATTTTTCGTGGATCTAGAGCCATCACTTGGTATTGAGAAAATATATGATATCAAGAGATTGTACTACACTATCGTGAAGATAGAGAAGCCATACCCCAAGAAGGACATTGTGCAGTGCCACAATTGCCAGGCGTATGGAGACACGAAAACTTATTGTCAGCATCTGCCGCGTTGCGTGAAATGCGGTGAACAGCACAAATCTGTGGAGTGCACTAAACCGATACAAGATCCTGCAGTGTGTGCACTATGCCAGGAGGGACACCCGGCCAACTACAAAGACTGCCAAACCTATAAGAGCCTCAAATCCAGATACCAGAAGAACCGGATTAAAGATGAGACAACCAGACCAAGAAGTGAACCTTCTAGAATTGTTAATAATAATTTATCATACTCCGAACTACTTGGATTTAAGAACTCAAATAATACATGTGAAGCCCTGCCGCAGCAACTACCTCAGCCCCAACCTCAATATTCTGTTCATCCTAACACACATAATCATCAACAACCTCAAATTCCTCATATTCCTCCTCCTTCAAATGCAACAGATCTCACCAGTTTGTTAGCATCTTTCCTCACCGATTTCAAATCCCTAGTTACTCCACTCATATCACTCCTTACAAATCTCGTATCTCACCTCATTCCTCCTTTAAAAAATCCCTAATGACTCACATCCCAAAACCCATGTCCATTCTCCTTTGGAATGCGAATGGTGTTAGAAATCACGTTGACGAACTAACAGCTTTATTACAAGACAAGAACATTGACGTAGCCCTAATTACAGAAATTCGACTGACCATAAAACAGCATTTAAAAATCCCACAGTATATAACATACCGTACTGACCATCCTGACGGTAGAGCACATGCCGGTACTGCTGTCATCGTACACCAATCCCTCTCCCATCACTTACTCCCATTACCTACTCAAGATTTCCTACAGTCAACCGCTATTGTAATCAAAACCTTCTCCTTTCCAGTCACCCTTGCATCAGCATATTGCCCTCCTAACAGATCCATATCCAAAGTCCAGTTCAGTTCTCTCCTCAACTCCTTAGTTCATCATTTCATCTTGGGTGCAGACTTAAATGCCAAGCATCAAGTTTGGGGTTCAAGAACCACGAATTCTCGTGGCAGAACATTTCAGTCTGCACTCAATCCCCAACGTTTCAGCCTCCTTCCACCCAACTCACCAACCTACTGGAACACAGATCCTAACCGCAATTCCGATATCCTTGATTTTTTTTCATCCAAAGTGGCATAGGTCCCCTCAATCATTCTCTTACCCGTCTTGCCGAACTATCCTCAGATCATAGTCCATTATTACTTCAATTATCTCTAGCTCCTATTCCTAAGTCTTCTCCACTGTCCTTCATCAGAGGTCTAGTTAACTGGAAACTCTTTCACCAAATCCTTTCCGATAAAATTGACCTCAGAATAACCCTGAAAACCCCAGATGACCTTGACAATGCCGTACACCTGTTTACCACCACTATCCAACAAGCAATCTGGACTGCTTCCTCTCCAAACCACTCCTCAAGAACTCCCAAGAAAAATAAGTTACCTCAACACCTCATATACCTAATCCATACCAAACGCCGTGCCAGATTATTATGGCAACGTACCAGAAACCCCATCGATCGTCGCTCCTATAATTATTACAGTAAACAATTAAAGCAGGAATTAGCCATCTTCAAATCCCAATCCTTCAACTCCTACCTTATTTCCCTCTCTGTTCATGACAATTCCCTATGGAAGATCACCAACAAAATTCTAAAATTCCATCATACTTCCCATCCCCTCCGTCGAAGCGATCTCTCCTGGGCAGCGTCTGATGAAGATACAGCTGAGGAATTCGCCAGACACCTCTCCAGAACATTTACCTCTCAACTGGAATCCAACCTCACCCATACCTCAATAGTAGAAGAATTCCATACATCACCCATTCCACTTTCCTTGCTCCCTAAAGCAGTTAATCCTTCTGAGGTCAAACATCACTTACAAAAACTTCCTCTCCGTAAATCTCCTGGATACGACCTCCTTACCTCTCAAATCCTTCGACAACTTCCTCCTAAAGCTGTTATATTTCTCACTTATTTATACAATACCATCCTTAGAACCACCCACTTTCCTCTTTTGTGCAAATATTCCACTATTATCCTGTTTCCGAAACCAGGCAAATCTACCTCACGTCCTACAGACCAATTAGCCTACTTCAAATCCTTTCCAAAATCTTTGAAAAGATCCTCCTGAAACGAATCCTACATTTTATAGAATGCCAAAATCTTCCTTCCCATCAGTTCGGATTTCGTTCACAACACTCCACAGTCCAACAAGGACTCCGAGTGGTCGATCATATTTCCGCAGCACTGGAAATCAAGCAATATAGCTCGGGTGCTTTTCTGGACATAGCTCAAGCTTTTGACCGGGTATAGCACACCGGGCTTCTTTCCAAGCTGAAAACCTATCTACCCAAGCCCTTGTACCTACTCCTCCGCTCCTAACTTTCTGATCGTACCTTTCGGGTTCGCTGTGGTTCAGAATTTTTCGACTCCTGCCTAGTTGAAGCCTGTGTTCCTCAAGGTAGCGTCTTGGGCCCCGTCCTTTATATCCTTTTTACCGCCGATATCCCTGTCCATCCCAATACCTTCCTGGCAACATTTGCTGATGTCACCGCCATCCTATCATCCAACTCAGATCCCGAAATAGCATCTTTAAATCTTCAAAGGCACTTCTCCATGATTGAGCACTGGTGTAACAAATGGCGCATCAAAGTAAACGAATCCAAATGCAAACACATTACCTTCACACTCCGCCGCAGATCCTGTCCATCAGTCCACTTTAATTCCATCCAACTTCCTTTTTCAGACACAGTCCGGTATCTTAGACCGAAGACTAACGTGGAACCCACATACTAGACTTAAAAGACAAGAACTTAACCGACGATACGGCCAATTATACAGACTACTGGCCAGAAAATCTCAACTTTCAATTGACAACAAATTACTGATCTACAAGACAATCCTGAACCCCATTTGGACCTATGGACTTGAACTTTGGGGGACAGCAAAATTCTCTAACATCAAACGCATCCAATCCTTTCAATCCAAAGTCCTCCGAACAATAGTCGATGCTCCGTTCTATGTAACCAACAAAACCCTACATCATGACCTTAATATCCCATTTGTCCTTGACCTTGTCCCTGAAAAATTGTCAAAATTCCATCAGAACCTTATCAATCATCCAAATCCCCTAGCCCAATTCCTATCTAGTTCCACTCATCCCTACAACCCTCCTCGAAGGTTGAAGCGGCAGTGGCCCAGAGATCTTTTATAGTATTTATTTTGGAGTTCTGGCAATGGCCAGATTCTCCACTCAAGACATGAGTATATGTGGCTAAGCGCTCTCGCTCAAACTCCACCGGCTTTAACACCGGTGAGGCGGTTGAGAGAGTAGCGCAGGGATTTGGGTTCCCCGCCTGATTGTATATATTGTATATAGGTATGACTGTATTTTTATGTTTTTAATTTACTTATATTTAGGTTATTTTATTTTTTTTTATTGTATATAGTTTTTATTTATTATTATTTAGTTATTATTTTACTTTTGTTAATTTTGTTTCTTTTTTGTATATACGGTGTGAATGTGTTCATTTATCATTATAATTAGTGTCCCTGTGACAGAATATTATATGTCTAAATAAATAAATTTAAAAGAAAAAATAGATAAAAACACTCTATTTGCAGGGAATTTTCAGTACCCAATTCAGGGCTCACGCCCGTAGGCACCGAGTAAAACCGAAACCTGTTAGTAATTGTATAAAATTATGAATTATTTGAGAAAAAATAATTTTAATAATAATTAATAAACCAACTAAATTTGAATCGTATTTGGATTTGGACTAAATTTGAGACATAAATAATTGTTATTAAATCTTAATAGTCAGAAAATAAAAAAACGTGAAAAAATATTTAAAAAAAAATGATTTAGGTAATTAAAAACACCTGTTGATACAAATTTTCTAAGTTAGGCAAACTACTGTTGATAATCATGCAGCGTTTGTAATTAAACGTCCAACAATCACGAAAAACGCTTCAAAATAAAAAACCTATACAGTATTTTTTCCTTTCTAAATCAGTGATTAGTTTCCAAAATATTTGTAACGGTTTCTTAGAAAATGCACCTAATCGGCGGATTAACGGTACTGTCGTAAGCGGCTACTTCCTTTTGCCACCCCATTTGTTCACGAAATAAATAGTTGTTTTGGGCAATTAAATTATTCCATTTCTATCTTTCTTTAATATAAGGAAAATAATAAACAAAAAACGTTGTTATAGCACTATAACTAAGCCATTTATGGGGAATGAATGAGGTAGCAGAAGACACTAGCCACAAACGTCAGTACCGCTTTTCCGCCGATTGAGTGCATTTTATAAGACACCTTTGAAATATTTTAAAACTAATCACTGATTTAGAAATAGTAATATGTTGCATAGAAGTTTTATTTCAAGGCGTTTTTCGTTATTGTTGGTCATATAATTACAAACGACACTTTATTTTCCATATTTGAAAATAATGATTTTAAGTTTGGATCATTCAAAAATATTTAATTCACTGGTGTTTTTATTACTTATTTATTTCTTTTATTAATATTTTTTCACGTTTCATCTTTCATTGCCTATTAACTGACTTTAATAAAAGATCAATTATGACGAAACGAAGCTAAATGCTGAATCACAGTGATCAAAAAAGTAACTCAAGTCAAAGTAGTAAATCTGCCATGTTTGGACGCCATTTTGTGGTAGTGAGTTCAATTGTTTTTGTGGAAATATTAGTTTTTTTTTTAAGAAACAAAATAAGTTATAGGGATGTGGGGAAAGGGGGAGTATGGTAGGGAGGTCTGGTCCACCGTGTATGATGTTTTTGGAGCCAAATGTCATCCAAAATGCACCCGGTCTGGACAATCTTGGCGATCTTTTCGTTAAAGGCTCGGTCACACAGAACGCGATATTTATCGCGGCGATATAGCGCCACAGTTGTATTACTATCTATTCCACTATAACAGTCACATAGAGAGCGTTACGCCACAGCGATACATGCTGTAGCGCCGGGGCCGGCGATACATTGATACAAATTACAAAAATATCGCCCTCCTTCGGCGTTATTCTCTACCTAATGTAGGCAGAAAAGTTAGCTAATACCCAAGTTAATAGGATTATTGCAGGATTATAACGGCGTGTTCACACAGAAGGCGTTATTTAGCGCGGCGCTACAGCGCTACTGTTGTATTACTATCTATTCTACTATAGCAGTCACACAGAGGGCGTTACACCTCAGCGATACATTCTGTAGCGCCGGGGCCGGCGTTACGTTTGAAAAATATTACAAGTGTATCGCCGGGGCCGGCGTTATGTTTGAAAAATATTATAGATACAAATTACAGTTGAAATTATTTAGTGGTAGTATTCATATAGATATGTAAAACACCGAATTATTTATATAAAAAGTGAGGAATTGTCCATTTTTATTTGATATGACACCTCAAGCAAATATTAAAAAAAATTATTAAAAAGGAGGTTACATGGAAAAAAATTGTGGAAGAGCTAAATATCACAAGTAATGTATTAATTGATATTATTATTATAATTATTGAACATTATAATAATTATATGTTATATTCTTTTTTATCTTGAAATCATTTAAAAATTATACTTACGTTCTTTTACTAATTTTAATTTTGCCTATACTAAAGACATAAATGATAAAAAAAAAATCTGTGTATATTGCATATTTAAAACGGTTGAGGAACAGATAATAACTATCCAAGATATATATGGCAATAAAAGAAATTCGTTACTACGAAATTAATATTAAATAGATATGCCATTTGAAGTAAATAATAATTTGAAATAAATCTGAAGTTTTACATAAGAAAAAGTAGAACGAAAGTTCATTATTAAAATCTCTTCTGGAATATACTAAAAAATTATATATATATATATATATATATATATATATATATATATATATTTAATTTTTTGAATATTTCAAAGCAAGAAATACAGGAATAACCAAATAACATATCTTTTTAGAATTTTATGTTCATTAGCACAATTTTTAAGAATTGGAATGTAATACAATTTTGTTAAAGAGAAACAAGCTTCATCGCTAGAAACCGGCAGTAAATATTCGAAAAACGTGTAGCAAAAACTCAAACACTAGCAAAAAATTGTTGGAAAACCTAATAAATATAAAGCAAACAATTTCTTAATAAAAACAAATTAAATTGAAACATAGTTTATTTATCTATAAAGTTATGGCCTTATTGTTAATTTAATTTTTTTATTATATTATTAAAAAATAGATGGTTTTTCGATTGTAGATTGTCAAGTCCTCATTTATTTAGTGTTGAAGGGAGTGATTCGTAATTTTTGACTAGTGGTTCACGTCAATAGTCATCTCAACAAAAATAATCAAACCAATCGTCCTCTCATATTTATTACCAGAAAAATTAAATTTTGAAATGTTACCAAAGCAGTTGTTAATTAATTAGCTTAACCTCATAACTATAAGAAAATATATTGGTATTTTGACTTTCGCTTACCTATGTATGTAATATATAACAAAGGGAAAGTATTCCTATCGCTAAAATTTTCGAATCTGAGTTTTCAACGGAAATACACGTTATGAGGTCCCCTAAGCCCAAATAACCAAGTCCTGCTAAAGGGTATGTGTCTGTGTGCAATTGAACAGCCTAGCTCAAAAACGAAAACTCACACGAAACTTAAATAGCGTATTTAAGGTTTTTATATATAAAATCAGCTAATCGGAAGTATCTCACACATATTTACAGTTTTCCCAAAAACTGCTCTAACGATTATGATTAAACTCGGTGTATCATTGCATAATTAAGTGGTCTTTAATATCATTTAGGTCTTTTTCCCATTAATCTCACTTTACAGAGTTTAAATGTACAATGTTTATATACATATTTCCCTAAAGCACCTTTAATATGGATTATTTGAAAAAATCAACACCCTTATATTGACAGTAACTATAAAAAATGGCTAAATATGAAGTTTAAAAGAATATGATAACTGGAAACTCAAGAAAAAAGAAAACTGCTTATCCTGGTTAAAAATGAATCTCCGGAAATAACAGTCAGAAGGTATACGTATAATATATCGTTAGAAAGCGAAGAATTTCAGAAAAATAAAATTAAATAAATAAATGTAATAAATAAATAGAAGGTAACGCAGACTGACAAAAAAAAATAGAAATAATAATTTCAGAAAACTAACATTACTTAACGTAAATCACATGTTTCCAATGAAATTAAGCGAAATTCCCTTACTAAATGTAAACTTTTAAAGTACTTTTCTAAGTTTGAAAAAAAGTATTTAAAATCCACCGAATCATGCTAATGTCATTGTTTAAAATACTATTTAATTGTACTTGTGTGAAAGAAGTGAAATATAAAAATATTTCATGTATATATTTATAACCATAAATACTTTTGATGTGGTTCTATAACTCTAGATATGATATTATATTTAAATTATTGGGTATTTATTGGCCCTTTCTTAAAATCGTCAAGTAACCTTTTAGGAAATTAAATGAGTGAATAATTTTATGAATTTTCCCTTTGTGAAGCACCAACATTGTCGACTTCCAATTAGTGTGAAAATTTTCAACCTATCCATGGCAGGCAACGAAAATCTCGTAATTTCATTTTAGTAAATTTTATAATGGAAAATGACAGTTTAATAACTTATAGTCCTACAACCCATAATCATTTATATGTTAAATATTTAGATGTACTTTCAAATCTCTCTAGGCATATATGAACCTTTTGGTTGTCAGAAAAACTAACTTCAATTTCAACATTCTTCATTATTAATTTTAGTGATGTTTCTATTGGCGAACTTTATGCCTTTATTCGCAGTTCTATATTTCAACGTTGAAATCACCTACTCTGGAATCAACTTGCTCACTGTCTGTATAGATACAACTTTTCCAACTAGAAATATCACTAAAATGACATTACTCAAAAATCTTGAAATTATAGTTATTCATTATGTCAACTGAAAGGCCTCAGAGACTGAAGTTATGTGGTTTATAAAACTAGATTTTCATTGGCTACCGTCGATATAATAAATAGACTTTTTGTAATTTTACTGGTCTTAAAGATTTGTTATCTCTAAGCTTTAAACTTTAGCTCCGTTTAAAATGCACTTCTAATTTTTTTAAATAACCCAACATTGCCACAAAATTATTTATATTAAAAGTAGTGGGGTAAGTGAAAGTTATGTGTTACCCGCACCAGATTTTTTTTGTTACTTGTTTAAAGCTGTTATAGATTTGAGAAATACACATGATTTAATAAATTATTTTGATTTTACTGACCTAAATGAAGTTGGTTGGTGGTTTGTCTCTCTGGATAAAGAACATCCAGGTTATCAATCAATGCCCGATCAATTAAATAACACTACTTTTAAACTAATCAGGTTGTAGTTTCAAAATAAAAAAACGTCTGCCAAGTAAGGTCAGTATAGCTTCCTCACCGTTGTCATTGTATATTACAATGTATACCATTTTTTGTATGAGAATAAAATCTCTGGGAGAAGCCGATTCGGAAATATAGTTACCCTTCAACATTCAACAAAAGAGTGCTGTATTTGAAGATCCCATATTTGATTATCCTTAATAAAAAAAAAATAAAATAAAATGCACCCTGAACATGAATTTCAATACTGTTAGTGTAAAAGGTCTTATGTAAAAATTTATTGTTTTACAAGAGTGCATAAAACTTATTATTTCTTTATGCTTTATTAGTATAATTTCATATTTTATTGTCATCTGCTACTATCCATAGTAGCAGACTACTTATATCAGTTGCAGACTACAAAATGTTACCTTTAATACAAATGGAATACAATTTGAAAAATTTTACATACGACTTTTTGCACTAATAGTAGTAATATACAGTAGCGGACCCAGATTTAATTTTGGGGGGAGGGCTTCAGCCTGTAAGATTTTTTTTTCATATACACAACGATAATTAATTTGAAAAAAAAAACCGCTGCAAATTATTGCACAATTTCCAAACAATTATACATTTAAAGTAACATTACCTTCCTAGTTATTAAGAAAAAAGGTGATTTCAATTATTGGACTAAACTTTTTTTTTAATCATTAGTAATATGCTAAAAAAATAATTTAAAGCCCAAAACAAAAGATATATATATATATATATATATATATATATATATATATATATATATATATGTATAACCTTTGCAGTAGAAAAAACTAGAGACCATATCTTTGCTCCTAATTATCCGGTTTTAATGAATTATTTTTTTTTAGGAAATCCCTTAAACCTTTAAAAATCATTATAGCCATAATGCGAATGGCGGACGGCGGACTGACAAAAAATTTTTTATTCGTTTTTCGTATTCTATGTATCCTGAAACGTAAAACCTCAAATTTTAAAAGGGGTTTAAGTTTTTGTATCTTTTGGTCGATCACAATGGTTCATCATTGAAAATAATAAACCAAGAATATATTAAAATCGCGATATCTCTACTAATAGTGCTTTGATTTCTATGAAACTTCATTCATTTTTTCGGAAATTTAAATACCTTTCAAACATCTTGTCACAACATCGACAAAAATGTGTATATTTTTTGAGTTATTCGAAATTTAATTTTACCATCCCCCGTAACTTTCTTCCCAGCTTCTTTTCGTTGAAATATGTTGTATAGATAAATTTAAAGGGCGTCTGGAAAATGACTTTAAAGAATTTTCATTGAAATCGCTAGTTCGTTTAGGCGCTATAGTCTATAGCAACCTAGGTTTTTCGGCCGCCATCTTGAAAGTAAAAGGCGGATGGCAATGTCGGTGAAGGAAGATCATCCTCGGGCGACTTCTGATTTTATATCCAAATTTGAAAAAAAAATCGGTCCAGTAGTTTCGGAGAATGAGCGGATGGAGGATGGCGTACGGCGGACGGCGGACGGACAAAAAAATTGAATTCGTTTTTCGAATCTACTTATCCTGATACGTAAAACCTCAAATTTTAAGAGGGTGATAAGTTTTGAATTTTTTGGTCACTCACAATGCTTCATTATTGAAAATAATAAACCAAAAAGACTAAATAAATAATTAATATAAAATAAATACACTTAAAAATATTAATAATAAGATAAAATAAATAAACTTTAAAAAAATAATAATAGTAAAATAAATAAATGAACTTTAAAAATGAAAAAATAATAATAATAAAAATAAAATAAAAGTTCTGCTAAGGATCATTAGTCATAAACACCATATATTTTTTATAAGACTTTCATAATGTAGGAATTTCAGTTAAACCTAAATGAAGTTTTAACCTGAACCTAATTATGAACATATTATTTTATTGAGCGTTTGAAATTTTAATGCACTTCTTAAAATTAAGTAACATTCTTTCATCACAATTAAAGGGTATCAAAATGATGCAGGAGAAACTAATATTACTCAGAAAATGAAATCTTTCCGAGTACATGATGTGAAATTTTACCTTTCTAAAAATGGTAAAACTATGTAGAGGTGTAAATTAAGTTAAATTTTCGATATTTGTTTTCCATAAAGTTAACCAGTTTTGTGTTTATCTGCTTTTCTAGTATTAATGTTTAAAAAAAAATTATTCATTTATGACATATGAGATTATAACTGTTTTTCTACTAAAAGTTACTGGCGATACTTATGTAAAAAGACCCAAATATTTATTATTTAACGATCAAGACAATAGAAATCAACATATATTTAAAATTAGAGTTCCTGATTATTTAAAGCATATGAATAAAATCACGATTGTTAAACCCTCTTGAATAGAATAGAAAAATAACTTTATTGTGGAACGAAGTCCCTTTAGAATAACAAAATAGTACAAAAGAAACAACTTAATTTTGGCCGAAATGCTTGGTATTTAATTTCATTAAATTTTTTATTCTATTTAACTTATTTATTGAAAAATATTACAATCTGTTTCAAAGGACATTTATAATAGTGTTCAGAGATAAATACAATAAATAAAATAAATTATACAGAAAAATAATATATAATACAATAAATAAGTCATTAAATCAAATACATTTAATGAAATTAGATTAAAAAATCACTGAAAACATGAAATAATCTTGCGATATACAAAACATTCAATCATAATTTCATAATAAAATAATCTATGTTTAAAAAAGAACATAAATGTAAAGAAAGCAAAAATAAAATTCGGAAATATTGAAAAAATCTATCTTCGTAAGATTGAAGCAGACGGCCGAGGCGATGGTATTCTACCAATCAGTCTATGTGCTTTTTGATTTCATGAATCCTTTTTCTTTTTTTTTTTACCTTATGCTGAAGAGCTAAACTAATGAGCCTCCTCGTCAGAATCATTATTTTCTATTTAAAAAAATGAATAAGAAAAATATCGAAAACAAATTATTAATATACAAGTTGCGGGAAGCAGGTACTCTAGCTGACTAGGCCAGGCAGAGCGACGGGCTGCTGTATCGCTTTCAAAGTAACGCCCTCTGTGTGACTGCCCCGGATTAGATATCGCCGTGAGTATCGCGCGTTATTGTAACGTAACGTCGGATCGCGTTCTGTGTGACCGAGCCTTAAGGACTATTGATTAAAGATACTGGTAGATATACGTCCGTCTCTTGAATAAATGTTTCATTGGCTTCTAGTCTAACTAGGAATCTTTATCATGGTTTCGTAAAATTCACTTCGGCTCAACATAGATTCTTTCTGTTACACATACTTTTACGTACAAAAACTTAGCTATTGTTATCAAGATCTAAGTTCAGTGAAAATATTGATATCAATTCAACAATGCCACTTCAACATGACGTCTAGTCTAAGCTTATATTGAGCAATTACTTTTCAATGAATTAAATTAAAGTAACCGATGGAATCTGAAATAGATAGACGCCACCGATCTCCAGATCATTCATAAATTAGTTATAGAACATATTTGTTGTTGAACTGATAAGGAAGTATATTGACTGAAAAAAACTCCTGCTGGGGAAGAACCTGCACTGAAAACGAAGCTTCGTTGATATAAAAATCTATTGAGTGAGCCATTTGTCATTTTATAGTAAGCTATTTCCTGCACCTGGTTGTTAATGCCTCACTACCTTAGAAATTCCGATTACATTATGACAGAAGTAATCTTGTGTCTTCTTCTATTCTGAAATGACATGATTTCGTACACAGCAACATATATTTTGTGATGAAAGTTCTTTAAATTCGATAAAATAAATGTTGTAAATCATGTATAACACAGTTTATAAAAGGTTTGATATATATTTATAGGTCAATTCGGAAAGAACTGATTGTTATGGGGTGACAAAATATTAACATCAATCTAATAATATTTCTATTTGAAGAGATAATGGTTGTCAGTTCTTCGACATATTTATCTTCCTTATCAATTTTAGTATAAGCTGAATAATATAATCTCATTGAATTTAGGTCTCGAATAGGGTATTCCACCATTTCATTGAATTAATGGGAGTTTTGAGATAAGCGGAGATGATTAATAACGTCCTGAAGCAATAAAGACACGGAATCGAACTAAATCCTCTTCAGCTTAGTCTAAATTGAACTTGCCCTTTTTTTATTCCCTACATGATTTATTTATTTTACTTCTTTAAGTGCCAAAAGGTAATCGGCTGAAATATTTTTTATATTCTTCGAAATATCGAATGGTGCCGTTTGGGTACGAAACCATCAATTTTAAATTTATATTGCAAGTTTAATCAAAGCCGTTAGAGTTTTTTTCGTTTGAATATTTTTTTTTAGAAAATTGCAAAATCTATGATATAAATTGGCACTCAAGGTGAGTGGGTTTTGGCCAGAAATTCACAGTCAAATACCTAACTAAACAACGTAATTTCAACTTCATACGACACTGTTGTTATTTGAGTACAAAAACACACACGAAAATTTACGATACTGGATCATTAATTAAGACTCTAAACGGATACTTTTGTTGAAAACGATGGGTTGAACTTTTCTCGCTTTCATACTTTCTTTTACAATATATTTATTAAACATGGATGTTAAATTAAAATTGTTAACTGTTTTGCTTGATATTAAATCCTTGAATTGCCAGAAATTGATAATAAACCAGTGAAGATAGAATTAATCTTCGGGAGTAAGTAATTCATAAAAAACAGTAATGAATAGTCAATGAATAGTAATGAAAAACAGTAAAAATAAGTATCTTTATTAAATCAATCATCGCTTTTGTTCATTTTTGTTAATAGCAGATAACCTAAGAATTCTCATTAGAATTTTATTTTCACCATCTACTATAAATTTTAAGTGTCTCATTTCTGATTGACTGAAAAATTTCGGAATCTATATTTCTTTAATGTCCTCCAATTCACTGTTCTGGTTTGGTTCCAGACTGTCATTTAGCCATTGATCAACTCTATACAGCTGGTACGTGGCCCTTAATTGTAGTGAAATAATATAGTGTATATTAATAACATAACGTCTTATTCCTACATAAAAATTGTTAGACATATAGTTGAATCGTAAAGAAGAAGAAACTGAATGTGAATTATACGGGATCCAAAATAGAGCTTTAGAATTAATCAAGCTCGAAAGAAATTATTGTTATTCTTAAAAAAAAAACAAAAAAAACTACAAATAGTTTTGAAGTCAATAATGCGTAATTAAAATTCCAAGGCTATTGATTTCTCTGCTAAAATAATTATTTAATCTAGAGTACTCACTTTATAGAAGCTGGTTGTGCTCTTTATCGACTAATGAAGTGTTTGATTTATCTTATGATGGCTACCATTGAATCTTATTTAAATCAAAATATAAAAATAAAGACTCTAAAAGGTAAATTAAATCATCATAAAAGTAATATTATTGCTAAGAATCTTGTTATATTTTATCAAAAGTACAACCAGATAGCGAGATATTTCTTCACATACATCTTATAACTAAGGTCAATTATACTCTAATATTTACGTTAAGCAGATTCTTAATGTCTTAGGAGAATCAATTATTAGATTCTTTAAACTGAAGCTTGATTTTAAACAAACTCATAAGTGCTAATGAAGTCCTTAACAATTGTTTATGTTTTACTGTTGCTATTTTATTTATCACTAAATGCGCATACACATTTACCTATAATCAATTCGTTATATTTATTTTCAAATTTTCGTAACCTAAATAACTAAGTATTAATTAATTAGGTAATTAATAGAGTTAGATTAATATATATCGCTCAAAAATATTTGAAGACAGCAGCTACTTTACGGAGGCCACTTATGGCCTATAAGCTGCAGGTTCCTCACCTATGACATAGCCTATTAAGCACTGTGTATTCAGTCAAAGGCAAAAGTAAAATAATAATAATAAAATAGTTAATAGATAAAGTAAAACCCGTGACATTAGAACCCATGAAGAATCTTAGGTTCTAAAGAAGAGGAGTTTCAAGACTGAATATGAGTTGTGCGGGGGGAGGGGAGAGAGGGGATGATTGGGTCTAAATGACGTTCAACTGCCTGGTTTCTCACTTAATTGATGAATGAATTAAGGATATTACGCTAGGCAGACTCCAGAAGGTAGGCCTGATCCCAGGATTGATCCGCGAATGATAAAAAAGAATAAAGAACTATCTGCCGAACCCGAACTCGAATCTGGTCCCTGTAAAATAGTGACATTGTTACTGAGCTATCTCGCTCAGTATTTTCGTTCTGTAACATTTTTTTCTGAAAATGATTGTTGAAATTAAAGGTGATAGAAACGATTATTCAATGAATATCACAAGAAATTTCTCCACAAAAATACTGAAGATAATAATTATTATATTAAAATTATCCTCAACATGTTTAACAGCTTAACTTATTTGACTTAATTATGTTTCAATACAAAGAAATTTCGAAAACTATAACAATCCTATAAATTATTTTTAGTTGTTTCTTCATTCTTTTATTTTAAACAACTTAGATATAAAAAATCAAAAAAATAAAAGTAAATAACAAAAAAACACTCATGAATAAAGAATAAACAGACCAGAGGAGAACAAAAACTGGAATCATGAAAAAAAAATCCAATAAAGGATATTTTAAAGTTGTGTGGGTAGAGGAAAATTGAAAGGTTCAAAATCTTGAATGGATGGCGGGCACTGGTGGCTGGAATAAGGTCAGGGTTTTATCCCCTGTGAGTTAGATAAATAATAAGAAAGAGCTACGAGAACGCTTAATGGACAGACCTTTGAAGTTATCGATTTTGAACTTTTTTTTAGATATTGTTGACTTTAAAATAAATTGCAACGGTCCTGGCTACTCAATTTTTTATGGCGGGTAGATATCCCAGGAAACATATAGAGTCTATTTATCTATTTTGAATATTTATTACATTATTTTACACATTTCTGTCGAAGAAAGAGAGAGAGAATATAACGAAATTAAATAAATAAATAAAATAAATTAAAACTGCAAGGGGTCGGGGGGAGGGGGGAGGAGGGGAAGAAATTGCAAGAACATTGAATCTTCATGACGCACTTGACCAGTAATCGCTTGAGGGAAATCTTACGGAAGAAGGACGCCGATCATACCTCTAATCGGAAGCTGGCCGATTTCTGGCATTGGTGGACATTCTGACATAATTCGTTGAGATTATCGTGCAGTAGATATATTTTCACTTTTCTACTCTCGGGAATGATTTTCCTTTTATGCTGATTCTGTTATTGTGGGGGAATTTATTGATTATTATGATAGAATTTCTTTTGTCTTCATTTATTTTGAGACCGATCTACTCTGCCTCTATTATCAGTTTTAGCAAGTTTCTTAATTTACTATTTACATTTCACAGAATCCAGCACATACATACTTATTAACTATGCAATTTGGCATGATTGACAGAGGACTTTTAAGAGGTTTTTAATATTTTTATCTCCGAGGATTATTACAAAATGAAAGGAACTGGGACTGTTTCTGATGATGTTTTGATAAAACTCTAAAAGCTCGGTATGAGTCAGATAAGGAAAGTATGCTATGTTCCTGTTAAGGAAGTATTTTTTTTTAAATATTTAAGTTATGGAAAGGATGAATAATATTTTGGAAAAGTTTCATAACAAAAATAACCTCTAATAGAATCTGTTTAAATTAGAGGTCTCTTCAACTATCCAAAACCAAATTCCCTGCCTAATGAATAATACATTATTTTGTTTTCTATATTAAACACTTTTATTGCGGATCTATCACTATTGGTAAGTCAATATGATCAAAGGATCATATATGGTTCAAGAACGAGCCAAAATATGTCCAATTTTCATAGCGACTTTCTAAGAATATTATCATTAAAAAAATAATAATAATAATTTATAGTTACCAAATTAGGTTACAAGACCCTACACCATGACCTTAACATCCTATACGTCCATGACATCATCCCATCCCGATTCTCCAACATTCACCAGAACCTTATTCATCATCCCAATCCTCTAGCGCAATCCCTATACATCTCCGATCATGCACACCATTCCCCTCGAAGGTTGAAACGGCATTTAGGTATGGATGTGTTTAGAAGTTATTATTTTATTTTATTTGTTTATTTTTTTCTTTTTATCTACTTTTTTCATCAGTATTATTTATTTGCTTTTTATATTTATATTTATTTCTCTATTATTTGTATATATTGTATGAATGAGAACTTTTATCTCTAATACTTATAGCCCTCCAACAGCGGCGGATTGTATTATTATTCAATAAATATATAAAAAAACAAAACAAAAAAAAATAGATTAATCAAATTTTATTTAATTTTAAATGAAAGACTAATTGTATTGGGAGATAATAAGTTTTGACAGTGAGTTCAACGTTTAAAACCTCAGGTCTAAAAATGAACTAAACGAGCAATTTATTTGTTATCAAAACTTTAAGAAATCGGAATATTTGAAATAAAAAGATGACTAATAACTTTAAATTTTTTTAAGTGAATATTTCTTTAAGCGCCTTTTGCACTTTTTTTGTGGAGAGTGAATTAGATTGAGACGTCAGATCTCCGATGCGTAACACTAAATTAGGCTGGAATAAACTAATTTAAGTGTTTTTGCATATGAATTAAAATATCTCAAAAACTAAAAATCGGACCTTTTTAGAGAAGGAAATGTTCATCACTTCATCCTCTTTGTAATGATCTATTATTCCAAATTGTATCTTAACACGAGTGTTCTGATCCTATTTTCAAGGAGTTTCTAATGTTTTAAAATTCAAATTTCTATGTTTTTAATGTCTGTCATAGCTAACTAAATGAGTTCCTACAATTTAGGCACGATTAAATATAAATGTTTTTCAATGAAATATAAATAAAAAGCCAGTTTCTACCATTTAATAATGAAACTTGTTATAAATCATTAAATATATTTTTGGGCCTTTTTGGCTGAATTCTCAATATATTTTTTGTCGTTTAGTTTGATGAAAAGAGTCAAATAAGCTCTTAAATAGGTTATCTCTTCATAAAATCTAACATTTCGTATTACATTGGATAAGTTATCACTCAACGGATCCTGGAATTTTGTTTTTCCATCGGAAAGTACTTCGCCCCAACAACCGTCATGGTATTACTATAATCAGAATTTTCTTTTTACCGTCTGCTAATGATGAATACAAATATCAGCTGCGGTAATTTGAGCTTTTAGTAATTAGCTGACAAAATAATGACTCGTTAGATATGAGGAAGAAGGGTAGCTAGCAGCACTTCATTCATACTTTGTTTTTACCACTTCTTTTTTTTAAAGAAAAGAATCTCTCTTACTTTTTGGTCCCTTTTTTGTTCCCGTCTCATATTTAGTGCCAGGATTTCTCCGCGACTTGATTATAGTAATATTCCGATGTGACAGTTATATAAGATGGTAACAGTTTAACAGTTTAACAACAGTTTAAATTTTAAATAAACGATATATCTGTATTTATATTGATGTAACCAAGTGAATAACTCCCGAAGAGAAAAAGTATATTATGTATATACCTCATCATTTTCATCCCAATAACGTCCCGTCAGAATCTTTACCCTTGTCCAGAGGTGTCCCACAAGGCTCCTCCTTTTCTCCCACTCTTTTTTCCATCTACATCAATGACCATCCATCCTATATCCTACACTGTCAATACCATCTGTATGCCGACGACATCCAGATTTACCTCTCCTTCAATCCGATAGACTCCTCTGATGCCATCCAAAAATTACAGAAAGATATAAACGGAATTGAAGAGGGCAAACCACAATAGAATCACTCTAAACTCCGAGAAAAAGAAAGCTATCCTGATCGGAACTCCCTCACTCCTCAAATCCTTATCGACATTCCCCAATCTTTTCCTGAACAACTCACTTATTTCATTACATACTTCTGTAAAAAAACATTGGTGTTACCTTTGATCAAACTCTCTCCTGTAAACTACACATCTCCCAAATTTCCCGTCATACCATCCCCCTGAAACAGTTTAACCGTCTCTGCTATCTTCTTCCATATAAATCCCGACAACTCCTGGTTTCTTCCCTTGTGTTCCCCCAATTCGACTATGGCTGTCTGGTGTACGGCCGACTCACGGGAAAATTCGAGGCCAAACTTATACGCCTGATGAACTGCGCAATACGTTTTATTTTCGGAATCTCAAGAGATACGCGTAGAAACCAGTATTACACCAAGTTGAAATGGCTCTATCCACCCAACCGCCGTTTATACTTTCTTGCTACTTTTCTATACCAAGCTATCAGAACACAGCGACCTTCCTATATTTTTCACAGCCTACAATTTAAATATTCCATTCAATCCCGTCCCACTAGATCTCGTACTTCTGACCTCTATTCACCTCCTCACCGAACTGCTTCGTTTGAGAAATCCTTTATAATTCTCCACCTGGAATATCATCCCTCCCGATATCCGACATGCGCAATCAGTTTCCTCATTTAAATCCCTCCTTTTTAAGCACCTACTTCTTTCTCAACCCGATTGATCATGAAAACTAGATAAGAGAGCTTTTTAAGTTCCCCCAGAAATGGTTTTGTTTAATTATATTATTTTATTTTTACATGTTTGTATTGTATATATCTGTATGTATTTAGTGGTTTTGTTTTATTTTTCTTCCAATATTTTTATTTTAATGAGCATTGTAAATATTTAATTTAATTTGATGGCCACACAGGCATCTCCTCTGTATCTTTAATTTGTCCTAAAGGGACAAAAGTCTCAGAATAATAAAAATCTATTTACATTTCCTTTCATTCCATTTTGTTATATAAGTAATAAAATTAATTATAAGATATAAAAGTATAAGAAAAACGCCTATGTATTTAGAACAGTTAGAATCTACCTGCTCTTTACATTAGTTAGGTTTGTTGGGCCCTCGGCTGAACCTGCTCAAGCTAACCACAGGGGTTTGGTTTCACATGATGAAAGTTCTAATTAACACAGCTGGTCAACAACTAAGAAACCAATGATGAATTCCTCCAACTTTAACCCAACACTAAAACTTCATTGAATGAATATTATAACAGGTATCAAAAATACTTCCTTGTTAATACCTCAAAGCTGGATTATTTAATCGAAATGCTAACGTTAATTATATTGGTTACAAATGTGTTAAAGATCAAATGTCAAGATAAAGCCGTGGTATACACAAAGAGTTGCGGATAATGAAATTTTAACTATAATTTTTGATAAGATTTGATAGGTACTACTGAAATATTTTTTTTTTTCCGGAACAACTACTCATTTCCTTGCAACTTTCCAATTTAGAATATAACTTATTTTCTTATTTTTTAAGCTTCAACTCGGTGTACAAGCAGAAAACATGAGAAGGCCTGAGAATTCCGAAGATGTTTCTTATAAAACAGTCACCCAGCATGTAAAAAACAAATGTAATACAGTAAACACATTATTAGCAAAATGTCTTCGTATTTCAATAGATACCCTCAATTATCACTCAAAAATAAATTGATTCTATATAAAGCAGTTATCACCCGCCCTATAATCACCTATTCTTCCCCACTTATACTTGAGTTATAAAGGAGTTATATTTGTAAGTCTAACTATAGAAAACTAGAAGTGATTCAGAACATATGCATGAGAATAATAAAAAAATACCCACCATATACAAATATAGCCACCATGTTAACAGAATTGCAGCTTCCAACAATAAAACAACACGTTTATCTTGAAACACAGAAATTCTTTGAGAATACAACAACATCTTATAATCCCAAGATCCAAACAAAATAAGAAACTATGACAAGAAATCACTGTAACGGTACACACACAAACGGACAAAACTCATACTCCTAACATGATATAAATTATTGAATAATAATTTATAAGATATAAAACATGTGACTGTGTCCTTAGTGTTATTTTATATATACTGTATGCAGTTAATCTATATAAGTTTTATGATATTTATTCCTTATTATAACTTATGTAGTTTTTTTTTTCTATTTTTCCTACTGCACCAAATATATTTCACAATGAAAATAGCAATCACACCACCTTATTCTAACAATTCTAAGGTAATGTTGCCATATGCATGTAACCATTATTATAACTTATTGTGTTGTATCCATATGTAAATAAAATAATTTTTGATTTGATTTAAAAGGTTCAAATCCATTCTTTCACACAACCCTCCATATACTAAGCAACCGTAGTCGAAGTGGAGGAAAACAAGGAATGTTACAAGTAGCTGTCTGATTTTTTGAGGAGTTTAATCACGGAATCTAAGGAGTAGTTTAAGAACAGTTATGGATTTTCGGATAATTTAGGAAATATTGCTATTCAAAGAAAGGTTCTGATCAAAGGTTACTCATAGATTTTTGATTGATGAGAGAAAATGAATGGAGCGGTTATTGAGGTGAGGACCTTACCATCCATCTAAAAATGGTGGAATAATAGGCAAGGAAACCGAATTGTGAAGGATTGAGAATGCGGTTTTGTTAAAGAAAGTTTTTAAATTAGGAATGGATTATTCTTTCAAGTCGTTGGATAAAATTTATTTGGGGGGTATGAAGTCGGGAGCTGAGAAAGAAGCTCCAGATTTTGTCCAATGGACGGACAATAGCTCTTTTCCAGGCTTCGGGAAATGGAATTTCGGAGAGAGAAAATGCATTTAACGAGTATTTGGTCATGTCTATAATCGTTTGTTTTGGATTTAAGGACATGGACAAGGAAATAATAGGTCAGTAGGACGAGAAGAATTGTAAAAAATCGTTTTACAAGTTAATAAAATAAGTATCGGCCTGAAGTCAATTTTCACAACTAATTCATTTTATCAATGAACTTTGAAAACAGCAAAACAAATAAATAAATACTATTCACATAAGGAAGTCCTGGTATAAAGAAAGAATTTCCATTCCCTTAAAAGACAGAGTGGCATATTTGAATAAGAGTTTCCCCATTTCTTTAAGAATGAGATATTAAACCCTTGCAGAAATCCCATACTATAAATAAGTGATATACTGCACTGATATTAGTGGCAGTAAGGAAGAAATCCATACCGTGTTCCAAAATCCATATTGGAAAGGCAACTGATATGTTTAAAATATGTGTAATGTATTTCTTATGAAAATTATTTTTTAAATAATTGTATTAAATTATAAAACATCATACTTAATTGATATTGAATAAATAAAGTATTTTAAATAATTAAATTAAGTTAAAACATTGATATATTATTCCATTTCTCTTATATAGGTAGATCCATAATTACCAAAACAACAAAAAATTGATTTTATGTAGAAATATTTAAATTGGACTGCAGTTATTGTTAGTAAGGTCCATTGCGTTTTATGTGTATATTCATATTTATTTATATATTTTGTTAATAAAAACAATGGGACAGTTTTGTCCACCATAAATTAATCAAAGTTGTACTGTTGTTAAAACCAATCATATTAGGTTTATAAATATCATATTTATTTTTAATTCACAAGGCAAGAGTCAAATCCGTCGTGTTGATGTTATTTTCAGGGATTGAAAACTTATTGTTTAAATTTCAATACTTTCTTATCCACTTCAGTCTTTAGTATTTATTGTTAATTTCAAAAGCCGTTGTATTAACTCTAGGAAGCTTAGTATATATGTGAAAATTGTTCGTATATATAATATCCGTATTTTGCTCCGTTTTTAGAGAAATTTAAATTAACCCTCCATTTTTCATAATTTATTTTTATTTTATATTTAATGTTACTTTTCTTTGAGAAAATGTGAAAATATTATATTTTTTACCGAAATGAAATTAAAATTTTGGATAACAAGAACTTTTAATTAGAGAAAATCAAAAAGAAGTGAATGTTCCAGCTTTAGAATTCATCATGCCATCAATTTTTCCCTAAGAACAAGCAAAATGGGGACTTCAACGTTCAAGCTGATCTAAAATACACAAACATACTACTAAACAGCTATCAAAATTATTTGTGTTAGTACAAAAGCTCATAATGCTACTAGAACATAAGAAAAGTCCTATGATTGGGCCATAAAGATTGTGTTCTCAGCAGAAAATTATTTCTTATGTCTCTTAACCAGCGACACCCTTAAACAGCTACCCCCTAAACAGCGACAAAATAATTAACGTTAACAAAATAAAACGTGGAGGAGAGTATCATTTTGAGTTAAATAAAAATTAATTAGCATACAGAAATGCATCATTTATCTACATCTTCTACTATAGTACTGTTTATATGACTCCTGTTATTCTGTTTAGCTACAGTGTAAAAAATAAAATGAAAATAAAAATAATGAAGTAATATCATCAATTATTTCAATAAACTAAGGCCAGGTAACATGCTCATAGTTGACGGAGACGAATTCAAAAGATTGTTTGCATATTTTTTAAATAAACTAAATTTAATCCAAATCGTTAAGCCTGCTTTCACTAGTTGAGAATTAGCTGGATCAAATTATCCCAAAATATATCGATAGGGCAATAATTAACATTAGACTGTTCGTCAATGTTTCCTTACTAATAGACATACTTACACAAGTACTTAATAGTTTCTGTAATGGTGTTGGCTGAACCCTGCTAAGTTTTGGCTTTTCCCTTAGTATGTATATAAGATCTAATCTAATGCTATTTATACTTGTGTTGGTTAAGCAGTTCAGGCCTTTAATAAGAGCTAAGTACAATAAAGTAAATTGTGAACAACAACTTAATACGGTAGACCATTAATCTGTAATTATAGTGTATTTTCGATTGAAATAAAGCATATATATATGTATATATATACATTAGAATATATTTAAAAGTACGAAACTGCGCTTGAAATATTTGATAGTATATACACTGACAGGCAAAAAATTTCACCCACTTGTTACCCATTAAGGAACCACGTTGGAAAGGTTGGCTCTGGGAAAAATTAAAGGCTGCATATTTCTCGTTACTTCTTCTCCACACCCTTTCAAGCCCATCTAGAGATCGAAGAGCGAACCTTGACTCATCTGTAAAAAGTACAGCACTCCATTCGTCCATGGTCTTATGGCTGTTTTCTCGAGCAAAAGCCAGCCGTGTTACTCTGTGAGTTCTGGTCATCTCTGGTCCTCTTACTGGACGAAAATCCATACTCATTTAATCTTCTCCGAGCGGTAAGTTCAGGAATTTGTACACCTCGAACTTCTTCAAACTGATGAATCGCTTGAACAACGGTAAGGTTTCGGTTTCGTAAAATTTCCAAAGTCAAAAATCGGTAATCCCGTGGTTCTGTTACCCTAGACCGTCCAGAACCGGGCCTTCTATTGTAATAACCAGTTTCCCGAAAACGCCTGACGGCGTCTCGTAAAGTTTCATATGGAACTCCGATAGCATTAGATGCATATCTAATGAAACGTCCATCATCAATAAGTGCCACACCAAGCGCAACATCCTCAGCACTTTCAGAGGCATTTTAAAACTTAATAATGAAAAAATTAAAAGCCGGAGTTAGATTCCAGTAAACATTGAAATCTAGAATCATTTCATTGAATTAAGGATTAAGGGTTATTGTCCTCTATATTAACATTCCTAATTGAAAACAAACAAAAAGATTTATTTATTCATTTATTTATTTATTCATTTAAACAATAGTCCAATCCAAAGCAGAAATATATTTAGATGAAAACATGAAAAAATCAAGTGGGTGGAATTTTTCGCCTGTCAGTGTATATATATATTTAAAAGTACGAAATTCGGCTTGAAATATTTGATAGTATATATAAATAAATATATATATAGGGAAGAGGTACATTTATCAAATATATTCTTCTTTTCTTTTCCCACTTCACCTTCCTGATCGAAGTAATTTTAAGCGAACTTGAGGTAAGCCAACAGTTCCAAGACTACTGTCCTGAGGTAATTCAAGACTACTGTCCTTCCCGTTTTAGAGAGTGCGTCAATATCCACATATCTGGTAGAGCCATTAAACATTAATTTTCAGTCGATAACAAACTACTAATCTACAATCCTGAATCCAATTTCCATCTACGGAATAGAACGGATTACAGCAAAACTTTCGAATTTTCTAACATCAAACGCATTCAATCTTTCCACTCTTAAGTCCTCCGATCAATAGTCGATGCTCTCTTCTATGTATACAATAAAACTTTCCATAATCACCTTCTCATCCCAGACAAATTATCCAAATTTCACCCGAACATCATTGAAATCCTGTAGCACAATCCCTATCTAGCTCCAGCCATCCCTTCAATCTTCCCCGGAGGTTAAAACGGCAGTGGCCCCGCAACCTTCTGTAAATGTTTATATATTGGAGTTCTGGCAGTGGCCAGATTCTCCACTCAAGACATGAGTGTCTGTTGCTGTAGTGCCCTCCATCAGTTTCCACTGGTTTCAAATAACAGTGACGCGGCTGAGAGAGAAGCACTGGGATCTCCTGGCGTCCTCCCTTGGCTACCACATCGGAGGATAAGGCATAACTCAGAGTCTGCTGGGTGAATGTAAATATTGTACAAAGGTGTGAATCTGTTCTATTTACTTTCATTTCATTTAGCTTTTATCTATTATTTCATTTTCTTGTACACAGGCATATCAATCTACTTATTTTATTTTTTTATATTTCTTTTTCCCTATTATCGAAATCTTTAGTTATTATTTTTATGTACATTTTGTGTGAATCAATCATGTAGCTTTAATATTAATGGCAGAATGTATTAATATTCAATAAAAAAAAAAAATCCATTATTCGTTTATAATTTTGATTGTCATAAACATGACAGAAATTGAACCTTGAGAACCTCCTTTTTTAATTCATTCTATACACGCTACTAATGAATAAATTTATGTTTTATTAAAATAAATAAATAAAAACTGAATTGGTGTATTCAAACCAATATTTGTTCTAATTAATATAATAATTCGATTATAACAATGCCATTATACCATACAAAAATTGCATATTTTATTATTTAATCGGATAGTTCCAACTGTTTTTTTGTTTTTTTTTTTGTTATTGCTCAGAACTATAGAAAAAGTGTTGAAAAGTAATTGCATCACTTATTTAGATCCACGTGGTTTAACTAAATGTATTTTTAGTGACTAACTAAATATATATTTTTAGTGGTTTAATTAAATATATTTTTAGTAGTTAACTAAACGTATATTTTTAGTGGTTTAACTAAATACATTTTTATAAAGAAGTATCCCGACGTAAAATAAATAAGTGAATAAAGTAATTAAAATATAAACAAAGTAATAAAAAATTAATTTAATTCAATGGAAGAAAAACTGTTTAAAACTTATTAAACATATTTATTTCTGTAGGACCATTAATTACTGGTGGAGTACAAACCATATAATCCGGTGGATCTTTAATTATAGTCAAAGATATACATAATAATGATGTATGCCTATCTTATGATTAAAATCACAGATGCCCGTGGAAATATTATTAAAACATAAATATAATTAAGTGAAAATACATTATTATAAAAATGTATACTTATTTCGTATATTTAGCCCCGCAATCTTTAGTTAAGATGTCATTTCTCGGGAGTATTTTTTTCGTTAGTCAGTCATGTCTTGACTAATTCTTCATATCATCGAAAAGTTTAAAAAAACAGATATCAAAGAATAGGCAGAAAAGGTTTTAAAAAAAGAAAGATTACTTTGCGCAGTCACATTAAATAAATAAGCAAAATAAACTTAAGTAAACTAATAATATATACAAAACACACCTAATGAAACTATTCATAAAATACTTATAACTCTACTTCGCTCACTCTGAAATAGAAAAAATAAAAGCTAAAAAAAATTGACAACACAATAGATTTTAAACTGATTTGAAATTTTTCTTTTTAGCTGTTTTTTTTTTTCAATTTTTTACTAATATAAAATTCGTCGTTATTTATTGTTTGCATTTATTATTGTTAATTCAGGTTTTGAACATTCTTTAGTATGCTTGATGACATTTTGTGAGAATTTAATAAATGTTAAATCTAAGCCAAACTATTCCCAAAGTATTTTTTCTCTCAATCATTTATCTACTTTTAGAAATTGATATAGAAAAATAACTTTAGTATAGAATGAAGTCCCTTAAGAATGACAGAATTGTGAAGACAAAAAAAAAAAAAAAAAAAGAAATACTACTTACGGCAAGGACATCAATTACATTAATTAATTTAAAAAAAAAAATGTAACGTACCAATATAAAAAAAAAAGCACAAAATGCTTTTGACTATAAACAAAATAAATATAAAATGAAACAAAAAATCGCAACTTAGCAAAAAAAGAAAAATAATATTGTAGAATAAAACAGCTATAAAGGGAAAGAACAAATACAAAAAAACAACTAATAAATGAGTACCGGAGTCTCCAATAAATAAATGAAAATTATAGATGTTATTTAAATCAATTTTTGAAATACATATATAGTTTAGTCTGTATAGTCAAGAGAAAAAAAATGAACATTGATATATTGTATTTATATATCACAATTAAGAGGTATAGAGATTCATGTACTCTCTTGGTAAAAATCAAATCATATATTACAAAATACAACCATATACTTTTGTTTAAGATATAAAACTTTTATGTTTTATTCTGATAATTTGCAAATATAAGGAATAGTGGAAGAGATTTGCTAATTTGCTTGGATATGCCATTTAAATATTTTATTCATTTCCTACGTATTTAAGGTGTCTTTAATTAAAATACAGGGTTTGCTGCTCTAATCATAATCTTATTGTACATTATTTTAAACTCTGTTTATCTGTCGATGAGCAGTTTTTTTTTAAATTTATTTATTACCAGATCGGCCTGGTGGGCCTTACATGGTTGTTGTAACAATTTGATGATTTTTAACAATTTGTTCTGGTGGGGTATAGTCTTTGCAAAAGACACCCCTAACTAGATGAGCAGTTCTTCATTCTAAATCTTCCTGGATGTTTTTTAACTACAACAGCTTTTTTTGAGGTATTTTTGTTTATTGGATTCTTGACACATGTTGATTGGAACCATGTAAACCGATGTTCTTACAGGTCTTCTGTTTAGTCATAAGAGTTCAAGACCTACCTTAAATAAGTATTGAAACGCATTTGATTTTATACTTAATTGTTTTTCTCCTTCTGAAAACATATCTTCATGAAATATAAATATCCCATTACTCCTTTATACACTCTTCACAATCCATGCGCAATTTAAGTGGAATCCAAGTTATTTATTACAGCCCTATTATTTCTTACTTTCCTTTCTTCACGGATGTTTACTCTTAAAGACTTCATAAAATTAATTTCATCTAAATTGATTACCGTATTGATTTTCATTAAATTTTCCAACTGAAAACTTGTGTTGAAATAGAGGTTTCTACAATTGTTCTCAAATACGAAGCAGTCGTCACTAATTCTTAGTATTTTACATGTTGTAGTCTTCTGAGGTTCAGACGAAATGGTGTCAAGTTTAATTTGGAGTTTCTGGGTGCAATGTTGAGGATAATTATGAAATGAAGTGGGCACTAAATACAACATTGCAAATAGAGAATTCAGACTGTAAATACAACTGACAGAGGCCGATATTGGATTAGATTTTTTGGAGGTGTTGCGTGTTCTGACACCGTGTTATTATATAGGATTAGAATTACGAGCCTGTCCCACTTCTACTTCCATATTCTGCAAAGCCTTGCCTATAGATATTATCATAACTTTGTCGAAGCTTTTGGACAAGCAAATGAAATATTTTTTCTTATGCCAAAGTCCTAAAATCCGACATTTTGCTGCCCAGTATAATTCTAACGTAATTTACATTTGCTTTAAATTTTGTAGTATACAGTCCTTTTTTGGGTCATGAAAGTTTCTATTTGGTCATATATTAATTATATTATTATTTCTTTAATTTGGTAACATAATCTTAATGAATAATTATTGTTATTGCATACATAAATACTTGTTATACAATTTCTAGTAATTTATCTTAAAATTTACACATAGAGCCTAAATACCCAATACCCATGATTGTCGGAGATTGTATTATTATTCTTCCAATAATAAATAAAAATTTTATCAGTTGTAAAAAAAATCTTAAGATTTTGATTTAGTACATGTATTGAAATTAATTTTTATTTCATTTTATTGCTTCCAACATTGGCATTTAAGTCTATAATGTGCCATATCATAATAACTATATTTTCTACCATTATTTGTTAAAATTGTTCTATTAGGAGCATTCTTTTATACCCTAGCACTGGTACACTAACAGTATCATAGATATAATATCATTGAATAGGATGATCCTACTGATTATTTATTTTGATCACCCTTCTCCAATGTTCTATATATTATTTGTCTCTTGATATTTGATTCATTTTTCATTTTATTACATTTGTTGGGAATGAGTCTATACATCTATTTTAATTTAGATTAGTAGCTAATTATGATTTATGATTTCAGATGTTTATAATTATATATGCGTAATGGTTGCTGAAATTTTTTGGGTCAGTTTTTAAATTTATTATCTCTTCTATCATATATTAGTTATGTATAGAGTTTTTCAACTTTTGTATTTTTTTTTTTATTATTCATGATTTATGGATTGGTTGGATAATACTTATGATTTTTTTTTTTTTTTTTTTTTATAAAATGATTGTATAATATGATTTGATTGTATAATAATCGAATGTTTGCTATTGTTGCGAATTCCATAATGTTGATCCATTACTATCCATTGTCCATTATTAGTCATGTAATAATTTTATAGGAGTTTTTCATATAATGATTCTTACAATTTTAGCAGCTTAATTTATATATGGCATTTTCCCTTTCATTGAATAATTTGTTATCTTTCATATTCGAAAACTGATTTTTATTTTATTGTTTATTATTGTAAAAACTTAATTTGATACCTAAGAAGTTTTACGTTTAATTTTTTTAAAAAAATGAAAACTGGCATATCGGATTTTATTTAAGCAATAATCCATTCAGTATAATGATTATATATTTTTATGAAATCGCAGAGCAGTGAAGATAACTTATACGTTTAATTTGATTAAGATGTAAAGATAAACATTTATTATACGCTATCCCGAATATTACTACATTTTAAATAAATTAACACAATATTAAGTGATCATGATTAGTAATATATCCATAAAAACCATGTTAGTCTCTGTTAATTTCATTTAAGAACGTCATACGACATTTGATGTGAGGGTAGAGGATGCGATTAATAATGAATTAATGCTAAGTTATGTAACATTAAACCCATGATTTGAAGATACATTTTAAACGAAAACTAATAACGCAGTAACAAAGATAAGAATAATAAACGACTCCTAAAAACTTAAAGGGAAACAGTAAAACGATTGTATGGCTTGAGAGCAGAGGCATTAAGGGGGCCGAATCACCCGAGAGTAAGAGAAACGCCCTTCGAAATATAGCGACTTGATGGTGTCATAAACCCCATCCAATGATTTTATTGCCTGGCATAAATCGTAGCATCGTACTTATTGTGCGAAATTTATTAAAATCAATATTCTAAATTTATTTATATCGCTGTTGCTACCATGTATTTAACAATTAATTATTCATCATAACTTGATATCGGTCATTCGTTTCCTTGAATCTCAAATCATAAACTATAAAAAATACTTAAAAATTTAAAAATAAACTTTTCAGCTCAATAATATTTCATTATAAAGAGAATGAAATGCTGAAAAATTCTCTTACTTATAATATGCAGATCCGACTTTTAGTTTTTCAGATATTTTAATTCATATCTTTAATAAAACTCATTGTCGTTTGGTTTCGGCACTATTCTTTTTCCGTTTCGACTCTCTAACACGGCGTCGCGTCAAGATACAATTTTGGATAATCCCGCATTACAAAGATGATGAAATGAACATTTCCCTTGCCCACAATATGCAGGTCCAATTTTTTAGTTTTTGAGATATTTTAATCCGTTCGTAAAAACACTTCAATTAATCGACTCCAGCCGACTTTACCCAATCGTTACACATCGGTATCTGACGGCTCAATCTAATTCATTATGCACAAAAAAAGTGCAAAACGCGCCTAAAGGAGTTGTTACTTCAAAACATACCCTTACATTGAAAAAGATTAGATAATCAAATTTTGAGTTACAATCCTTTAAGGCCTTTGAACTGTTCTTTCTTCTTTCTAGAATTATATCGGCATCTTATGTGTCCTATCTCCATGGCATTCCCTGAGAGTGTAGCTTGGCAATGATCATGGAAATCACCTTCTTCTGTTTTTCGTAAAGGCCAGAAATTTTTGTTGCTTTGTGATCGTTGACAAAATTTTATATCATATAAATTGTATAATGTAATAAATTAAAGAATTGAAAGCGCTTTGCCATTTGTATAAAGAAAATTGTCACAGTAAATTAGTGGAGCGATCAAAACTTTTTTTATATATTGGAAATTTCACAAATATGAAAACGTGCCCCTTTTTGGACCCGCTCTAACAGCGAAACGGTTAATCTTGAAAAAAACAACAACGTTATTTATGAAAAATGTACTTTTATATCGTATAAATTGTAAAATGTAATAGCTTGTTAAACATTTAAGAATTACAGCAAGGGCGGTTTCCGCGTAACCGATCAATTTAACCGGATATGAAAATATGGCCCATTTCGAACTCGCTCGATCGCAGAAACGGTAAATCTTAAAAAAAAGTTTTATAGAAGAAATGTAGGTAGTTTTGTTTCCTTTAATTTTGTGTAGGATGGGTTTGTCAAAAAAAAATTTACTTTTTGAGATGTAGGCCCAAAACTGAAAAAAGGGCCAACATTTGGTCAAAGTTCCGGACAAAATGTTTGCCAATAAACTTCAAATTCGTGTTCACCGACCCAAAGAATATATAAAGGGTGAGAAAATAAAAACTATAACAAAACTTGTTTCTGTGTCCCCATTTTTTTGCTTATATAACAAGGCCTATTAACCTTTAGTTGACTTGTGTATTAAGATCAGACAAAATTTAAGATTCAGAAAAATTAAAATTAAAAAAGAAAATTAGGATCAACTCAATCTTAAACAATAAAATACATCTGTGTTCTAAATTTTTAACTGCACCAACCAGAAACCGAATAACCTTTTTAATAGAATTTACTTATAACTTTTGGATAGTAAAACGATTGGTTTTACTGTGAAAATATTTTTGATGAAAATTTATATTTCATGTGATATTAAAAATTTAATAATTGTATTGTTTTTTCAATAAACACACAAAATAAAAAAATATACAAATATACTACTGTGTCAATTAAAATTATTTGACTCACTCTAGAATCCATAGATAACAGAGAACTCTCATAACGACATGTTCTGTTGGCTGGAGAGAACTTCCATTGCCAACTCCAACTACTTCAGCAAAGCCCCAACATGGTCTTTAGTGACCGCAGACAGAGTCTTCCCTTTGACCTTCTGCCCTCAAGTTCACTAAAAAGCAATGCGAGCTACCTCCACGTGCGTCCACAGCTTCTTAAGATAGATTAAAGAAACTTTCTGCTTCTGGCTCAGAGTGTAGCTCACGAATTTTCCGCTTGCTCTATCCAACAGAAGAGATAAACTCTTGTAATTGAGCAGAAAATCATTCTAGCATGGCAATACAATTCTTATTGCCGAAGTTGATTTAATTTTCTTGTTGAAAGTTTAACTAATTTAATTTTTGTTGGTACCAAATTATTAATTTAAATTAAGAAGCTAAATTTCGCTACTGTTGGTGCAAAAGATCGTATGTAAAAAAAAAATCTATTTTATTCATCTTTTGCCAGAAGAGACATCTTGTAGTCTACAACTGCTGTAAGTTGTCTGCTACTATGAATGACAGAAGAAGGAAATAAAACAAAAACTAATATACCATAAATCTATCGTTAAGTTGTTGTACTACTAAATTATATAAAAATAATCTGTTTTTATGCTCTCCTGCACAACATTCAATTTTTAAATAGGAAGTTTTGAAGTAATAGTAGCGATGCGTAATTAAATGTAATTAAAAATAAGAAATAGAAATGTATGAATTAATTTTTAATAAATGTAAGAATGCAGGATATCAATTGTGTGAAGGGTTGATAATTTTTGTAGTTGGGGGGAAATATCATTATAATGTTTATAGTCCCAACAAAGTTTTTCATCAATATTAACAGGGTGATAATGAAATAATGTCTAATAACTTCAATAGTAGGAACAAACGCCGATGACTATTCATAAAAACAAAATATAGTGTATTTAATTAGAACAAAATTATTTGAATTTGTTTAACATTTTTTAATTTCGAAATACAGTTAACTGTTGCTGAACATTGCTCCCAGCCATAATGTATTTTTTTTTCTATTGAATAGAATCTCAGTATCTTAACTTGCAAGACAAGCTTTCAATTTTGTTGACCCGGTTAGTTAAACGTTTTTAACAATTTCATATTACAAGTTTTAATACATTTTGCCAAACGATATTTTTTTTTATTATTTTAAAATATTTTTTTTTTTGAGAAATAATACATTTTGCCACATTTAAGGGCACTGAGTACTAAAGCTGAGTGAGGCACATTCATACTATATATACAATACAATAAAAAAAAAAAAAATAAAAAATAAAAATATATATCTATATAACAAAGGCAAAAACTATAAAACCAAGGAAATGTAACTTGAAATCAAATTAAAAAAAGAAAAAAAAACTACAGAAATTGGTAGCAAATTAGATAAGTCATAAGTAAAAAAAAATAAATATATACAAAAGAATAACATTCCTACTTAATTACAATATTTACAATCAGCCAAGGGAGCTCCGAGTCCAGCCCTTTTCTCCTCGTGTGAAGGACAAAGCGAGACTCTAAGAGATCCCAGCGCTTCTCTCTCAGATGCGTCACCGGCATTGGAGTCCAGTGGAAACTGAGAGAGGGCACTAAAGCAACAGAGGCTCATGACTTGAGTGGAGAGACTGGCCATTACCAGAACTCCAGTGACAATCTTTACAAAACGTCTCTAGGCCACTGCCGTTTCAACCTTCGAGGAGGGTTGTAGGGATGACTGGAGCTAGATAAGGATTGTGCTAAAGGGTTAGGATGGTGGATTAAGTTCATGTGAAAATTTGAGAATCGGATGGAATAACGTCAAGGACATAAGGGATGTAAAGGTCATGATGTAGGGTTTTGTTTGTAACATAATAAGGAGCATTGACTATTATACGGAGGACTTTAGACTGAAAGGATTGGATGCGTTTGATGTTTGAAAATTTAGTTGTCCCCCACAGTTCAAGTCCGTAGGTCCAGATGGGTTTGAGTATGGTCTTGTATATTAATAGTTTGTTTTCAATTGATAGATTGGATTTTCTGTTAAGTAGTCTGTATAACTGGCCAAGTTGTCGGTTAAGTTCTTGCCTTTTAAGTCTGGTATGTGGGTTCCGTGTTAGTCTTTTGTCTAAAAGGAATCCTAGATACCGAACTGTGTCAGATACAGGGAGAGTTACAGAGTTGAAGAGCATAGGTGGACAGGATCTGCGTCGGAGAGTAAAGGTGACATGCTTGCATTTGTATTCGATGATTTTGATGCGCCAGTTGCACCACTAATTGCACCACTGTTCAATTAGGGAGATATGTCTTTGAACGTTTAAGCATGCTGTTTCAGGATCTGTGTAGGATGACAGGATGGCGGTATAGTCAGCAAATGTTGCTAGAAGGGTATCGGGATTGGTTGGAATATCGGCGGTGAAGAGGATGTAGAGAACTAGGGCGAAGACACTGCCTTGTAGAACACCAGACTCAACTGGATAATAATTGGATAATTCAGTGCCGCAGCGGACTTGATAGAAACGATTGGGAAGTTGTCTAAGAATCTGGGAAGTAAAGACATCGTGTCTAGGGAATTTTCGAGGTTTCAAATTATTTATAAGGAATTTGTCCACAGAGAGGTTGACAGCTTTAGGAGCTAAGGAGAGAGGAATCGGAGAAGAGAGGAGTTTCTTTAACTTCAGCAGTGTGGGTGGGGAGTGAATGTTTGGGATAGGTGTTTAGCAAATTATTCGGCTCTAGTCTCATCTGACGAAGCCCAGGTTCCATCATCTCGTCGGAAGGGGTGGGAAATAGATTGGTATTTAAGGATTTTTTTGGTCAATTTTCAGAGGGAGTTTTCATCGGTTGAGAGAGAAGAAAGGTAGTAATTATAGGATTGGGATCTAAAGGAAGCCAGTTCTTTTTTGACCTGTTTGGAATAGTAATAGTACAGTTTCCGATCATCAGGGTACCTGGTTCTTTGCCTGATGGTCCTAGATTGGCGTTTGGATTTAATGAGATCAGTAAGGTTTGAGGCAGAGGATTCTTTTAAAGGTATTTTTCGGAGGGGAATGGTGAGGATGCTTGTTGGTTCAAGGTGGTAAAGGAACTTATTGCATTATCTAGGTCTTGAGGGGTTTTTAGGGATACCCTGAGGTCTATTGCATCTGTTATTGTTTGGCGGAAAAGGTTCCAGTTGGCTGGACCTCTGATGAATGAGAGAGGAGATAATCTGGGGATAGGAGATGCTGAAAGGGTTAGAGTTAGCTGACTGTGATCTGACGAAAGGTCATCGAGCCGTAGAAATGAGTAATTTAGCGGCTCTAGTCCTTTGTGAATGAAGAAGTCGAGGATATCAGGATTGCGGTTGGGATCGGTTAGCCAGCATGTATGTGTATCAGGGGGAAGTATGTTGGAATTGTGGGAATTAAGTGCAGACTGCAACGATCGCCCGCTGAAATTCGTGATTCTGGCTCCCCACTGCTAATGTTTGCCATTAAGGTGTGCACCTATAAGGAAGTGGTGTCCTAGGGAATTAAGATAGGAAATGAAGTTAGGTTCAGGTACAGCCAATTTTACGGGGAGACAACTGTAAGAGGAAAAAGTGAAGCTTGGATATTTTTTTTTTTTTTTTTTTTGAAATCTATTTATTGAATAATAATACAATCAGCCACTGCTGGAGGGCTATAAGCATTAGGGCTAAAAGTTCTCATTCATACAATATATACAAATAATAAAGAAATAAATATAAATATAAGAAGTAAATAAATAATACTGATGAAGAAGGTAAATAAATTAAAAAAAAAATAAAATAAAATAAAAACTTCTAAACACAATCATAACTATATACAATATATACATTTGCCCAAGAATCTCCGAGCCAGGCTTTTACCTCCACACGCGGAAGGCAAAGCAAGACTCCGGAAGATCCCAGTGCCACTTTTCCAGTCGCATCACTAGTATTAGAAGCCAGTGGAGACTGAAAGAGGGCAATACAGCCACAGGCGCTCAGGACATGAGTGGAGAAGCTGGCCATTGCCAGGACTCCAAAGGCATATTTACAAAAGATCTCGAGGCCACTGCCGTTTCAACCTTCGAGGGGGATGGTATGGATGCTCGGAGCTGGATAGGGATTGCGCTAGAGGATTGGGATGATGAATGAGGTTCTGGTGAAAGTTGGAGAATCTGGATGGGATGATGTCATGGACATATGGGATGTTAAGGTCATGGTGTAGGGTCTTGTTCGTGACATAATATGGAGCATTGACTATTGTTCGAAGGACTTTGGACTGGAAGGATTGGATGCGTTTGATATTCGATGATTTAGTTGTCCCCCACAGTTCAAGTCCGTAGGTCCAGATAGGTTTCAGTATGGTCTTGTAGATTAATAATTTGTTTTCTGTTGAGAGATGAGATCTTCTGTTTAGTAGTCTATATAGCTGACCAAATCGTCGGTTAAGCTCTTGTCTTTTAAGTCTCGTATGTGGGTTCCAAGTCAGTCTTTTGTCCAGAAGGAAGCCAAGGTATCGGACTGTGTCTGAGTAGGGAAGAGGAATTGAATTAAAAAGGATTGGCGGACAGGATCTGCGTCGAAGAGTGAAAGTTACATACTTGCATTTTGATTCATTAATTTTGATGCGCCAGTTGTTGCACCACTGCTCAATGAAGGAAAGGTGTCTTTGCAGGTTCTGGGACGCTATTAGAGGATCCGAGTGGGAGGATAGGATGGCAGTATCATCAGCAAATGTTGCTAGGAAGGTATCAGGACTTGAAGGGATGTCAGCGGTGAAAAGGATATAGAGAACTGGGCCCAAGACACTGCCTTGTGGAACACCAGCCTCAATTGGATAATGTTTGGAGAGTTCAGTGCCGCAGCGGACTTGAAAGGAGCGATTTGAAAGGTAAGATTTGAGGACTAGGTACAAGGGTTGAGGTAAATGGGTTTTGAGCTTGAAAAGCAAGCCATCGTGCCACACCCGGTCGAAAGCTTGAGCTACGTCCAGAAAGGCACCAGTGCAATATTGCTTGTTTTCAAGTGCAGAGGATATGTGGTCCACAACGCGAAGGCCTTGTTGGACAGTGGAGTGTCTTGAGCGGAATCCAAACTGATGGGAAGGGATATTGTGGGATTCGAGTATGGGTAGGATGCGTTTGAGAAGGATTTTCTCAAAGATTTTGGAAAGGATCGGAAGTAAGCTTATCGGTCTATAGGATGATGTATAATTAACAGGTTTACTTGGTTTAGGAAAGAGGATAATTATGGAGTGTTTCCACACCAGGGGAAAGTGGGTTGTGCGGAGGATACAGTTGCATAGATATGTAAGGAATATAATTGCTTTTTTGGGAAGTTGTCTGAGGATCTGGGAAGTAAGGAGATCGTGTCCTGGAGATTTGCGAGGTTTTAGGTTCTTTAAAAGGAATTTGACCTCAGAGGGGTTGACGGCTGTGGGAGGTAAGGAGAGAGGAATCGATGAAGAGAGGAATTCTTTAACTTCAGCAGTATGGGAGGGATGGAGTTCAGGATGAGGAGTGAATGTGTACGATAGATGTTTAGCAAACTCTTCTGCTCTATTCTCATCTGACGAAGCCCAGGAACCATCATCACGGCGGAGGGGGTGGGAAATGGATTGGAATTTAAGGATTTTTTTTGTTACATTCCAGAGGGAGTTATCACTTGCAGATAGTGAGGAAAGATAGGAATTATAGGATTGGGATCTAAACGTAGCCAGTTTTTGTTTTACCTGCTTGGAATAATAGTTATATGATTTCCGATCATCAGGATGCCTGGTTCTTTGCCAGATGGTCCTAGAGCATCGTTTCCTATTAATAAGGTCCAGTAGGTCTTGGGGTAGAGGATTTATTTTGCGGTATTTTTTAGAAGGATCAGGTGAAGATGCAGTCCAAACTGCTTGTTGGATCAAGGTAGTCATGGAATATACTGCTTCATCTAGGTCTGCAGGTGTTTTTAAGGAAACTCTGAGGTCAATATTATCATCCAGTATTTGACGGAAGAGGTTCCAATTAACTGGCCCCCTGATAAATGAAGGTGGAGGTGGTTTGGGAATTGGTGATGTGGAGACCGTTAGGATTAGGGGACTATGGTCTGAGGAAAGATCATCAAGTCTTGAAATGCTATAATTAAGGGACCCTAGACCTTTGTGGATGAAAAAATCTAGGAGATCGGGATTGCGGTTAGGATCTGTTGGCCAGTATGTGGGAGAATTGGGTGAGAGGATGTTGCTGTGATGGGAATTAAGTGCAGCTAGCAATGTTCGTCCTCGGGAATTTGTGGTTCTGGCTCCCCATTGCTGGTGTTTAGCATTTAAGTCTGCACCTAGAAGGAAGTGGTGTCCTAAGGAGTTAAGGAAGGAAGTTAATTGGGATTCTGAGATGGGTATTTTAGGCGGGGAGTATGCTGCGACTACTGCTATTGGGTGAAGGGAAGTTTGGATTATCACGGCAGTGGATTGTAGGAAATTATGGGTCGGCAAAGGGAATAGGTGATGGGAAAGGGATTGATGGATAATTATGGAAGTGCCAGCATGTGCTGTTCCATCAGGATGGTCGGTTCGATAGATATGATAGTTGGGGATGTTAAGTGGTCGTTTGTTGGTAAGTCGAGTTTCAGTTATTAATGCTACATCAATGTTTTTGTCCTGTAATAAGATTGTTAGCTCGTTGATGTGATTTCGAATACCATTCGCATTCCAAAGGAGGACGGAGAGGGATTTGATTGGGGACATTTAAGGATTTCTCGGCAGTGGGATGAGGTTGGATACAACATTGGTAAGTAAGGAAATGAGAGGAGTGATGAGTGATCTGAATTCAGAGAGAAAAGAAGTCAATAGGCTTGTGAGGTCAGTGGCATTGGGAGGAGGAGGAATGAATGCCTGGTTATTAGGCCTAGATTCAGAGATGGGATAAGGGTCTTGAGGTTGAGATGTGAATACTCGAGGTTGAGGTTCTTGTGGCAGGGCCTGAGTTTGTGTGGGTGCAGTATCGCCTTTGAATATCTGAGCATAGGACACTCTTGTATTTACAGTTCTAGAGGGTTGTCTTGGTGGCCTGGATGGCCGTTCTTCTCTTGGAGCTGAATAAATTCTTGCTTTTAGTTCCTTATATTTTTGGCAACCCTTGTAGTTCGCTGGGTGCCCTTGATGGCATAAAGCGCATACAGCTGGTGTTCTTCTGGACTTCTGGCAGTCCTCTGTTTTATGTTTATCACCGCACCGGACACATCTAGGAATGTGGTGACAATAGCGTTTCGTATGACCATAAGCCTGGCAGTTATGGCATTGTACAATGTCGCGCTTAGTGTAGGGCTTTTCTACAACAACGCTAGTGTAGTAAAGGCGTGTGACCTTGTAGATGTCTTCGACCTGGGGCGTTCGGTCAAGGTCAACGAAGAATAGTGGGAGCGGTATTTTATTTTTTGAGCCAGGCTGTTCTCTATCTTCCTTGAATATATTCACTATTTGGCGAACACGGAACCCCATCTCAGTTAGTTCTTCTTTAATGGCATCCAGTGGTGTTGATGGGTGTAATCTCCTGATCACCACCCTGAGCGCTCTCTCTTGGCGCAGCTGATATGTGTGATAATCCGCCTTAGTGTCAGATAAATACTTGACAATTTTTCTGTACGTATCTGGGGTGTCAGGCATTAATTTCGTGTCATTAATGCGGCTTTGGCATAAGTATTTACCTGAGCCCACTATATTATTTAATTGTAGACACATTAATTGAAAATTTTTTATGTTTCTAACGAATATTGGTGGGGGTTTAGGTTCACTAGGGATGGGTACTGCTTCCATTTGTTCATTCTGTGTGTTTGACAACACTTGGAATGGATTAGCTGTAAAAAAGGGCGATTCTTCTAACGTACCTTGTATTGATATAGCTTGTGTTGACATATTTTGTGATGATGTGCCAGGTTGATTTTCGACTTCGTCAACTGAGCTCTCTGGTGTAGCTGGTGGGGTATTTTTTTTAGAGCGTCTAGCCCTTTTCTTGATAGGTGAACTCTTTGTGGTATCTAGACTCCTAGATCTTAAAGTTCGATTGCTACCTTTGCTCGACATTACCATGTGAAAATATCGCATCTCATGTTAATTAATTAGAGGTAAATGTAATAGTTTGTAAAAAAAAGTCTTTTATCAATAACGTATATATTACGCGAATTTGTGGAATTCTAAGAAACGTAGATGTGCTTCCGCCGAAGGGCAGCAGCCCACTGGTCGGATTAGCGAATGTATATGGCCGGCTTGTTATCTATCACTATCCTCAGGTCTATTTACATTGTTCACAATGCCGTTATAAATAAGTTATTACTCACCTTATTTATGTCCAGTTTCAACTTAATTGTTAACTTAACAGTTCACACTACTTTTTCACAAATAACATGAATTATTTCACTGATAATAAAGTCACTTTATAAGAGACGAAATAAAGAGTGTATGTGTAGGGTTAACGCATGCGCAGAACTCTTGGATAGTTATTGCAGGAAGTCGTGAAATGGTAAAGGATACAAGTGATGGGAAAGGGACTGGTGGATAATGACAGCAGTGCCAGCATATGCTGTTCCATCAGGGTGGTCAGTTCGATATATCTTGTAGCTAGGTATGTTGAACTGTCTTTGTGGGCGGGGTGGCCGAACGGGCTAAAGCGTGTGCACAGCACCGCCGTTGCTCGGCAATCTGACATATGAATCTAATAATAGAAAAATAGTCACGAGTTCTTGTCTCGGTGCCGAGGGAGTCTTTTGAATCCCTGCCCACACTCCCTGGCACAGGAAAACCCCGTATAGCCTTAACGGCGAGGAAGCGGAGGACACTGGATGGTTTGAACCATATTAGCTAATTTCCGTCCTAATCTTATAAACAATTATAATTTAATTTATTAATTTAATATAAACTCTCACATAAACAAGATTTTTTGGCTTCCTAAGCCGATGAAGAATAAATAACGTCACTTCACTAGGGAGAGTGGAAGGAATGGGTTTGTTCTAGCTCTACAACAAAAACTATTCGAACCAGAATAGGAAATTCGATATTTATTCTGTGGTTCTGGCACAAAATAAATTTCAAGCTGAGGAGAAGGTGGCCGAACGGGCTAACGCCTTTTCAAATCACGCTTTGCCTGGTAATCAGATAGCATGAAACTTACACGAGTTCAAGTCACAGTACCGACAGCTTTTAAATCTGGAAATTATACCCCGCCCTCTTCTCTGGACCGGAAAAATCCCGTACAGCCAAAAGACGAGGGAGGAAAGAAAAAAAAATGCCAAAATGCTCATATCGCATTCTTACCTGCGACACAAGATTCGAGAATTTTAAAGCAGGCAACGTTTAATTAGTCTCGAATCTTTTACTGGTATACCTAGCGGGAAAATATATTCGCTACACTACCGAGTTAGTTCGAGAAACAACCGTAAAAAAGTTCTATAACTCAGTGGTGGTATCCCGTGGTAGTTGCAAACTACATAAACTACAATTTCTAGGACACAACTTTCGAGGAAATGTGCCGTGTGAAATTGCTTCAAGTTGTCCGCTTTGACTTTTGACATTTATCAGATTAATCTACGTGAGTACAGCCGGACATACAATGTAATAAAGTCTAAATAGTAAAACAATGGTTGGTGGATAAACTATTACAGAATTTAGTGCGAATGTAATTAGCCCAGTTGTAGTTGGGTTCGTATATGGTATTTTTCTTCTTTGTTTATGCCTTTATTTAATCCAATTTCTATTTAATAGATAATCTTTCTGCTTGCCCTAGAAAGCATGTTACATTAAATATTCAGTTTTGCATACTTAATGTTGAATAAAAAAAAGTTTAAAAAACAGAAGTTCTATAAGAGAAACGTGTAGCTTAAATGCTGATAACAGCTTAATTTTTTTCTGATCCTCTTTTAACGAGCATCCTCTTTTCACAAGAAAGAGCACCTCGAGTATGTCTCAAACATTCCAGGATTATTTTAAATAATATATACAAATTGGTCCGTGGAATTATATTTTCCAAATTTGTTTTATTTATCAATACTATAAGCATACATCCAATGATAGGATCCTAGGATCCTGGGTCCTAAAATAGCCATTTTTATAATATTGGCGTTAGGACAGTATCAATTAATAGCATACATAAGCCTAATATTCCCTCAAAAATCTCATCAAAACTCAAATCTAGATAATTTACTAATAGGTAAAAAACATGCAAATAATTGATCAATGGTTGATTATAATTTTATTTTTATTATCTCCTGTGTATCTTTGTCCCTACTATTTTTTTCTTAATCTTCATAAATGACAAATATAGGAGTATGTTAAACCTCTCACTAGTTTCTTTGTCTGCCTCTTGTTCCAATACAAGGGTGTTTATTGGAAAAAAATAATTAAAGTACAGTGGATTTTTTGTGTGTAATTAACGGAGTTCGACTAGCCGACGGATGTTTTTCATTTCTATTTTTCTTATCCCGTGTATCCATAATGAAACGTGAAAATTCAATGTTCAAAGATGGCGGTTGGAAATAGCTTTTTATTGATTCGTTATAATTTTTTCTTGTTAATATTATTAAATAGTAAAAAAAAATGTAAAATTAACTATGATATAGTTAATTCCTGTTTAATATTACCGCAATGAAAAGATACTTTAGTTTCCCCGTAGATCTCCAACAAATACACTCCATAGGTATTTTAGAGCAGCGGTGCCCATTTCCACAAGAGTTATGGCGTAGGCTCCCGCACTTCAAAAAGTTTTTATAGCTCTGCTGTTCTTCCAAACAATGCGAGCGAAAGAAGAAATAAAAAATGTAATGATGAAGAAATATTTGACAGTAGATAATATGATTGAGAAGATAGTTGGAAGTCGCGGTCTGAGAGAAATAGAAATAAAAATGAGATTTTTAAATAACTATAACATTTTAACTATCAATATTTTGATAAAATGTTTTTTTTAACTTTTAGAAATAAAAAAATTTAATATGAGAAAAATACAAATAAAAAAAAACTTATTATTATTACTTGTGTCACTGACTGCAAACCCCAGCTAACTTCTCAACCATGTCCTAATCGTAGTTTATTAAATGCATGTCCATTCCCTTGGTTATTAGTTTAACCCCTTAAAAACATGCTTCCCTCTTATAATTTACAACTATATAAAAATATTTTACTTCAAACTTTTAACTTACTTAGAGCGCCATCAAGAAGAATCTTCATCCCTAAGACTGAGAAAATTTTATTTTTTATTTGAATAATGATTATACAACCTGTCACAATCAATAGAATTTGGTTTTATTACATATCATAAAGGATTGTTTGAGGATTACATTTAATTCTTGTAGTTACGAAGTAAATCGATCTGGATTACTGGATATAATTTGATAAAATTGAAACATACTTGATTATTTGTTTACCAATCCCTAATTCACACCAAATTTGAGTCAAATCGAACAGTCAGAGATATAGAGGTATCAAGGAAAACACGTTTGTTCATTTATAAGAGAAAGTAATAAACATAATTTAATAACATTGACACTACATTATATTTTCACCAATGCCTACTTTTTAACTTTGAGCCAAATAGAACGAGCCGTTTCTGAAATATTGGCATATCTATAAAAATGCGATTGCGCGTGCTTAAGCAGAAATGTTGGGCAGAATTTAATAAAATTGATATGGGACCATCTAGACATCAAACCCGCACAATTCCTGAAAATTTCATGGGAATCGGATAAACGGTAGTAGGTGATATGCCCGTTACATCGATTTGACTACAGACAGAGAGACACCGATAATCGAAAAGATCAGAATATGTTGGATGTTCTGTTGTTCTACTTACGGAGACCATTCGCTACTCTCTACCCTCCATTTATTCAGTCCTATCCTCCGAGCTCTTTACAACTTATTTAACTTTAGGTATAATAATTAAGGAACCATAATTAAGGAATAATTAACAGTAACCATATTTTAATTCTCAGTGATTCCTACTCATCTCTCAAGCTAATAAAAAACTTTAAATTATGTAATGACTCCATTGTATTCTAAATCACACAAATCATCCAAATAACAAAGAAAACTACAAAATTTCTGTGGGTCCCCAGTCATACAGGAATACCAGGCCACTGAACTATTGAACTGACTAATAACACCGCAAAAGATGCATTAATCATATATCCTGCATCAGACACTGACATAACGCTCTACGATTTTTATAACTCAGTTTTGAAGCAGTGTAGAGAGGCCTGGCGATATTGTTGGACAAAGGTTCCTGGTACTAACAAAATGAAAATCATTTTTAATGATATCAATCGACATCCACTGCTGCAAGGAAACCGACGGGAGCAAACTATTCTCTCACGCGTCAGAATAGAGCACACCAGGCTTGCTTATGTTCCTATTACATTGGAAAAAGCATGGAAACCTACTCGACGGTAGTTCTCCAACAACATGTTGCAGCTGCAATACTGTTTTGACGATGGTACACATTTTGGAAAATTGTCCGAACTTAGATCCATCAAGAACCCCGTATCGCCTGCTAGGATATCGACAAGCCCTACAATCTTAAAATCAGAAGAACTTACTTCAATTTCTGAAAAAACACGATTAATAAAGACATATTTAAGCAATAACATCTACATACAAGAACTCACAGAATCAGAAATAATCTATTGAGTTTTAGCAACACGTACAACACGATACCTACAGACATATTGAAATGTAATTCAATAATACATATGCATATCTAACCTATATACACTGACAGGCAAAAAATTCCACACACTTGATTTTTTTATCTAAAAATATTTCTGCTTTGGATTGGTCTATTGTTTTTAATGAATACATAGGTAATCTTTTTGTTTGTTTTCAATTAGGAATGTTAATATAGAAGACAATAACCCTTAAACCTTAATTCAATGAAATGATTCTAGATTCCAATGTTTAATTTCTATGGAATCAAAATGTTTATTCAGTATCATTAGTTCAGTGCCGTTTCTTGCAGCACATTTCTTAGTCTCCGGGTTTTGTTTTTTTCAATATTAAGTTTAAAAATGCCTCTTACTGCTGAGGATGTCGCGCGTGGTAGGAAAGTTTAGATTTTCTTATTGATGATGGACATTCCATTAGATATGCAACTAATGCCATCGGAGTTCCATATGAAACTATACGAGACGCCGCCAGGCGTTTTCGAGAAACTGGTTCTTACAATAGAAGACCCGGTTCTGGACGCCCTAGGGTAACAGAACCACGGGATGACCGGTTTTTGACTTTGAGATTTTTTTTTATTTTTTTATTTCTTTATTGGGTATTACAACAATCTGCTTCTTGGTCATTGGTTATAGTGAGTTAGGATGACATTCACACCATATGTACAAAAAAAAATAAAATAAATAGAAACAAAATAATAATAAAAAGTATATACAATAGATAATAAAATAAAATAAATTAAAAAAATTAGAAAATAAAAACTAAGAAAAAAAAAATGCATACTTATATACAATCAGCCGAGGGAACTCCAGGAGAACATTGCGCTATTCTCTCAATCGCGTCACTGGTACTAAAGCCAGCGGAGATTGATTTAGCCACATACACTCATGTCTTCAGTGAAGAATCTGGCCATTGTCAGAACTCCAATGTATACAATCTACAAAAGGTCGCGAGGCCACAGCCGTTTCAACCTTCTTGGAGGATTATAGGGATGGGAGGTGCTAGATAGGGATTGTGCAAGAGGATTTGGGTGGAACGTAAGGTTCTGGTGAAATTTGGAGAATTTTTCTGGGATAAGGTCTAGGACAAATGGGATGTTGAGGTCATGATGTAGGGTTTTGTTGGTTGCATAGAAAGGAGCATCGACTATTGTTCGAAGGACTTTTGACTGGAAGGATTGAATGCGCTTGATGTTAGAAAATTTTGCTGATCCCCACAGTTCTAGTCCGTAAGTCCAAATAGGTTTCAGTATTGTTTTGTAGATCAGTAGCTTGTTTTCAATGGAAAGTTTAGATTTTCTGTTTAGTAGTCACTATAGTTGCCCGTATCGTCGGTTGAGTTCTTGTCTTTTGAGTCTAGTATGTGGGTTCCACGTTAGTCTTCGGTCTAAATGAAAGCCAAGATACCGAACTGTGTCTGAGTAAGGAAACTGGATGGAATTAAACAGGAATTGAGTCGTAGTGTAAAGGTAATATGTTGGCATTTAGATTCATTAACTTTAATGTGCCAGTTATTACACCAGTGCTCAATCAAGGTAAGGTGGCTTTGGAGATTTAAGGATGCTATTTCGGGTTCAGAGTTGGATGATTAGATTGCGGTGTCGTCAGCGAATGTTGCAAGGAAAGTATCGGGATGAACAGGGATGTCAGCAGTAAATAGGATGTAAAGCACGTGACCCAAGACGCTGCCTTGGGGATCACCGGCTTTAACGGAGTAGGTATTGAAAAATTCTGTTCCATAGCGAACTCGAAAGGAGCGGTCAAAGAGGGAGGATCTGAGGACTAGGTACAAGGACTGAGGTAAATGGATTGTAAGCTTGAAGAGCAGCCTGGAGTGCCATACCCGGTCAAATGCTTGCTCAATGTCCAGAAATGCACCCGAACAGTTGTTTAAGGGCTGCGGAAATATGATCAACACCTCGGAGTCCTCGTTGAACAGTAGAATGTTGAGAGCGAAAACCAAACCGATGGGAAGGAATATTTTGGGATTCTATAATGGGTAGGATTTGTTTCAAAAAATTGTGAAAGGGTTGGGTGTAGGCTAATTGGTCTATAGGATGTTGAGCTATTGGGAGGTTTGCCTGGTTTCGGGAAAAGGATAATAGTATAGTGTTTCCATAACAGAGGGAAGTGGGTGGTGTGTAGGATACAATCGTAGATATATGTAAGGAATATGACTGCTTTGGATGGAAGTTGTCGAAGGATTTGAGGGGTAAGGAGATCATGACCAAGAGCTTTACCGGGAATTAGTTTTTTTAATTGAAATTTCACTTCGAAAGGATGAATAGATTTTGGGGGCAAGGAAAGTGGGATTGGTGATGTAAGGAGTTCTTCTACTGTTACGGTGTGGGCAACAGGATGGATAGGTGAATGGCGAACTCCTCAGCCTTATCTGCCCAGGAGCCATCATCTCGTCGGAGAGGATGGGAAATGCGGTGACGATTTAGGATTTTTGTTGTGGTTTTCCAAAGGAAATTGTCCAAAGGAGAAGAGATGAAGGATAGGTAGAAGTTGAAGGATTGTGATCTGAAGGTGGCTAATTCCAGTTTTAATTTTTTGCAGTAATAATTATAGGAGCAGCGGTCGGTAGGATGTCGGGTACGTTGCCACACTAATCTGGCACGGCGATTGGTGTGGATTAGGTCAAAGAGGTGTTGGGGTAGAATGGTCTTTTTAAGAATTCTGGAGCAGTCTTTTGGGAAGGAGACAGTCCAGGCGGCTTGTTGGATTGTGGTAGTAAAGGAATTTACGGCACTATCAAGGTCATCGTGAGATTTGATGGATATTTTAAGATCAATTTTATCGCAGATGATTTGGCGGAAAAGATCCCAGTTAACTGGGCCCCTAATAAATGACGGTGGAGAAGGTTTGGGAACGAGATCAAGAAAAATCTTAAGGATTAGAGGACTATGGTCAGACGAAAGTTCATTTAGACGTGTAATGGAACAATTGAGGGGACTTAAGCCGCTGTGGATAAAGAAATCAAGAAGATCAGGATTACGGTTGGGATCTGTGGGCCAGTAGGTAGGAGAGTTGGGGGAAAGGATGTGAAAACGTTGTGAATTGAGAGCAGACAGCCGGGATGGACCACTAGAATTCGTGGTTCTGGAATACCATTGTTAGTGCTTGGTATTTAGGTCATCACCCAAGATGAAGTGATGTCCTAAGGAGTCGAGGAGAGAACTGAATTGGGCATTGGATATGGATCGGTTTGGAGGGCAATACGCTGATGCAAGAGTAACCGGAAAGGAGAAGGTTTTTATCACGATAGCGGTGGACTGTAGGAAATCATGTATGGGAGTACTTGATGGGAGAGGGATTGGTGTACAATTACAGCAGTACCGGCATGTGCTTTTCCGTCAGGGAGGTCAGTACGATATATCAGGTATTGTTTTATTATGAAGTGCTGTTTAGTGGTTAGTCGAGTTTCAGTAATTAGTGCCACATCAATGTTCTTGTCAAGCAGTAAAGTAGATAGTTCGTCTGTATGATTTCTAACACCATTCGCATTTCAAAGAAGAATGGATATGGGTTTAGAGTTGTGAATCATTTAAGGATTTTTTAAAGCAGGGATGAGGTGAGATACGAGATTTGTGAGGACTGATATGAGTGGAGTAATAAGGGGTTTGAAATTGGTGAGGAAAGATGCTAACAAACATGTGAGATCTGTTGCATTTGAAGGAGGAGGAATATGAGGAATTTGTTGTTGATGGTTAGGTATATTAGTATGAAGAGGATTTTGAGGTTGGTGTTGAGGTTGTTGTTGTGGCAGGGCTTGACATTTATCGGTTGAAGTCTTACCTCTAAGTAGTTGGGAGAATGATACATCATTGTTTACAATTCTGGTAGGCTCTCTCTCTCTTCTTGTTCTTAGTGCTTCATCTTGAATCCGGTTTTTCTGGTGTCTGGTTTTGAGATTCTTGTAAATTTGGCAGCCTTTGTAGTTGGCCGGGTGTCCCTCCAAGCATAGGGCACATACTGCTGGATCTTGTATAGGTTTGGTGCACTCTACAGATTTGTGCTGTTCACCGCACTTAACGCAACGCGGCAGATGGTGGCAATATGTCTTCGTGTGGCCATAGGTCTGACAATTATGGCACTGCACGATGTCTCTCTTGGGATATGGCTTCTCAACTTTCACCATTGTGTAGTATATTCTTGTGATATCATATATTTTTTCGATACCTGGTGATGGCTCCAAGTCCACGAAAAACAATGGTAGTGGGATCCTATTTCGTAATCCTGGCTGCTCCCTGTCCTCCTTCAAAACGTTTGTTACCTGGCGTACATTGAAACCAAGCGTCGTTAGTTCTTCTTTAATAACTTCAGTGGGGGTTGAGGAATGTAAATTTCTTATCAGTACTCGTAAAGCTCTTTCCTGCCTCAGCTGGTAAGTGTGAAAATTCGCATTTGTTTCTGATAAGTACTTCACTATTTTTCGGTAGGCTTCAGCAGAATCAGTTTTTGTTTTGGTATCATTGGTCCCGTTAAGGCAGGAATAACTGCCACAGCAGATTTTATTTAGTTGGGTGCGGAACATCTGGAAATTTTCGGTATTTTTCACAAATATCGGAGGAGGCTTTGGTTCTCTGGTTATTGCTTCAGACTCTATTACTTCTCGGTCATTTTGAAGCACTTGGTAGGGGTTTGGAGTAAAGAAAGGCGATTCATCAATCATTTCTTGCGAAGACGTACCTAGTTGATGCTGAGGTTCTGGTTCTGAGGTTCTGGCTTTGGTCACTGGAGGTATTTCACGTAAGCAGCGACGAGTCCTTTGTTTGGCTGGTGAACCACGTGGTGTACTAACGCCGTACTGCCCATCACTTGCTGATCATACCGCATATCATAAGAGAAAAAATAAAAAGGAAGAAAAAAAAATTAAAAATAACAAAAACAAAGAAAAGATGCCAACAGTAAATATCAACTGCTCTGAAGCACTTTAACTGTATTACGTGAATAATCAGAGGGATTCCGCTATAAAATAGAGAACAACTGAGAGAGGAGTTGAGAAGACAAACTTCGCATCAGCTGATCCACTGATCTTTGAATTTTGCCTTTTGAGAATTTTACGAAACCGGCACTTTACCGTTGTTCAAGCGATTCATCAGCTCGAAGAAGCTTGAGGTGTGCAAATTTCTGAACGTACCGCTCGGAGAAGTTTAAATGAGCATGGATTAATGACTTTTCATCCAGTAAGAGGTCCAGAGTTGACCAGAACTCACAGAGTAACACGGCTGGCTTTTGCTCGAGAACACAGCCATTGGACTATGGGCGAATGGAGTGCTGTACTTTTTACAGATGAGTCAAGGTTCGATCTTCGATCTCCAGACGGGCGTGAAAGGGTGTGGAGAAGAAGAAACGAAAGATATGCAGCCTGTAATTTTTCCCATAGCCAACCTTTCCAACACGGTTCCTTAATGGTGTGGGTTGGGATTTCAATGGAGAGCCGCACAGAATTGGTTGTTGTTCGTGGAGGGTCTTTGACGGCCATTTGCTATGTAGATGAGGTTTTGGAACCTCATGTGTTGCCTATCCTCAACGAAATCGGCGATCGTTCTATTCTAATGCATGGCCACATATCGCCCGCATAGTGCAGACGTCCCTTCAACAGAACAATATTAAGGTTTTAGCCTGGCCAGCACGTTCTACAGATTTGAACCCCATTGAGCATTTACGGGATAGCCTCGGAAGACGAATAAGAGCGCGTGCAACACTGCCTAATACACTGCAGGATCTTGAAAGGGCTCTTCGGGAGGAATGGGCTATCCTTCAGCAAATGGACATTTTCCGACTGGTGGAAAGTATGCCTAGGCGTCTTCAAGAAGTAGTGAAGGCAAGAGGACAAAACACTCGCTACTAAACGATGATGCATTTAATTTCTTTTAGAAAAATAGTGATTCGTTTTTCAATATTTTTTCTCTAATCTTTCTTACCCAATCACATTTTGATTATTAAAGATAAAAAATATTATAAGATTCCATAAATACTAAGTATTATCTACAAATACCATGTATTATATACAAATACAACTTTTTTTACAAGTGGGTAAAATATTTTTAGATCAAAACATGATAAAATCCAGTGGGTGGAATTTTTTGCATGTCAGTGTAGCTGCACACGCCATCTAAAATACAATCAAATAAATAAATAAAATAAGTTATATAAAACGTTTTTGAAACATTATCTCGTTAAATAATCTAGAAGGTAAAATGGAAAATAAAAAACAGTTCTCAATTGCGATGTGATACTGCAATACTTTTCTTCCCACCTTGTTTATTAGAATCTCTACATTAAATTGATTCCTCTAAGAACGAAATAGTTATCTCTTTAAATATTAAGTACTAGTCCATTATTTTTTGTGAATCATCGATAATCGAAAGCAATCCTATATTGTAATAGAAAAGCCTGTATAACGATTCTTAAATCTGGTATAAGCAAACACGATCCTTGGTTCAGTACCGCCATCCCAAGGTCACTTCTTTGACACGATGTCAAATTTCATGTCATAAATATCACAATTTCTATTATTTACTGTTTGGCAAGCTTATCAAAGCTTTGCATATTATACTAAATTAGAACTCCAATAGCATATCTATCAAAAAAAGATGTAGTAAAAGTATTATTTATTATTATCAAACAATCAGTAGCAATAATTAAATATATTGGCAATTATTAGTATTTTTATATTCATTCTTCTAAGTATCAAGGTGACGAATAATAAGATTCTCTCGATATATTTAAATTTATTCCAAATCATCAATTCGGCTTCAGAAAACATCATTCCACTGTCCAACAATATCATCGATTGGTATATTATATTTCTATTTTTTTATAATCCGAAAATTATTGCCCCGGAGTTTTTCTTGACATTAGCAAAGCCTTTGATACAGTTTGGCATGAAGGATTGCTTTCTAAAATTTTACTTCCTCCTGCCTACCATCTAATATTACTTTCATATCTAACGGATAGACATTTTGTATTAAAAGTAGGGACAGAACAGTCTGATATTAAACCTGTTAAAGCAGGAGTACCTCAGGGTAGTGTCCTTGGACCAATATTATTTAATATATATATGTCTGACCTACCGGAACACAATGACACTATACTGGCTACTTTTGCAGACGATACCGCAATCATAAGCTCAGATAAAATCCCTGTTCGAGCATCTACCACTCTTAAAAATCATCTGAACGATATTGTAGATTGGGCCAAAAGGTAGAAAATTATGAATGAAAAAAAAAGTGTGCATGTGGTTTTCACTGTTGACCATAAACCTTCTCCTAAAATATATTTTAATAACATTAAAATTCCAACATCAGATGTAATTAGGTATTTAGGTTTTTATCTGGACAAAAGACTTACTTGGAGGACTCACATCAGACAAAAACGAATAGAATTAAACAGACGATACGGTCTTTTATCCAGATTACTTGACCGACGTTTAAAATTATCTTTAACTAACAAACTAACCCTTTACAAAGTTTTATTTAAAACTATTTGGACTTAAGAAATAAAACTATGGGGTTCTACTAAAACTTCTAACATTAAAAAAATTCAGTCCTTTCAGTCAAAAGTGTTGCGAAGGATAGTTGACGCACCGTTTTATGTCGCAAATGATACACTTCATAACGACTTAAACGTACCAACAATTTTAGATACTGCAAAAGAGAAATACAATAACTTTCACCAAAGACTGACGTACAACATGAATCCCCTGACAGAAATTCTACATCGTACAACTAACCCGTACAGCCCACTACGACGAATACGTAGCGGTTGGCCCTAGAGAGACCTACTGATCTGACTTATATTCTGGACGTCATGGGAGGTTGTGAAGCTGCCAAAAAATTTGCTCATTGCAAAGAAATTTGCAGATCGCAAATTTAATCAAATGTTCTACATTTTTGTTTCGTTAATAAATAAGATTTCTAAGTATAACACAAATCAGAGAATACAACCAGGATACTTTCATAAAGGCACGTATGTGAAATGAAATGAAGCACATATGTTGGACCAAATTTATTCTTTATTAAATTGACCTAAAGTAGATATTTATGATTTATGAACAGGAAAATATTTTTCCTCGATTCCTTAAAATATTTAACGAACATCTAGTACTCCAACATATTTCAAGCTAGATTTAGAAAAATATAACCGACAAAGAGGTTAGCCCGATTAACCTGATTGAGGTCCAACAAATAAAGATTAAAACTTAATAAAAGATTGATCAGTCCTTAAAACGTACCTGAGGTACAGTAGAAGGAAATTAAGCGAAATATACTAGATACAAATCGAGGTTAGGACAAAAAAAAAAAAAAAAAATGAAAAGAAAAAGTAAGTTTATTCCTTATTGGTTTTATGATTGAAGTAAACTAAAAATATTAGGCGATAGAACTATCACTGCTACTTTTATTGGAACGAAAATAATGTATTGAACATTTAAAAAAGTGTTATACCTCATTTATATAATCAGTTACGAATAAACTAACTGTAAAAAAAAGGAATTTTCAGCGAATTCTAAGAAGGTTTTTTTTTTTTTTTGTTTGAACAAAACGTTTGTCAAAACCCATTGCTCCTGAAGGCCGGAAAAAAGATTTATACTACAGATACTAGATTCTAATCAAGATTTACGGAGTAGAATATACAACCGTATTTTTTATAAATAAATTGATGGTTATAGAAAATTTCTAAAACATATATATATATATATATATATATATATATATATATATATATATATATATATATATATATATATATATATATAGAGAGAGAGAGAGAGAGAGAGAGAGAGAGAGAGATTATTTAATTTTTAATTTCTTAAAACAGGAAGAAACACTAAGCTGTATAATGTAGTGAATATGCAAACAACAACTTTCAAAATATAACAAAAAAAAGATAAAAATTAAAACATTCAAAGCATCAGATTACACTGTACAGTAATTTTTAGTGATTGTAAAATTAAAAAATTAAAAAGTGTTTATAACATTCACTAAGCGTAATATTGTTAAATAATAATTTAATTTTCATAATGAAAAGTTAAATTTTCATTTCAATCGATTAAATAAAGAATGAAATAAGTAATATGAAACTTGGAAATAGTAGAGTAATAGTGTTTTTATGATTCAATGTCATAAATGACTTAAATAATTCCAACTATTGACGAGCTTCTTTCCATATAAAATAGTTTAGTTAGTTCATTCACACAGTGTTCCCAACCATTTCAAACAAATTTTGACCACAATAAATAAATAGGTTAAAAATAAATGATATAAATTGAACATATTGTAAGCACAATGTTAAATTAACGAATGTGTAAACGTCCTCAAATTCGTTACTTTAACGTGATGCAGCAGATATATTAGCGCAGATGTTTCCTATTTAATTTTGTACAGTTCACTTCATCAATGTTTTAAACTTTTCTAGATCTATTTAGAAAAAAAATATATATATTAAATGCTCACTTTGCTTTCACTTTGACCCCTTTGAATTGGGTCGAAACGTCGGCTAAGTAAAAAAGTTTGAACCAAGTTATATACTTTTCATCCTTTAGAAAAGTCAGACATATAGTCCATTCTAAATAAAAATAGGCAATAGTATTGGATAAAGTCTTTAGATGACGTCATGTCTCCTTCTGACATAATAATAGTCTTTATGCATAGAGTTACAAAAAAAAACAGCCTTTGCCAATGACATCAAAGGGCAAATGGATTGACTTACATTTCAATGATGCTTTTGATGTAATATTGTGGATGTATGTAACACACTCCTCTTTACAATATACTCAAAGCATTAGATTTTACTGCTGACGTTGTCATACAAAATATCAAGATGAAACCAAAAATTCATCAGAAAACTTCAGCACAAATGAATTTCTTGGCAAATTTTAGCCGGACGAGCATATTATATTGATGGTGAATTAATGAACATTCAGCTATAACTTTTAATATTCACTTCAACGAGAGAATATTCAATTCAACATATATAAAATATTTTTTCTCAAATAGTAATATAGGAAGAGAAGGTAATAAAGCCAGGTTATAGGAGTGGATCATGCCTTCAATACTGTATTTCAGTAGTTTTGGCCAAATTGTAAGTATTATAACTTTATTAATTACACTTTAATTCAGAATATTTGTATGTATTTAAAAATAAATGATTGTATTGAGATAATAAATAAAGGGGTGTGTGAATGAAGTATATTCCAACAGTCATACTGCAAAAGCCTGTAAGTATAAGAACAAAATTATTCATAAACACTTTTAACGCTATTTCTGGCGTAGGAAGGAAGTTATTCTAGATGTACTACTATAGCTATGCTAACCAGAGTGTGAAAGTCAATCATTTTGTGCATCCCCTATCAAATAATTTTCAAACCGTCCAGATCGAATCCGAAATGGCGCCACTATACTTGATGATCTTAAGACGTGAAGCTGTTATCACCATCACTGGCTTAAAAATATATATGTTGTTTATATTCACATTTACCTGAAAACAACCACGAAAACAGGCCAGAATAAGGCTTCATTTAGGGTTACCCATTCTCCACAAGGTTGTTGGCTCGTGTTTAATAAACCGCGTAATTCTTTGAAGTTATCAAATATAACATCTTTCAGTATAAATATATAATAATGGGGGTCATTATTAAAACTTATAAACAAAACAATATTACTAGTTCTTATATTGATTAATTATATAAATAATTCGTTTATATATTAACATTTAATAATTAATATAATTTAAAATTAAAATAATGTTACTGTTTAATAACACCACAATAATAAAATATTGCTCGGTTTTCGAATGTTATATGTTAAAAAAATAAAATAAATTAAATTACATCTAAATTTATTTTTTATTTTTTGATTTTTTTTTCCGTTCAAATTTAATAGTTTTTTTTTGTTGTATAACGGAATGTAGTGCCAACGATTCGTCAGAAACGCTTAATTGTAATATAGGATACAGGTTAAGCTATGTGACTTTAGATTTATTACATTTAAATGAGTTAGTACCGAAACATAAATCGTAAATATTCGGTTCCATACCGACAAGTAATACGTGACAACGTAAGTAAAAGGATTATATATTCTTATCAAAGCTAATTTTCTATGAAAAGAAAAAAAAAATGTTCTTAATACTGTCTCTTCTGGCAATTTGGTTTATAATTAATGTTTGACTGTAAACACACTCCCCTCAAATTCTCACTCTAACAACATATTTTTGTATCTAGTGTTGTAGATTTTTAACTTATCATTAACAAAAATGAATCAGTCAATAATGTTTAATACCATAAAGCTAAAAATTAAAGTTATCGTAACATTGTAACTGCTATTAAACCACAAAAGTATGTTAAAAGCAAAGTTTTGGAAAGAATTAAAGCATACGGAATGCAACTGACCTCTACATGCTTGGCTGTTTCTCTTCTACAAAGGAACGAACAACTTCAGGCTCAAAAAGAAATACAAAGCTATCTGTAGAAACTTTAATGCTGAATGATACATCAAAATAAAACCTCGTCTGTACATTTCGATAACAGAAGTATTATTTATTCACATAAGGAAGACATTAATATACATTATATTATTATATATTATATAATACATTATACATTAATATAATGTATATTATAGAGTTATTAATATGATTTTTTTTCTCATGTAATTCACTAACATTTCACAATATGGCGCCAGTTGTATATATTGACGGGGCAGAAATAAGCGAAAAGGCAACCCTCTTCCCCCATAACCTTTCAAAGTAATTGATCAGTTATAAATCTCAAATATAACTCCAACCTTACACCAACCTGTGATGGATTGTATGAGCTCAAATTTATTCAGGTCATAAATTTTCCTTATAACGTATTGCCGGTGCCTATCTCATGTTTACTGATCTATGGGGTTAATAATAAATTGATGCTTAAGTTTTAAGAGAGAATCTCCCAAGTCAAATATTCGAGCCAGTATTTTAATCAAATTAAAACAGCAACTATATTCTGGCCATACATTAAATCATTTTTTCATTTTTTTTAATTTTCATTCAACAAAGTGACTAATGTTAACTAAAAAAAAAAAAAACTCCTTTTTTTAAAGTAATGAGTTTTTCCTAATAATCAGTGGCAGGTCCATACATAGTTTTTGAAAGAGGGACTATCAGAAATATTATTTTGCGTACAGTAGAAACTTTAATAAAACGATTTGCTGTCTATAAAAGTATGTGGCTATCTAATAGTAATCGAAATGATGCTCAGTTGATGAAATTTAGAAACTCAGTCAGAGACTTAGGAACCGTAGGGATCAGATGTCAAGTTTCTCACCACAGAACATCGAGGTCAAGAAGTTGGGGATGTGAATTACAACGGTTTCAACAGTTAAGTCACCACTTTATATCCTGATTTTACAATTGAAAATTTATAACCGTTTTCTATTAACGTTAGATAAAAAAAAATAAAAGAACTTCCAATCTAACAAAAGAATAAATGATACTCAATATACACATCTTTATAACACTATTATTAATTTCAGCAATTTATGTTACAAACTTACCAGGAAAAATAATGAAAATAAAATTCACACTTAAGTGTATGCCTCAAGGTCAGTTTAGTAGCAATAAAAAATAACTTGGTTTGTTTATTTATTGTACGGTTCTGAGAATCCGTGTCTCCCTTCCTCTTCAGCAACCTAAAAAAATATACCAATATATTTTAGGTTCAATTTAGAATCCAGTTATTACTTACATAACTTACATAAGTTACTTACATTTTATCCTCCCAAAAAATATTGGATAAGTCAATAGATTTAATAAGTTTGGTACAATGTGTGAAATTTTTTAAAGAATCTTCGTAAAATAATTTATATTTATTTGAAAAGTTGTTTTATGTGATGTATAGTTCAGTTAGTGAGGGTTGGATACTGGTATATTTTTTAGATTGCTAAAGAAGGGAAAATAGATTCACCAAAATGTACAACAAAAAACTATCGAAAATTAATATTGATTTGTTATATAACTATCTTTCAGGATACACTTAAGTGTGGATAAAACAAAAAAATCAAAATTTAAAAAATATGTGTGAAAACATATGGTGCTAGAAACCTATAAACACAAAAAATTATAACTAAAAAGGTTATTTGAATTTGCATTTGAATTTTCAAGTAGAAACGTAAAATTTTCTTTTTCGAAGTTGAAGGAAGAAGGTGTGAAAGTGAACATACGTAGTTGAAGGTGATATCCACCGAAAAAATGGATCCCAACCCAACTACAAATGTTGTGGTAAGGGACGAAAGGATGGACTTAATCGACGCTACTTGTGGTGATGCTTGGGCATTGGTAACGGGTAAAAAAAGAAATTTTCCTAATGAATCTAGGGATCCGAGAAAATACAAAAAAACCGAAACAGAAAATGTAACAACTCCAATATCTGTAAGTAATTCTTATGATGTACTTAATACCATTACCGAAAATGAACAATCCGCAGTAAATGTTCAAACAAACGAAAAACCACCACCAATACACATAAACGACGTTCAAAATTATCAGGCATTGGTCCTATTCCTTGAAAACAACGCAGCTCCAAATTCTTTTTTTCTGAAAACAACTATCAAAGGTGTAACAGTTTACCCGAAAACACCTGACGTATACCGTAAACTAGTTAGTAGTCTTAGAAATGGAGGTGCTGAATTCCACACATATCAGCTACCTGAGGACAAAAATAGAAGAATTGTCATTAAAAATTTGCACCACACCACCCCAATCTCTGAAATTAAAAATGATTTAGAAAAACATGGTTACATTGCAACAAACATCACAAATGTATACTCTCGATTCAAAAAACCTTTGCCCATGTTTTTCATAGACATAACAAAGGCCACTTTCAATGAAAAAATTTATGAAATCGAATCAATTTATTATACAAAAATTGTTGTTGAGGAGCCTCGAAAAAAAAGAATTATACCTCAGTGTATAAGATGCCAACAATATGGTCATACAAAATCATACTGCAACCATTCTCCACGATGTGTTAAGTGTGGCCAAGGCCACGAAAGTGTATCCTGCTTGAAGACCAGGGAGACAAAGGCAACTTGCGCAAACTGCCTTGGAGACCACCCGGCCAACTACCGAGGATGCCAAGTCCTGAAGGATCTGAGGGCGCATAGGAGAACAGCAAGAACCAACCATCCTCCTAGATCCCCACCTCTCCCTCCACCACCAAGTTTCGAAGAATTTCCGACTCTTCCGCAGCCCTTGCGAAAAGAGCAGCCGATACAAAAAAATTCTTCGCAGAAGGCTACGCCAGCTCAGCTGCAGGAACCATCAAGAAACCAGATGACAAGAAGAGATAATGCTACTACATCTGCTCACATCAAACCATCATGTTCAGGTATGAGGCGGGAAACTACTCAGCAGCCACCTTCAGCTGAAAATAATGCCCCACCTCAATTGCTCCAATTACTCAATGGTTTAAACTCCCTCATACAGCCCCTTTTTACTATCCTCCAACAGCTTGCACAGGTGACTCAAGCCATGTATCCACAAAATGACCGCTAATCAGCTGACTGCAGGCTCTTTGTCCATCCTTCTGTGGAATGCAAATGGACTGGCACAACACAAAACTGAACTGGACTTTTATCTTCATGAAAAACGTATAGATGTAGCCCTGATAACGGAAACTCACCTTACACCACGATCGAAATTCGGTATTTCTGGTTATGTGACACACAGGACAGACCACCCCGACAACACTGCCCACGGCGGCACTGCTATACTTATAAGATCTTCTTTATCACACAACCATTTACACTTACCAACTACACCTGACATTCAGTCCACAGGCATCACACTATACATGAAACACAACACATTGACACTAGCTTCCATCTATTGTCCTCCAAGATATGTGCTGACATCTTCGATGTTTTGCAACTTCTTCCAAAGCTTAGGTCGATGTTTCATAGCAGGTGGTGACTTCAACGCAAAGCACCAACATTGGGGGTCACGGCTATGCACACCAAGAGGAAGAAATTTGAGGGCTGCTATCCACGAGCTTTCATTAGACACTATAAATCCTGACACACCGACATACTGGCCTGTATCGAGACTCAAATCCCCGGACCTTTTAGACTTCTTTATTACAAAAGGACTGCGTACTGTACCTCATTCCATAAGTACGAGCTCTGATCTTTGCTCTGATCATTCAGCGGTACACCTTATTGTACTCGATGAGGCCGTCAACGTGCAAAAAATACCAGCTCTCATCAAAGGACCAATTGACTGGGATGCATATAGAGAGTTTTTAAACTCTTCGCTTTTGATCCCAGTGTCCATAAAAGGTGAAAAAGAACTGGAGGAGGCTGTGGAAACATTCACCAAAAATATTCAACAAGCTGCTTGGACATCATCAATACCAAAATTCAACTCTGCGACAGCTGAGCACTTGCCGAAATATCCTCAGTACATAAGGGACTTAATCAGAGCAAAGAGAAGAGCGCGTAAAATATGGCAGACTGACAGACACCCTTCAGATAGACAGACATTTAACCGACTAAACAATCAACTTAAAAGAGAAATCCAAAAATTTAACAGAACTAACTATGACGCATACATCAGTGGTCTTTCTACTGACGATGGGAGCTTGTGGAAGCATACCAAAAAGTTGTTAAAGCACCGAGAGCTGTCAGCACCACTTAGAAAAGAAGATGGATCCTGGGCCGTGTCGGATGAGGAAAAATCTGAACTCTTCGCTCACCACCTTTCTTCTGTATTTAAACCGTTTACAAACTTCACTAACACAGAACATGAGACTATGGTACTTAACACATTAGACATCCCACTTCAGCTGACACTACCACCTCCTTCTTTTACTCCATCTCAGGTTGCACTTCAAATCAAACAATTACCGAAAAGAAAAGCTCCTGGTTATGACTTAATAACAGCCGAAGCACTCCAACAAATGCCCAAGAAAGCTCTAGTATTTCTGACAACAATTTACAACTGTATACTAAGGACGTCAAAATTCCCTTTACAATGGAAATACTCACTTATTAAGATGATTCACAAACCCGGTAAAGACATATACAGTCCTTCATCATACAGACCCATTAGCCTCCTTCCTATATGCTCTAAAGTTTTTGAAAAATTAATATACAAAAGACTTGTTGACATATTGACTGACCAACAGGTAATACCTGACCACCAATTCGGCTTTCGCACATTCCATTCGACGACACATCAATTGCACAGAGTTACAGACTACATTGCTGGAGCTTTAGAACAAAAACTATATGCAACTGGAGTATTTTTGGATGTTGCTCAGGCGTTTGATAGAGTCTGGCACCAGGGTCTTCTCTTTAAACTTAAGACTATACTTCCATACACCTACTATCTTATCCTTCAATCTTTCCTCTTCGACAGATTTTTTTCAGTTCGGCAGGGCTCGGAAGTGTCTTCAGTCCATCCAATCTTGGCCGGAGTTCCCCAAGGTTCAATACTAGCCCCTCTACTTTACGTTATATACACTTACGATATACCTATTGACGATGAGATCTTGACAGCTACATATGCAGACGATACAGCAATCCTCACAAAACATCAAGACCCTACACAGGCCTCACTAACTCTACAACATCATTTGCTTAAACTACAAGATTGGTTCACACTATGGAAAATTCGACTTAATCATGACAAATCCAAACATATAACATTTACTCTTCGAAAAAACACCTGTTCTCCAGTTTATATTGACAACAATCAAATTCCTCAAACGGACACTGTACTTTACCTTGGACTCACCTTCGACAGAAGGATGACATGGGGCCCACATGTTAAAATGAAACGCATGACACTTAACAAACGACTCAAACTACTTTACTCTCTTTTTGCCAAATCTTCGAAACTAAAACTAAAACAGAAACTGAATACATATACATACTTACTTAAGCCCATATGGACATACTCATCACAAATATACGGCATCGCTAAAAAGACCCACCTACAAAAACTTCAAACGTTCCAATCAAAATTATTGCGACTCATAACAAAAGCACCTTGGTACGTGACTAACAAAACTCTACATACTGACCTCCACCTTCCAACAGTTGACCAACATATAACGACCCTATATCAACGATTTTACACAAATTTAAACGGACATAATAACAGACTTATAAGAGACATGGCCACAGCTGACATACCTCAGAACATGAACAGGAGACTAAAAAGGCGTTGGATGAGGGATCTCCTTCCTTAGACAACCTAAGTAATTGGAACAAGTTAGGGAAGAGGTACTGCTGAGTACTTTCCTTCCCCATGCCTGTCATGTCATTTTATCAGTACCGCCATCACATTTGCTGATTGTTAACTTATTGTTGACAGGCGCAAATACACATTTAATAGACAAAAAAAAAAAAAAAAAAAAAAAAAAAAAAAAAAAAAAAATATGTAAAATAAAACTAAAATTAAGAAACTAATGACTTTTTTTTTAAGTGTTTCTAATCATAATATTTAATCATAATAAAAATAAAAAAAAAACGGAAAAATCTCAAATGAAAATAAATTACAACAGTTAGTTTCGATTAATAAAAACTTAATAAACCAATTATGTACATTACATCTCTGGATGATATACATATAGAAGATAAAATAACTTTATAAAATTGCTTCTTATATTTGTTTGTTTCATTGGGTTCTCGCAAAGGTTGAAACTTTTGAAAGTTTCTGTGAATCTTTCTAGAAAAAAAAATCCGGTTCAACAGTTGCTGTGGAATTTTTTAGAAAAAAACCTTCAGAAAAGCTTTTATGTTATAAAGTTCCAGGTTTATAGTGAAAGTTTAACTTATATTTGTGCATGTGCATAACAGAATTACGTCAAATGAAAAATATAAAAAAAAAACATTTTTTAGACCGACTTTTTAAAAAGGAATTGGCAGAACTTTCAAATAAAAGTTTTTTAAAAATTAAAGTAGTTCTGCGCATGCGCTAGATTACGAAATACTGCTGACACCTCGTCTCTTAGACATATTTACTTTTTGTTTGGAAATTGGTGCTACTTTTTGATAAAAGGACCATAATATATACTAATGCCACAGTGAGTACTGTTGTTATTTATTGTGTACAGTTGTGCGAAGTGAAACCGGTGTATAGAGGCCAGTTCCCTTATCGCACGGTCATAAGTACCTGGCCCAACGTAGTCAGTTGGCCTGGAGCCTTCACTTGGGAAGGGAGGTCTTATAGCGACTCTGATACAAAATCAAGGTCACGCAGCGTGTTTTAATTTTATTTCTCATTTCACTTTTTCTTTATTTTTTTTTTTCTTCCCTCACTTTCTTCTGACATGTTATGAGATTTTATCACCAACTCATGTCTTCTAAGGGTGCAACAACGAGATCGTCTCTGTCGGATCTACACCACATTCTTCACCTGCGAAAAAAAAAACTCGTCGATTGAATATAATGACGCCACCTGCTACTCCACCTACAGCAACAGATAATATTGAATCTCAACCAGGTACGTCTCAGGATATGAGGAAAGAATCTCCCTTTTTTACCCCAAATCCTTACGAGGTACTTCAAAATGAGGTAATGGAATCTGCACCCATTCCCAGAGACCCCAGACCACCTCCAATTTTCGTTAAAAATCTAAAAAATTTCTCTTTACTATGCACCCAGTTAAACAAAATCACACTTCCTGGTAGCTACTCCTGCTTAAGCCGCACTAACGATATTAAAATATCCCCTGGCACAGCTGATGCATACCGCCAAATAATTAAATATTTATCAGACACAAAGGCAGACTTTCACACCTAGCAATTGAGGCAAGAGCGTTCCTTGAGGATAGTAATGCGAAATTTACATCCCTCTACAACAGTCGAGGCGATCCAAGAAGTATTGACGGCCCTAGGTTTCAAAGTCCGACAGGTCACCAATGTAATGAAGGACGACAGAGACGTTTCTGGAGCAAATAATAGAAAGATAGCATTGCCTCTATTTTTAATCGATTTAGAACCCTCAGCAGGAGTCGAAAAAATATATGAAATCAACAGATTATATTATACGAGTGCCAAGGTTAAAAAACCATATACTAAAAGAGAAATCGTCCAGTGCCACAATTGCCAGGCATATGGACACACCAAAACATACTGCCACCACATCCCAAGATGCGTGAAATGCGGAGAGTCACACAAGACTGGTGAGTGCAAGAAATTGAAAACTACTCCTGCAGCATGTGCTTTATGCTTAGAAGGACATCCTGCTAATTACAAGGGCTGCCAGGTGTATAAAAACATCAAAAATAAATTTCGTAAACCCCGGAACACAGAAGAAACTTCTACACCCAGAAGAGGGCCAGCTAAAATAGTAGACTCTAGAGTATCTTATTCTCAGTTACTAGGGGGTAGAGTCCTGACTGATAAAGGTGAGGCCCTGCCGCAACAGGAACCCCAATCCCAACTCCAACACCCTATTCCTCCTAATGTACAAAACTCTCAACAACCTCATCAACATCACATTCCTTATATTCCTCCTCCATCACAAGCCACTGATCTTACCAGTTTGTTGGCATCTTTTCTCACCGAATTCAAATCCCTCGTCACCCCACTGATATCTCTCCTTACAAATCTCGTATCTCCCCTCATCCCTCCTTTAAAAAATCCTTAAATGAATTCCATCAAACCCCTATCCATTCTCATTTGGAATGCGAATGGTGTTAGAAACCACACTGACGAACTAACAGCTTTATTGCTAGATAAGAACGTCGATGTAGCCCTTATTACAGAAACTCGACTGACCAAAAAACAAATTTTAAATATACCTCAGTACTCAACATATCGTACTGATCATCCAGATGGTAGAGCTCATGCCGGCACTGCAATCATTGTACACCAATCCCTCTCTCATCACCTACTCCCATTACCTACTCACGATTTCCTACAATCCACTGCTATCATAATCAAAACCTTCTCGTTTCCTATTACCCTAGCATCAGCGTATTGCCCTCCCAACCAATCCACCTCTAATATCCAATTTAGCTCCTTCCTTAATTCCTTAGGACACCATTTCATCATGGGTGCAGACTTAAACGCCAAGCATCAGCAATGGGGTTCAAGAACAACGAATTCTCTAGGTCGAACACAGCTGTCTGCACTCAACTCCCAACATTTCAATCTCGCTCCCCGGAACTCACCTACCTACTGGCCCACTGATCCTAACCGTAATCCCGATATCCTTGATTTTTTCATCCATTGTGGTTTAGGTCCCCTAAACTATTCCATTGCACGCCTTGATGAACTTTCCTCAGACCACAGTCCATTAATATTCCAAGTATCACTAGCTCCTATTCCTAAACCCTCTCCACCGTCCTTCATCAGAGTCCCAGTCAACTGGAAACTCTTCCATCAAATCCTTTCCCTATTTCAATTTGAACCAATTACCTAACAAAAAGTAAATATGTCTAAGAGACGAGGTGACAGCAGTATTTCGTAGTCTAGCGCATGCGCAGAACTACTTTTATTTTTAAAAAACTTTTGTTTGAAAGTTCTGCCAATTCCTTTTTCAAAAGTCGGTCTAAAAAAGTTTTTTTTTATATTTTTCATTTGACGCAATTTTGTTAAGTACATGCACAAATATAAGTTAAACTTTCACTATAAACCTGGAACTTTATAACATAAAAGCTTCTCTGAAGGTTTTTTTCTAAAAAAATCCACAGCAACTGTTGAACCGGATTTTTTTTTCTAGAAAGATTCACAGAAACTTTCAAAAGTTTCAATCTTTGCGAGAACCCAATGAAACAAACAAATATTAATTTTTAATTATTATTAAAACACTTTATTCAGAAATATTACAATTTGTCACAGTTAAGGACACTTATAATAGAGTTCAGAGATTGCATTCATACCGTATATACAAAAATATAAATAAATAAAGTAATAACAAAAGAATAAGAAGAAAGAACAAAATAGTAAAGAAAAAAAATAATATATATACACATAAGTAAATAAAAATAGAAATAAAAGTAAAACAAACACCTTATATAAAACATACATTATTTACAATTTGCCAGGTGATCTCCGAACCAATCCTGTCCCCTCCACATGTGGAGGGAAAAGGGAGGCCTAGGAGATCCCTACGCTTCTCCCTCAGCCACTTCACTGGTATTTTAAACCAGCGGAGGATGAGTAAGAGCGCTACAGCCACAGACACTCATGACTTGAGTGGAGAATCTGGCCATTGCTAGAACTCCAAAATATCCATATTTACAAAAGGTCTCGTGGCCACTGCCGCTTTAACCTACGAAGGGGATTGTAGGGATGGGTGGTGCTTGATAGGGATTGTACAACGGGATTTGGGTGATGAGAAAGGTTCTGGTGAAATTTGGAAAATTTGGCTGGGATAAGATCAAGAATAAATGGGATATTAAGGTCATGATGTAGGGTTTTATTGGTTACATAGAAGGGAGCATTGACTATTGTACGGAGGACTTTAGACTGAAAGGATTGAATGCGTTTGATGTTAGAAAATTTGGCTGTTCCCCATAGTTCTAGTCCGTAAGTCCAGATGGGTTTCAGTATTGTCTTGTAGATCAGTAATTTGTTTTCACCAGAAAGTTTAGATTTTCTATTCAGTAGTCTATATAGCTGGCCATATCGTCTGTTAAGTTCCTGTCTTTTAAGTCGAGTATGTGGATTCCATGTTAGTCGTCTGTCTAAGAGAAAGCCAAGATACCGGACTGTATCTGAGAAAGGAAGCTGGATGGAGTTAAAATAAACTGGTGGGCAGGTATTACGCCGAAGGGTGAAGGTAATGTGTTTACATTTAGATTCGTTTACCTTAATGCGCCATTTCTTACACCAGTGTTCAATCAGGAAGAGGTGCCTTTGTAAGTTTGCGGACGCTGTTTCAGGATCTGAGTTGGAAGAAAGGATAGCAGTGTCATCAGCGAAAGTTGCCAGGAGGGTATCGGGATGGACAGGAATATCAGCGGTAAAGAGAATGTAAAGGATGGGGCCCAAGACGCTGCCTTGAGGAACGCCAGCCTCAATTGAGTAACAGTCGGAGAATTCGGTGCCACAGCGAACTCGGAAGGAGCGGTCGGAAAGATAGGATCGGAGTACTAGGTATAAGGACTGTGGTAGATGGATTTTAAGCTTGAAGAGTAATCCGGCGTGCCATACCCGGTCAAAAGCTTGCGCTATGTCCAGAAATGCACCCGAGCAATACTGCTTGCTTTCTAGGGTTGAGGATATATGGTCAACAACTCGGAGTCCTTGCTGGACAGTGGAATGTTGGGAACGAAATCCGAATTGATGAGTAGGAAGGTTATAGGATTCAATTATAGGTAGGATTCGTTTCAGTAGGATCTTTTCAAAAATTTTTGAGAGGATTGGGAGTAGGCTAATTGGTCTATAGGATGCTGTATTGTTGGAAGGTTTGCCTGGTTTCAAGAAGAGGACGATGGTGGAATGTTTCCATAAAAGAGGGAAGTGGGTAGTTCGTAGGATGCAATTGTATATATATGTAAGAAATGTGATGGCTTTAGATGGAAGTTGTCGAAGGATCTGTGGGGTTAGAAGGTCATATCCAGGAGATTTGCGAGGTGTGATTTTCCGTAAAAGGTATTTGACCTCAGAGGGATTAACAGCTTTAGGTGGTAAGGAGAGTGGGATAGGTATTGAGAGGGATTCTTCTACTTTTACTGTGTGGCTGGGATGGGATTCTGGATGAGGAGCGAAAGTATAGGAAAGGTGTTTGGCAAATTCCTCGGCTTTATCTTCATCAGATGCTGCCCAGGAGCCATCATCTCGTCGAAGAGGGTGGGAAATATGATGGGATTTGAGGATTTTTCTGGTGATATTCCAAAGGGAATTATCATGAGCAGAGAGTGTGGTGAGGTAGGAATTGAATGATTGGGATCTGAAGGTGGCTAATTCTTTTTTTAATTTTTTACAGTGATAATTGTAGGAGTGGCGGTCGGCTGGATGTCTGGTACGTTGCCATAATAATCTGGCACGGCGTTTTATGTGGATTAGGTCAAGGAGGTGTTGAGGTAAATTATGTTTCTTAAGGATTTTTGAGGAGTGATCAGGGGAGGAAGCAGTCCAGACTGCTTCTTGAATTTTGGTAGTGAAGGAATGTACTGCATTGTCCAGGTCTTCAGAGGTTTTCAGGGTTACTCTGAGGTCAATTTTATCGGAGAGGATTTGATGAAAGAGTTTCCAGTTAACTGGGCCTCTGATGAAGGACGGAGGAGAGGGTTTAGGAATAGGAGCTAGTGATACTTGGAGTATTAATGGGCTGTGGTCTGAGGAAAGCTCGTCAAGACGGGCAACGGAATGGTTGAGAGCACCTAAACCATTATGGATAAAGAAATCGAGGATATCGGGATTACGGTTAGGATCAGTGGGCCAGTAGGTAGGTGAGTTGGGTGGAAGAAGGGTAAAATTTTGGGAATTGAGTACAGACAGCAATGTTCGACCACGAGAATTCGTGGTTCTTGAACCCCATTGTTGATGTTTGGCGTTTAAGTCTGCACCCAAGATGAAATGATGTCCTAAGGAAATGAGGAAGGAACTAAATTGGATATTGGAGATGGATTGGTTTGGAGGGCAATACGCTGATGCAACGGTAATAGGAAAGGAGAAGGTTTTGATTACGACTGCGGTGGATTGTAGGAAATCGTGTGTAGGCAGTGGGAGTAGGTGATGGGAGAGGGATTGGTGCACAATGACTGCAGTACCGGCATGTGCTCTACCGTCAGGATGGTCGGTACGGTAAGTTATGTATTGTGGTATTTTTAGGAGCTGTTTTTTAGTCAGTCGAGTTTCCGTTATTAGGGCTACGTCTACGTTCTTGTCTTGTAGTAAGGCTGTTAGTTCGTGTATGTGATTTCTAACACCATTCGCATTCCAAAGGAGAATGGATATGGGTTTGATGGAAGTCATTTAAGGATTTTTTAAAGGAGGGATAAGGTGAGATACTAGGTTAGTGAGAAGTGATATCAGTGGGGTAACAAGGGATTTAAATTCTGAAAGAAAGGATGTCAATAAGCTGGTTAGATCTGTAGCATTAGGCGGTGGAGGAACATATTGGATTTGATGTTGGTGAGGTTGTTGTTGATTAGGTACATTAGGTGGGATAGGATATTGAGATTGGGGTTGAGTTTGTTCTTGCGGCAGGGCCTCACATACATTAGTCGGGTCTCTACCCCCAAGTAGCTTGGCAAAAGAAACCTTAGAGTTCACAATTTTAGCGGGTCCTCTTCTTGGTTTAGGTGTATCATCAGGGTCCCTGGGTTTCATATATCTCGCTTTGAGATTTTTATAAATTTGGCAGCCTTTGTAGTTGGCTGGATGGCCTTCCAGGCATAGGGCACAGACTGCTGGTTCTGTAATTGGTTTATTACACTCGCCAGACTTGTGTGTTTTACCACATTTCACGCAGCGTGGTAAGTGGTGGCAATAAGACTTGGTGTGGCCATATGCTTGGCAATTATGGCACTGGATGAACTCTCTTTTTGGGTACGGTTTTTCGACCTTTACGCTGGTGTAGAAAATTCTATGCACATCGTATATTTTTTCGATCCCAGGCGATGGCTCTAGATCGACGAAAAATAAGGGCAATGGGATTTTATTCTTTACACCTGGTTGTTCTTTATTTTCTTTTAAAACATTGGTTATCTGACGTATTTTGAACCCTAACGCCGTTAACTCTTCTTTAATCACTTCTATTGGGGTTGAGGAGTGTAAATTTCTTATTACAACTCGTAGTGCTCTTTCCTGTTTCAACTGGTATGTGTGAAAGTCCGCATTTGTGTCTGTTAAATATTTTACGATTTTTCGGTACGCTTCAGGTGTGGCCGGTATTATTTTTGTATCGTTTATTCTGTTTAGGCATGTATAGCTACCTGGGCAGATTTTATTAAGTTGAGTACACAACAACTGGAAATTTCTCAAATTTTTGACAAAGATAGGAGGTGGGCGTGGTTCTCGAGGTATAGGTGCATCTTCCATTTCTTCCCTGTCATTTTCAAGCACCTGGTATGGATTAGGTGTAAAAAATGGAGATTCCATTTCTTGTGAAGACGTACTTGGCAGTGGTTGAGACACAGATTCTTGAGTGTTCGCTGGAGGAGTTCCGGGGGGTGTTAATCGCTTACTACGACGTGTTTTCTGTTTAGGCGGTGAATTACGTGGGGTAGAGCCAACTGAATGGGACCTCTTAGTTGACATTACTTGGTGATAATATCGCATATAAAAAAAAATAAAGGGAAAAAAAAATAAATAAATAAATAAAACTACGTCTGCGTGTTATTACAATGGATGAACCACCGGCTGAGAAACAGCCAGTTACGTGGCAGAGCCACAACTGGAGAGGGGAGCCGTCAACTGTTATGGCTATAGAGATTAAGCCTATAGACGCTAAATCACTAAATTCACTGTCTGTAATAGTACACAGTAAATAACAACACTACTCACTGTGGTGTTAGTCCATTGTTGTTGTTTTGATGTCTGCTTAACTAGTTTTTTTTTAAAAAAGTAAAACTGAGCACTTATTCTACTAAAAAATAGTAAAACTGTGGGACACGACGTGAAATGTGGGTATTCAAATCAAGCGCATGCGCAGAACTTCAACAAATATAAGAAGCAATTTTATAAAGTTATTTTATTTTCTATATGTATATCATCCAGAGATGTAACGTAAATAATTGGTTTATTAAGTTTTTATTAATCGAAACTAATTGTTGTAATTTATTTTCATTTGAGATTTTTCCGTTTTTTTAATTTTTATTATGATTAAATATTATGATTAGAAACACATTAAAAAAAAGTCATTAGTTTCTTAATTTTAGTTTTATTTTACATATTTTTTAAATTTTAATCTTTTTTTTTTATCCACACTTAAGTGTATCCTCAAAGATAGTTATATAACAAATCAATATTAATTTTCGATAGTTTTTTGTTGTACATTTTGGTGAATCTATTTTCCCTTCTTTAGCAATCTAAAAAATATACCAATGTCCAACCCTCACTAACTGAACTATACATCACATAAAACAACTTTTCAAATAAATATAAATTCTTTAAAAAATTTCACATATTGTACCAAACTTATTTTTTGGGAAGATAAAATGTAAGTAACTTATATTTTTAACGAATTTTATTAAAATAATTTATATTTATTGGAAAAGTTGTTTTATTTCAGTTATTAATAACTGGATTCTAAATTCTAAAAAGGTACTTTGGAGGAAGACGTATATGAACATTGGGCATTTAAGCCCTGTAAATTGACATCAATGGGGATAAGACTTTAATGATATTAAAGAACCTTTCATTATACAATAATACACCGAGTTTAATCAAAATTGGTAGAGCCGTTTTTGAGAAAATTGTAAAAATGTGTTTCAGCGTTGATATAAAGTGGCACTTCCGGTAAGCCGATTTTAAGGAAAAAGTTGCTGTCTCATCTAAGGCATATACCTATCTTAAATAGGTAATATCAGTTTTGTTTTTGAGCTAGACTGGTAACACACACACACACAAACACACACACACACACACACACACAGGAAACAGACTCACATACCATTTTACAGTACTTGGTTATTTGGACTCAGGATACCTCAAAACATGTATTACCTTTGAAAATTCAGATTCAAAATTTTCCACAATCACAATACTTTCTTTTACTATATATTTCATATAAAGGTAAGTGAAAGTAAAATAACATATACAATAAAACAAATTATTACGGTTTGCATTATCTCTGCCTAACCATAAGGTAATGGATTCATATTATTTTTATCGTTCTTACCAGTATTAGACAACCATAAGAAATAATAAAATAAAAACTGTTCCATTGATATAATGTCTTTGTAATAAACAAATATAATAGTTTAATCTTAAATTCTTATTATTTGTCAAAATGCTATAATATTTATATATAATTAAATTAAATTTGGGAAAATTTGTCAAAAAGTGATCTGCATTAATTATTTTTTATTTTATAACTTCAAAATCGATAACTCTCAAGACAAAGAGAGTTTTTTTTTTATATTTCTTTTAAACTTGTTCATACGACATAAAATATAGTCACCGTGTTTGATTTATTTGTCTTCTTTTGACAGAGTATAATTTTTTAATCGAATAATGAGAAGAAATGCCATACATTAATGCTACTCTCACATCGTTGCTTACGATGGCTTTATTTACTGAACTTAAACAATTTTGAAAAGTTCTTATATCTTCCTATAAAATGTCGTCTGAATGAAAGAAAACTCACAACTTCTGAACTACTTCCTGACTTCTGTTCTTATATTTCATCATTACTCCCTTTTCATTTTTATTTGTTCTACTTATTTTTATTTGAAACTTTTTTCAGTTTTTTATATTCAATTGTCCATTTACTGTTTTTCTTTCTTAGCTGTTGTCTTTTATTTATATATATTTTATAAGTTCTTCTTTACCACCGTATTAGATTATTCATGGAATATAAGAATTAAAAATAGAAGTTATTGAATGCTTTGATGAATGTAAGATAATTCAATTTTGGTTCATTATTTTCAATAATGAACCATTGTAATCGATCAATAAATTCAAAAGATCAAAAAGCTGAATCCCTCTCAAAATTTGAGGTTCTACATTTCAGGATACGTAGTATTCGAAAATCGAATAAACAATTTTTTGACCGTCCGCCACACAGTGGGATGAATAAGAGAAAACTCGCGGCATCTATTTCAATCCGTATAAATCTTATTTTTTTTAGAACTTCAAAAATTAGATAAGCTGTTTTATTGACACCTTGTGTTGTTCGTGGAGTTTCCGAGAATATTTTCAGTTGGAACAATGTACATTTTTCACCGTTTATTATACATAACATTTTATTGAACAATTCAATTAAAAAAATTATTCAAAAGATCAAAAAGCTGAATCCCTCTCAAAATTTGAGGTTTTACATTTCAGGATATGTAGTATTCGAAAATCGAATAAACAATTTTTTGACCGTCCGCTACACAGTGGGATGAATAAGAGAAAACTCGCGGCATCTATTTCAATCCGTATAAATCTTATTTTTTTTAGAACTTCAAAAATTAGATAAGCTGTTTTATTGACACCTTGTGTTGTTCGTGGAGTTTCCGAGAATATTTTCAGTTGGAACAATGTACATTTTTCACCGTTTATTATACATAACATTTTATTGAACAATTCAATTTAAAAAAATTATTTTAGCCAAAGTCGCGGGTTTTCCCTTACTTGTCCCACTGCCCGCATTTCGCCCATTTTCTCCTAGACTATTGGACCGATTTTTATTTTAAAATTTGGATTCAGATATCTCCTGCGGATGATCCTCCTACATCGATATTACTGTCCGCGTTTTCCTTTTAAAGATAACGGCCGAAAAACCTGTGTTGCTATTGACTGTAGCTGCTAAACGAATGTACCGATTTCAATGAAACTTGGATAAAGTATTCTTCCCGATGCTCTTTATTATTTTTTTTTAAATAACATACGTCAACGAAAAGAAGCTATAAAAAAAGAGTGGTAAAATTAGATTTCCGAAAACTCAAAAATTGTAGGTTTTTTGTGAATTATGGTTATTTAAAAGATTACGAAATATCATAAACATTTTTTTTTTTTTAAAAGTCGGACGATTTGGAGCAAAAATATAATCTCTAGATATTTGTTATATGTTCTACTGCAAAGGTTATATCCTTTCTTTTTTTTTTTTTTTTTTTTTTAAAAGTGTTACTAAAGAAATGCTATTTTTTGTTTTTTAAAGGAAATTACCTTTTATTTATTTTTATTTTTTACTAGGAAGGTAATGTTACTTTAGATATATAATTGTTTAGAAATAATAAACCATTGTGAAATAATTTGCAGCGTTTTTATTATTGTTATAATCATGGTCATAAATTAAATTTCAGCTTCCAATCTGAAGCGAAATAATATGTTCTAATATTAATATAATAATTGTATCTGAATGTAATCAATATATACTGATTAAACAAAATAAGGTCAGAGATGAGTGAAAATAAGTAAAGATAAGGAATTTATAATCTTAGAACTAAATTTATTGACAGATTTAAACAAATCTAGGTTTAAATAGAAGAGCCAAAAACTTACTGTATTTAAAATCCACCGAATCAAATAAGTGAAATTGTTTAAAAACCTATTTCATTGCACTGGTGTGAAAGAATAAGTGAAATATAAAAATATTTTATGGATGTGGTTATAACCTTAAATACATTTACTGTAGTTTAAGAACTCTAGATCAGATATTATATTTTAAATAATTAGATATCTATCGTCCGTGTATTTCACGAAAAATCACTATGTAAACTAATAGAAAATTAAATTAGTGAATAATTTGATGAATTTCCGCCCTGCGATATCCTAACAGTATACAATTACAATTACTGTGACAACTTTTGTCCTGCCTCTGACAGACAATGAAAATCTCGTAATTCCATAATCGTTAACTTTGCAATGGAGAATTACAGTTTAATAACTGATAGTCAAACACTCCATAAACAACCACTAAGCTTCAAGCTTTAGCTCGGTTGAAGATGCACCTCGACAATTTTATAATGGTCTAATATTGCCAGAAAACAATTTCTATTCAAAATAATTTATATTTATATTCAAAGTAGAGCAGGAAGTGAAGGTGGTGTGTTACCACGAGATCTTTTTATAAGATCTATTGAGCAAAAGATAATTACTGTACTTACAACATTCATTAATACATGTGATTAAAATAATCAAATATCAATAAAATAATTTATAACAAAAATGAATATTTTTTTTTCTTTCTTGAAAATTCTACAAGATACGCCTACTTTGAAAACAGCATAAATATTATTTATGGTCGGAACACCAAGCTAAGCCAAAGGTTAATAAAAGAGGAAAAAATCAGGCTTTATGTTGAGTTGGAATTAAGTTATTTTTAACCACGTTTTCCTTATGCTTCCTGTTAAGTTCCCTAGTATACTGTTAAGAGTGTGGTAATGTGGACTTAATAAAGTCAACAAAGTGTAGGAATTTAACGTTAGTCAGGATTTATAGTGAAAGAAGCATTTGAATGAAAGGAAAAATTAAGTAAATTTTAGTGGAATATTTATTATTGACAAAACGAGGGGTAACATAATAACATTGCTCTTTTTTTACCCGCTTATGGTAGTCCCGCAAAATAGTTAAACAACGCAATTTTCTTGAAAAACGCAACTATTTTGAATGCAGTATATGTTTTTAATACATCAGTTCTCTCATGGAACTAATGATAATATGTGATATATTTTACATACATAAATAGCTCTTATTACAGCTCTTTATGGTACATCCAAACTTCGGAAAATGTGGGTATCCATTATCGCAGCACCAGGAGAACAGCTTCATTATATAAACAAGATGATTTGATTATTTTTTAAAAGTATAATCTTTTCAAGAATTTGGTTCACATTTTTAAAAATTCTAATAGAAGGAATTCAATCAAATGCACCATACAGATGCGCCCTAATTGGAAGTTAGGTTGACCACTGCAACACGATTGTGTGATAGTGTCTTCTCAATTTTTTAATGTCATACTATAAACTAAAAAATATATAATTTTATATTAACTTCGGTATTATAGCTCAACTATGAGAAATTTCTTGTTTTTGTTAGTTGGGTCAGTCAATAAAATATGAAAAATTATTTCTTTCCATGACCAATGTAATAAACATGTCAAGCTATTAAATATACCAGTAAAATTTTAATGAAAAATCGCTCCGAGGATGGGAAAGGATCCCGAAAGTGAGCTAGATGAGATAAAATAAAACATCAAATTATAATGGAAGTTTCTTAAACACTTGTTCCCAAGGTTAAAACATCGAAGTAACTCATGAATATTCACAACCAATATGGAAATTCACACGAATACCTTCTGTCGATATAAGCACTTTGTCTTCGCTAAGTATATACATTGGGTGAAGACAAAGTGTTTATATCGACAGAAATATATATATATATATATATATATATCGAAATACTAATCCCTAATGAGGTTAATTATTGTCTGAAGAGTAGATTGAATGTATGTTTTAAGGTTGAAACTTTTCTTTAAATAGTTACGCAGGGATATAAAATCAAACATGCGAGGGAGGAGGTATATTCGTCTTAAGCAAAACATAAACTTTGTTCTTAACTTTTAGAAACATATAATCCAAGCCTAAAATCCAAAACATCCACACCCAGTTCCATCCGTTCCTAATCCCAATGTAAACCTCCCATCACAAGCTCAACAAAATATAGATCCAACTTCTCGAATCCCACGTCGAGCACATCCCCCTTCCAGCAATCCTAAACACACAAATTACCCATCACATCCTCCTGACCTTAATCCACTTCACAGCCAAAAACCTTCCGACATCAATTCTGTCCTTTCAACATTCCTGATAGATCTTCTATCAAACCGCTCATCACCCTCCTCACGAGACACCTTTCCGAAATAGCCCCTAGCTATCCTTTTATGGAACGCTAATGGACTACTCAACCACCGCGACGAACTAGCCATATTTCTCCATGATAATCTCATTGACATTGCCTTCTGACGGAAACTCACTTCACTCAACGGACACATTTCTACATACATGACTACATCACCTACAGATCTGACCACCCAGATAACACTTCCACACGCTGGTTCCTGCATCCTTATCCATAAATCTTTATCCCACTCCCTTATTCCTTCCAATCCAACTGATGCCATTCAATCCACTTCTGTAGTCCTTTAAACTAGCCCTTTCCATATCATATTCTCAGCTGTATACTGTCCTCCTGGTAATTCCATCTCCTATAACCTCCTTGAATCCTTATTCCAATCCCTCGGATCGCGCTTTATCGCTGGAGTAGACTACAATGCTAAACACCAACGATGGGGTTGTCGAATATCCAACCCCCGCGGTAACATCCTATCACGTGTTTCATCTTCCAACAATTATTAAATCCTGTCGCCCATGAAGCCAACATCCCTCAAAAATCATGAAATTTAAATCACAATAATACCTATTCATCCCTCTTTTCTCAATCTGCCGGAGTTCCTCAAGGTATCCTTGGTTCTATCCTTTACACAGTTTATACAGCTGATATCCCAACCCATCCTAACACTGTCATCACTATGTATGTTGATGACACATGTATCCTGTCAGTTAATAATGATCCAACAATTGCATCCCAAACCCTTCAATCACACATCACAAACCTTGAAGAATGGTGTCAAAACTGGAGGATTACTTTCTCTCTTCGCCGTAAATCTATGACTTCCTGTCCTACAGTATCCTTCAATAATAGTCCTCTTATCCGTGTCGAACAAATCCGATATTTAGGACTCCACCTTCACAAACGACTCACTTGGAACCCCCATACCAGACTGAAACGACAAGAAACTGCTCGACGTTTCCGCTTACTCCAACACTTACTAGACAAACGCTCTAAACTTCCCATTAATTACAAACGACTCATATACATGACTATAATAAGACCTATTTGGACTTATGGAGTTGAACTGTGGGGCTCCACTAAACCATCAAATTCCTCTCGTATCCAATCTTTACAATCCAAAATCCTCCGTAAAATCCTCAATGCTCCTTACCTTGTGCAGACTTTATGAATAATGGTTTTATTCATAATGGTACAAATGGCATCTAAAATACAGAGTAATATAATATGGACATATGAGTTGACTACACGAGCTCACTCCAGGTCTCCCGCAGTAAAGAGTATGACTCAAGAATGGAACTGCATGAGTGGTTTGGTCTTAGGAGGATGGGGATTATATGCTTACGAATAGTAGGTGGGATGAATCAATTCTGGTCGGTCTAGGAAGCGTGTGAATGAAGTTATAACTATTAAGAATTGATATCCTTATCTTTTAGAATTGATATGAAGTCTGTGAGAAAGTGCTCTTTTGCTGAAAACGGTTATTGTTCCCTAAGTCTTGATAAGTGTCTACTGTCTAGTCAATACATTCTATATAACTATTTCTAAGCTATCAGAGATAGCTTGACCTGGCTATCTAGGGCTTTCTGCTTTTATAAAGGTCGATGCATGATTAAATGATTAAATAAAATAAAAGTTAATATTAATAGTTGTTACGGATTAACTCCATTCCGTAACTAAGGATCAAGTTTGATTCCGCGTCTATCGTCTGTAGTCAAATTTATATGACGTGCATATCACCTATTAACTTTCATCCGATTTTTATGGTTTTTTTTAAGGAATGGGCAGGTTGGTGTCTAGATGGCTCCATATTGATTTTATCGAATTCCATCTCCGCTTACGCATGCGTAAATGTATTTTCTTAGATATGGCAATATTTCAGAAACAGCTTATTAGATTTGGCTCTAAGTTGGATAAAAGGTAGTTATTGGTGAAAATATAATGTGGTGTCAATGTTATTGAATTCCTTTCATTAATCTCTGTTATAAATGCGCAAACGTGTTTTCCTTAATACGTCTATATCTCTAAAACCGCGTGTTTTAGAGTTTTTCAATTTACCTCAAATTCGGAGGGAAGTTAGGGATTGGTAAATAGATAATCAAGTATGCATGAATTTTATTAAATTATAGCCAATACTCAAAAAACAAAAAAAAAAAATTCCGGTTTCAGGCCAGGAAATTTATTATTTGACACGCCTATAGTTTGAAAACTGCGAGTTCAATTTGTCTCAAACTTCGACGAAATTTGGAGAATAGTATAGAAATTACTCAGTATCAATTTCATTGAATCCCATATAATAATTAAAATAAATATAAATAATTGTTAACAATAGAATGGCTGTAAAATGTAAAAGGCATTGATTATCTGTAGTGTAAGTTAGGTTAATACAATACTTTTATTAGGTTATAATATTTTAGCCTTTATTCAAAAAGTTAATTTACACTTTATTGTTTGACCGATTACAAACGTTAATGGCGTGACAGTTACTGCCTTAACTTTTATTTTATTTTCAGCCAATTTTAATTAATTTTTACTTGATTTAGTTACTAACAGTAGCGATTAACATCTTCAGTTATTATGTACCGGGATTTTTTTTTTAATCACGATTTATCAAATACATGCTTTGCCAATCTAGAATTCTTCCGCATTTTAGTATTCGAGCCAGCGAAAAAATTATAGACTTTGCATTATAGGTATTATTCACCCAATGAAAACGGCGAGGAAGCTATACTGGCCTTACTTGGCAGATGTTTTTTAAAATATTATTTAAAATATTTCTAATTACCAATCAAAAGAGTTTTCAAAATCAATCTATGACTTTTCTATTTTTGGATGAGATGCTTAATTCTATTAATATATAACGAACTGAGCAATTGAGTAAACAAACGTTGGAATTATAATCCAGACCTGAGGGACAGAAAACGGTTCGACTAAATGTTTCTATTAGTAAAGTAAACAATTTAAACTCATTGTTATGACAAATATACGTCCTCCCTCGTTCATTTTCATCGCTGAGCAACTACTTAAAGAAATGTAACTCTTTTGCCCTATAAATTACCACAATACACTTGATTTTTTCACCAAAAGATATATACGTGTGGTTCCTTCTTTGCTTCTAATCACTTACAAAAAATGGGTTTCTGGAATTTCAGGAACTTTTTAGTATTTTCACGTGAATTTTTTTCCATTTATAGCACTACCATTCCATATTCTTCCATCCTTTGTTTTATTTCTCAAGGATCGGTTTTATTCCTTAGCTCCTCTAGGGAATGTGAGTTAGGAAATTGTAGAGTGGTAGTTAATTTCCGGGTTGTATTACATCAAAGTCATTCCAGTTTCTGAGGCAGTATGTTCATTACCATAGTCCAACTGAAAGAAAATGTTCCTTCCCATTCTTAAAATGTTCGCACTTTCTTTTAACTTTTGCCTTAATATGTTAATATTGATGGTTGGTATTAACTTAAAAAAACTTATCAACTCCTTTCGCACTCATGATCCAGCAAAATATATAATTACTTCCTCCATATTTCACTTCATTGTAACGAAAATTGAGATGAGTCGAATTTCGAATGCGTTTTTGAGTTTAATTGTCTGTGAAAAGTTTTGTGAAAGTAAAATTAAACAATGAAAATTTAAAATATAAACCTTGATATAAAAATAATACTGAATTTTATTTTTTTTACCATTGTTCATTAACTATTATTTTGCTTTATTTGACTTTACGTATGCAAGGAAAAGGTTTATCGAATATTATTAAAGAAACTGAATTAGCCAACTTAGTCCAAATAGAAAGTTCCACCGTCCCACGCTATATATAAACATGAAGTATTGACCTGATCCTCTCTTCCTCAATTATGAAGGGTTTGAGTTAAAAGCAGTGATCGTTTCAAAATATGTAAGAAACTGTATTTATTTATTAATACACTGTATATAGATTGCTCAAAATTTTTGTTTTATTTATTTACAATCAGGTACGGAACCCAAAGCCAGGCTTGTCCCTCCAACTATGAAAGGAAAAGCAGGACTCCAGGGCTACTGTTTCAACCGCGTCACTGGTGCTAAAGCCAGTGAAGATGGTGCGAGAGCGCAATAAAAAAATAAAAACAAAATTTAGAGTTTTAATCTTTAGCTGAAATTAAAATCGAAATTATGAATGGTTTTATGATCATAGTCGTTTAAAAACTATTTGGGCATTATTAAATACTGCTGAGGGGAGGAGGGGGGGGGGGAGAGGAGAGAAGTGTATAATAATGTTGGACATTATCGAACCGGTAGTGATTTAATATACAGTGCATCCGAAAACCTAATAATGGACCCTTGTATCGAAGACAAATCAAATAACTCAAGAAGTGGCTCCGCCAGCATAAAAATGGACCCTTATATCGAAGAAATCTAAAAAGTTACAAAAAAAAAAAAAAAAAAACAATTTTAATACCGCAAACATAAAAATTTATATTAATTTATGTATTCATTAATTCTTGAATGATATTTATTCAATGAATGTCTTTAAAATAAAATTTATATTTATCCTGGCGTTTGATCGAGTCTGGCACCCGGGATTGCTTTACAAACTCCGTAAATTCCTCCCCCTACATACTTTCTCATCATCGGTACCTACCTTACTGCTAGACACTTCAAAGTAAATCACAATAACGCCTATTCATCCCTCTTTTCTCAACCTGCTGGTGTTCCTCAAGATAGTATCCTTGGTAATATCCTTTATACAGCTGATATCCCAACCCATCCTAAAACTGTCATCACGACGTATGCCGATGATACATCAGTAATTATATCAGTAAATAGCATCACACATCACAACCCTTAAAGAATGGTGTCAAAACTGGAGGATTAAAATAAATCCCATCAAATCACCTTTGACCTCCGTCGTAAACCTATGACTTCCTGTCCTCCAGTATCATTTAATAACATCCCACTTATCCCTGTTGAACAAATCCGATACCTAGGACTCCACCTGGACAAACATCTCACTTGGAATCCTCATACTAGAATGAAACGACAAGAAACAGCTCGACGTTTCAAGTAAAATTGGTACATAAAACCTTTTGCAAGTAATATATTTATTGTAAAAAATTAATATTTTTATTTTGTAAGCCAGATAATATTTGTCCTAAGATGAAAATAATGAAATCATTCTATTCTATTAATTGAGAGGCAATCCCTCGCAAGTACCGAAGGCTCTCCATCAAAGTCTGGCATGATTGGTACTATTAGGTCCAACTAACTGACGGATGACATGAATTCAATTATAGTTCTCATAAATAGAGAAAATAGCATGAGGAAAAAAACACTAATTGGTTTTCATCCACGTGCTTTCGCAAACGATAAATTAATTCTTAATATATTAAGTATCAATTGTAGTACTAACAACGGTGTATTAATTAATAAGTACAAATGATTGATGAAGCCATAAATAAATATCAAGACTTAAAAATGTTCAATATCAAGTCGTTCCGTCAACATAAATATAGATAATTTTTTTTTCTACATATATTAATGCTACAAATTGCCAGATATTGTTGTCGCATTTATTACGCATCCATTAAGTGTGATGTCTTAATCCGCTCCTTCAAATATAGGCCGTTTTTTCCTTTCACTTATTTCATCAATCTTGTGTCGAAAATTGAACGCACCTTCCTCCTTAAATGATCCAGGGCTTCCTCGTTTTCGAGACTCACGTTACCTAATTCAATTTTTTTTAGGAACTTATCCAACCTATTTTGAAATGGGTCCTTTTATTCATAAATTGTACTGCAACAACGAAACCAAATAGCACTAAATAACTGGATTTATCAAATTTTAAAATAATCTCTAGTATGTTTTATCGAGCAGATATAATGCTTAGTTGAATTTTACTATGTATATTTTGTATTGGCGTTTTAGACCTTGTAGATCTTTTACTCTCTTAATTTGTTGTCTGCCTATTTTGAGCTATTTCTTCCAGTCATTTGTATACAGCTCTATTGCATCTTTGTTTATTCTATCTATCGATCTAGTTCTTAGCCTCCTACATGGTCTTTTGCCAATTATTGAAGCATTCATTTGAGCTAAATCATGCCAAACTAAAACTGTTTGTCTTCCTAACATAAGAAATTGATTTACCAGTTTCTGTAATATTTTTTAGTCATTTATCGGCTATTGTGAATATATCCTAAAGTATTAGATTCGATCAATAATTTTTATAAAGCAATCTATAAACCAAAACCGATTCAGAAGCTTAGCCAGTTTTCCTCATATTATCGTATTTAGAAAAAAGAATATTTTAACAAGGATATATAAAATAAATTTAATATCTTTAATACGTTATTTGAATTATTAATTCTGTCTAACATTTTCAAACAAATATTATATAAAAACTGTTAATAATATGAAAACTCAGGTTCATTAACAATATACTCGCTTTACACAAATAACTAAGTAGCTCCAAGAATTGGAATTTCTCACGAGGCAACCATTTGTCTTAAAATATATTTTTATATAAAATTAATTATTTAGTTTTAGGAAAATAATGGTTCAATAAAATATTTAACGTAATCGATTAATGGAAAGATAGATTGAAGAGCGGATGTTGTTCCTTTATTATTTTAAATCTAAACCTCCATATATATTTTATTTTATTTATTTTTTTGTGAAAAGGTATTTTCTGATAGTTCTTTTTAATCACATCCCATATTAGAGGAACTTTAATTCACTTTCATTTAATTAAGTAAACTTTAATTCCTTTAATTAACATGAAAGGAATTCACATTAAGCGGAATTTAGTGTTGTTTAATTCTTAATAGAATAAATATTTTACTAGGGTTCGTCATTTAAAAGTTAGAGGTCTTAAAATGAAAAAGTCACGAGATGAAAATAAGGAAATTAAGTAGTTTCACTAGCTCTCCATCTAGGCCCTCTTCTTAGAAGAGGATCAGTATAGGATGCTATTATATGAGATCAAATAAGCAGATTAATACCATTTTCAGCTTTTCAACACTTGCTTCCAGCGGCGCTGCTCGAAAGGTTTGTTGCAAAATATTGTTTTTCTTTTTTTGTAGGTTAAGCCAAACGGTCTAATCTTTTTCTATGATACTATATTATTTAATCCTAAAATAACTCACATATCATCTGTGCTTCATGGCCTAATGTACGCTTCGCGCAATAGGCATGTTTAGGGTGTAAGTCCGAAGAAACAACTCATGAAATTTGTAGATCTCTCTCTATACCATTGTACTCATCTTTAGTAACCAGTAACATGAAAATCAGCTGGATGTTTATAAATTTTCATAATTTATTTCGATATGTTTTGGTTGAGTAACAGCGAACGGCCCAATATATCTGCACACCACTTTTTTTATTTTATTTATTTTTATCAAACTATCTGATGATTAAAATTAAAAGCAGATGGGTGTTAATGTGTTGTTAGCATATAATGAATGACATGTTAACCGATCTCCAGATTGAACACGTACCAAATTCGAGAATTTCCATACTGAAAAATGTTGTATGCTACGATCAAATGAAGCCACTCATACACACAGTTATAGGTAGATGTTAATTATTTGATAAAAGGGGGCCCTGTAATCTATCAAAGGTCGGAAAATAAACCTCTTATAATGTTTTCGGATGATTTTATAGACAAAGCCTTAAGTCTCCCAAATACCGTTAAATAATTTACTAGTCAACGTTTCATCTTTTGTTCATTCATATACGCTTTATCTTGCCCATAGGATAAAGCATATTGTTATAGGTATGCTTAATTGGAGTCCCAACATACTGTCCAACAAACAGCAATAGCCGAATCTATCATTATTCCCTTTCTTATTTCCTTAGGACACCAATCCCTTTCTTATTTCCTTCCTACACCTTGATCCAACAACCAGTTTGGACTGCATCCTTACCACTCCCCTCAAAAACATACCGTAAAAAGAATCCTTTGTCCCCCGACCTTACTGACCTAATTAAATACAAACGCCAATCTAGGATCCTCTGGCAAAAAACCAGGCATCCTGATGATCGAAAAATATACAATTATTATTCCAACAACGTAAAAAAAGAACTAGCTTCCTTTAGATCCAAATCGTAAATTCCTATCTTTCTTCCCTATCTACCAATAACAACTCCCTCCAGAAATTGACTAAAAAAAATCCTTAAATACCTCTTGATCATCCTCTCTGATGGGATGATGGAAAGTGAGCTTCTTCAGATAAGACTAGAGCTGAAGAATTTGCCAAACACCTATCCAAAACATTCACTCCCCAAACCTCACTGCTGAAGTTAAAGAATTCCTCTCTTCTCCTATTCCTCTCTCCTTGCTTCATAAAGCTGGCAAACCCGCCGAGATCAAATCCATAAGAAGCAACCTAAAATCTCGAAAGTTTCCTGGACACGATCTTCTTACTTCGCCGATCCTCAGACAACTTCCCAAAAAATCAATTATATTCCTCCCATAACAATACAACTGTTTCATCCGCTCACCTCACTTTCCTTTGATATGAAAACACTCCATAATCATCCTTTTCCCTAAACCAAGTAAACCTGTTAAATACTTCACCCTATATAGCAATAAGCTTGCTCCCGATCCTCTCCTAAATCTTAGAAAAAATCCTTCTCAAACAGATCCTACTCATACTCCCACAATATCCCTTTCCACCAGTTTGGATTCCTCTCATGACATTTCACTGTTCAACAAGGCATATGTTCTCTGCGTTTGAAAACAAGCAGTATTGCACTGATGCCTTTCTGGACGTAGCACTAGCGACCGGCTTTGTCATGATGGATTGCTTTTCAATCTCAAAACCCATTTAAAACATCGATACCCTTCCAGCAATATTCACTGACGATACCGCCATCCTGACATCCCACTGAGATAACGAAACAACATCCTTAAATCTAAAAGACACATCACTCTAATGGTGGAAATATTTAGCTATTTTTGAAGAAATCTCGGAACGCAGTGAAAAAATTTCTTTAAGAACATCAAATGCATATTCACCGTTCCACAAATACGTGAATACTATTTAACTAGACTAATTTTATGACATTTATGCGGTTCCTATGCAACCATTTGCATCGTCAGCCAAGGTAAATTATACTTTAGAGACACAATCTTCAACATAAAACTTTCAGTAAATGTTTAAGATACCAATTTTTTCGTTAAATTTAAATTTTCGTATTGAAAGTCACAGCTTTCTACATACCAACCGAAGTTATTTTTTCAGATACAATTCAAAATGGTTAGTAACTGGAAGTCCTTTCGTTAAATCAAACTGTCGGTACCTCGTAGTCTATAAGTCCATGAATATTAAAATGAAAAATTGATTGCCGAATGTCTTCCACGGTAAAACAAAAATAAAAGTCTGACCATACATTAAATTATTTTTTATCTGTTCATATGCACAGTTGAGAGGAGCTTTCACTTTATTGAATAGTGTTAATAATAAAGGAGTATCTTAGTGATACATATTAATTTACAGATTTTAACTGCAGATAAGCAATATAAATTACTCTTTGTTATATCAACAATTTTAGTGACCTAACTATAAAAGTCAAAAATGACAATTCCCTTTCTTATCCTAATATTTCGTTATTAAATATTAAAAAAAAAAAAATGTATATAACCCGTTTTGCATACTTTACAATTTCCGGATATTTTTTTTTTTTAATTTTCATAAAGTTGGAATATTTTAATGTAAAATTATGAATATACATTAAAATATTATGTGTCTTAATATTAACACTAATGAAAACTGGTGACAAACTTGCTTTAAATAATTGATTAGAAGAAACTTCTGCATTAATTAAAGTATAAATATCCTCTTAATCAATTTTTTTTTATTTACAGACCTTGAAGATGCTTTGCAGAGTGAGCCAGCCTTCTCCATGTGTGTCGTTATTGGGCTATTATATTCAAGTACTCTGCATGCAGTTCTGCAGTATCTATGTTGATTCGATCGATACATACATATGGTTATAAGATACAGATGGATACATCTGGTTCATTGAATTAAACGTAGTTCCTTGCCTACTATTGAGGCATTTACTATTGCTTAGAAGCTGTTTGATGAATTTCTCCAAAGCTACATGTCCCGTCCATCTTAACCTCCTGCCTTCATAACCTGAAATATTGGATGATCGGTTACTGTGAGTACTAGTTTTTTATTGGTCCTTCTACTATATGTGTTAGTACTGTGATTGGTACAGCTGTCGTGCGGAAGATTTTCCTCCCAAATTTTTCAATACTTCTTTCAGGGGTGTTTGTTAGTGTCCAAGTATCAATGCTGTTTATCAGAAATCGATTTATTGCAGCATTGTCGAATATTAATTTTTTTTTTAGATATTGGGGCTTTAAATATCATTGAAAAAGAAAAGAAACTTCTAAATGCTGATTTGTTCTGTTCCGCTTTTCAGAGTCTTCTTATGATTCATTCCGACATGTACCCTTCATGTTGTTCTTATCATATTCTTTTGCGCTAAGTTGAACAACAACGGCGAGAGTCCATTAACGAACTTATTGGGGTATTTACATATTGATATATCAACTTCTCAGAACTGTACCGTTTCTTGTACCATGTACAGAAAATTATATCCAGTCATCTATCTATAAACAATGATTGTATTCTATCAATTATTTTAAGTATTAACTTATGTGAAACAGGATAAGAGTTGCTAATATATCACTTAAAATAGATATATCATTTTTATATAATGTGTTATGTAGAAAATTCATAATAATGATTAAGGATGATATAAAAAATATATATAATTAATTAAAATAAATGTATTATAACTTTGAAAGTTTTTTAAAAAATCTCATAAGCAAAATATATGCTAATGTGATTTCTATGAGTTTTATGTTACATATATTCATTCATTAATTAGAAAAATTGTTTCGAAATAATAACAAAACATGTTTTATTTCTTTGTCTGTTTTTTTTTCTTATATAAAATGGAGTTTTATGATCTTTTTTCTCATGAATCTTTCTAATTAATTAAATCAATCGAAATGCGGTTGCTAAATGATAACTAGTGTTACCCAAAATCGGTCTCAGTTTTGCACTTTGCAACTGTTGCAAGACCAAGACCAAGACTATTAGAAAAAAAATCGATTTTTTAAAATAAAAATTAAGGCAAACTAGTTACTAATACTTAACAATTTTAGATACTTTTTTAACGCTTCTATTTATTTATTCGGGGTTAGTTAGGTGTCTCTTATCTAAAACAAAATCAGTAATATCTCTATAGTAATAAGCTAATAGGTAACTGTAAGACTGTTGCGCAAGATGAAGACCACGACCAAGACTTAGTGCGCAAGACCAAGACTCCTCTTGGTCTCGCTTTTGGGCAACATAATGATAATTAAAAATATACTCTTCTCGCTATTTAAAAAAAATTAATATTCAATAACTTATTTATCGGTGCTAAGAAGTAGAAATTCCGTATATTATTAAGTTTTATTGCTTTACTTGTTGATAATAGTAATTAGAACACGATAGCTTTGACATGTGGAGTACCTCAAGGAGCGGTCATTTCACCACCTTTATTTAACAATTATATAGCAAACGCAATGCGAAGACATCTGTAATGACATATGCAGACGACATTGCTATATACAATAATTTTATGAACCCTTCAAAAGCATTGGAACAAGCGAAAAAGACCTTCCAATATCTAACAAAATGAACTCACATTGATAAATATACAAGTGAATTCAACAAAAATAGTCTATTAATCTTTTCTTTAAAAATAAAAAAAAAGTAATAACCTACAAAATTTTGAGTTGGTGATTTATACAACAAAATATCAACTTGGTAAATCAAGGAATTAAATCTGACAGACATCTAAAATGTACCACTCATTGCACTCCGAAATTATTAAAAGATAGCCAAAATTGTTCAAATTCAGTAATATCCTCACTATAACAAACCTCTGTCACTGATTGAAATTACTTTTTTACAAAAGCATTCTTCGCCCTTCTCTTTTCAATGGTGCTCCGCTACTGTCCCACATTTCAGAAAACACAAGCAAGAGACTTCAGCAATTTAAAAATGGAATTTTAAAAACAATAGCTAAAACACGTTATTTGTAAAGGAGAAATCTGATAAACTTCATGTCTTATTAAATCTGCATAAAATAACTGAATTTATGAACAAAAAAATAATCAAATTTCACGACTCATTAAAATATTTAATCAACAGTGAATTTAATGCACTTACATTTCTGCTGGCTCCTCGGCGATGACAACATATATTTCATTAAAATGTATCTAATGTTAATTCTATGTTAAAAATAAAAAAAGTAAATTCTAGAACAGAAACATGTTATGTATATCAAGTAATAAAGCAATATAATTTTAGTTTTTATCTATCATATAACTTGTTTTTTTATTAGTGTATGCACGTGTTTTTTGCTTAGTTTTAATTTTATTATTTTTAGGTTATTTCATTTTATTTATTGTATATTTTTTGATTATTATTTTGCTTCTATTTATTTTATATTTTTTTGCATATAGTGTGAATGTCATCCACCTCGCTATAACTAGTGTCCAAGTGACATATTGTTGTAATACTCAATAAAAAAAAGTATATTAGTATGTCTGCTTTAGTTTATGAGGCTCTGCTTTGGTTCCACATGCTCGGTGGAATTCCATATTCAATTTAAGAAAACATTCCGCCAAATTTTAGCGGTAAAACACATCTTAGTTAAATTACAACACTGCAAGGAGAGAAAACATTAAGAGCTTCGAAGACCGCAGATTTGATGATTGGTAATGTTAGCAAATTGATATGCGAAATTATAAAACATTCAAAATGAATTAAAGTCTTTAAATATCAGTTATTAATTTCAAATCGTTAAGGTAGTTTTTTTTTATTCCAATGTTTTTGAGACACAGCGTCAAAATCCGAAATCAATAAAAAGAAATATCGGTGGCGGATCAACCTGCATAAGTATACATAAGAAAGTTAAACCTCAAACGAACAAAATAATTAATAACTGATTTTTTTAAAAAAGGAAGAAATGAACCAACATATTTGTTAACGCCACAGCGTTCATTTATTTTATTTTTACAGCTAAAACACCACAGCGTTAATTCAATTTATTTTACACTTAACTAGTTTGATTAATTGTTGATTTGTTTTATTTCAGCAAAGTGAAATCAACTAATAATATGTATATTTATGTATAAGATATGTGTATATTAAGTATTATTGTTATATTGTTTATATTAAACAGATCAATAGTTTATACTTTTACTACTTTGTTATGGATTGTAGCACTAGCTATAAACAAGTGCTAGGTTCAAGTCATAAGGCGGTAGAATTGACAATAGACAGTCTGACTCCGCCCGTCACTGAGCTGAGTACTGCCAACTTCAACACTGCCCACTGCAGTTCTACTCTGAAGAGACGTACTTCTCTCTTCTTGCTCGCCTCTGCCCATTTGCAGTTCGTTTTGAGCACTCTCATTGAAGAGTTACGATTGGTTTCTGCATAGAGACAGAGGTTTACGAGCGTCCTGCTCGTCCACGTAACGTTGTACAATCTAATTATTTGTTATATATTTTTATTGTAATTTGGGCCATATAAGTAGTTTTTTCTTATGATCAAGCATGAAAATATTTCATTAATATTGTCACAATTGTTTGTTCAGCTGGTCTTTATTTTATGCTAGAATTTTGTTATTTTTGTTACCTATCTAACAAGTGTAAAATTGATTTATTTTGTTTTTATGTTTTCAATATTAGATTTAATAAATGTTTCAAAATAAATGTTTGAAGATAGAGTCCACTTTCATTCTTTTTTTTTTCTTTTATTAAATCGCAATTAAATAGTTAGGCTTCATTCGAAGTTTGAAATAAACTAAGAGGGAACTAACAATATTAGAATTTGCCCTATAATATTTCAAATAAAATTACGAAATCTATATTAGTACGGTAAACATATGGTAAACGTACCAGCTGCATGAATATTTTATTGCACCTTAGAATAATAAAAATGCATCATGCCATAAAAATATTACTTCTATTACCTGTAAACAATCAAGCCATATTATTTGTTTTGTTATATGACAAATTGATGTCCTTAAAATAATATTAATTGTAATATATATATATAATATATATATGTTCATTTATGATGACTTATCCCACAGGAAACATTTAAGTCATCTAAGGCATGATCTATTGCTACAACTTATGATTGTACTTCACATTTGTATGGTTGGAGATGGATCTTGACGAGCCTCAGTTACCTCTGATGTATGGCCCGTTTATATTATGTGATGTGTTATCCAGTGCTCTGTACATTTCAGGTATATCTTGGTTATTTGTCAAGGAATTCATTGCCATAGAAAATTTAACCCAGTTGCTTTTTCAAGTAGTTATCATCATGGCAAAGTAGGCTTCCTTCGTTCCTTTTCATATTCCTATTTCTCATCTACAGCACCGAATTTATATTTAGATGGATAAACTGACTTGTAATAGAAGAGCCATAAACTTAAAATATTTTGGTGTTCTTTGTCATGAGAGAACTACCATAGAAGCGGTAAAGTTGAGATTGCATTGTAGAAATTATTAAAAGGATGTTTTTCTGAAGATATTATCCAGGCTCAGGACTACGGCTCGAAAACAGCTCCAGCGATTATAATCTTAATTTGATAAATCTTAACGATTTTAATTGAACTACCTTGAATTATTATGCTAAAAGGTCATGGACTTCCTTTAAAAGATTACCACAAAACAAAATTGAGAAAAATTATTCCAAACGAAATATCGTAGTTAGTAATGTTTACTGTTATCTATACCAAAAATTTGTAAAGGATAGTACCCAATTGTTTTTATTCAAAAAATCGTATTGACTACTTACGCAGCGTTACTCATACACATATCCAAATGAAATCATACAGATATTTTTATTTTGTGGGACATTTTTGTTTTTTTTATACATTTTGACCAGTTGTTCTCTTTGACATTGAGACATTGAGAACCGTAGTTTAACAAAATTTAAAACAATTTTTTATCTCGGCGGCCATACTGATTCTGTTTTTCGACAGAAAACAAGATTTGGAAAAATGTTGAAAACAAGCTTTGGTGATAATTTAGATATCAAACAAAAATAAAAACAGAACTAATGATGCTGATTTTTTTTATATGGTTTTTCAACACATCACCTTAAAAGAAAGGAAAGTGGATTAATAAAAACAAACAAAAGTAAAATAATTTTTATATTATATCTTTATCACGCTAATAAGAAGTCTCAATCTTGAAAAAATCCTCTCAAATAATCTTTTTTGTAGAATTAATTTTCAAATATGGCTAAAATTCTTCTTTTTTTTTGCTAATTTTTGTCGTAGTATATTACAAAAGGGGTTGAGTAAACCTCATTACCATAGAAACCTATAATTCGAATTTGATGACTGAGACTCAACGGGTTCTATTGATTGTTTCGCAGAGAGACTCGGTGTCCGTACATCCTACCTACTCTAACTCTACTTTTGGCTATTTTTGGAGACATCAAAACAAGGAAAAATTTACGAAATATATAAAATTTAAGAAAAATTTCTAAGTTTATGCTTGTTTTTATTTTGATTCCTTTTAAATTTTCCTCCTCAAAATACATCCCTTAAGTAGTGAAAAATATGTTAGTATAAGTCTCATTTATGTTAATTTTCATGTTTTTTATTACACACTTCCCTTTCTTCTAATGTTATATATATATTTTTAATGAAAATGTAGACAAAATACTCACTATTAGTTTAGTTTTTATTTTAGTTTCATATTTAAAATATTACCAGACATTTTCCCGAAACTTGTTTTCAGTCGGGAAAAAAAATCAAAACGGCAATTGAGAAAAAGCATGTCTTAATTTTTTTTTTTAACAATGGTTTTGAACTCTTCATTAAATGGGAGAATAAATTGTAAAAAAAAATTATAAAAATCAAAACTGTCGAGAAACGAAATCAGATGATTGGATTTGTTAGTTGAATATTATTATTAGGAATGTTATATTCATTTTGAAAATTCTTAGATATTATTATGTTATCGGGAAATGATTTTTTTTAACGGATTTCTTTACTAAATAGGTCAGTTATCTACTACAAGTACAGGTTTTGAAGGTATTATCGAATGGAATCGGTTATAAGATTGAGCATTATCGATTTATTTCTGCAATTTTGATTTAATCGCTGAAAGAGTCCTTATTTACATTATCGAGAGTCTAGTTTTTATAATACTATCGATTTATGATGACTAACATTTCCAAAATCGGTCTTAGTCTTGTAATTTGCAAGACCTATACCAAAGCCGCTTAACTGTTGCAAGACCAAGACCAGGACTAGTAAAAAAAATCGATGTATAACTTTTAATACAACTTTTTTTAGGCAAAATAGTTACTAATACTTGACAATCTTAGTTACTATATGTAAAGAACTGGTATAACCAATATACTTTTGCATTTAACTCCCATAATTTTTCATTCGGGCTTATAAGTAATAAGTAACTTCAAGACTGCTGCGAGACTCTTGCGCAAGACCAATACCATGACCAACACTGAGTTTGCAAGAGCAAGACTCCTCTCGGTCTCGCATTTGGGCAACACTAATGATGACGCAATCGTTCTGCAATTTGTTTCATACTTTTTGGATTTTTTCGATATTTATTCGAAAATGTTTTTTTGAAACTGAAAAAATCCAATATTTTCTTAAGCTATCTTAATATAAATTAACAACAAAAAATTAAGGAAAATTCTGATATATTTTATATAATTTATATTCTAGTAATAAATTAAATTATAGATTTTATCATGTATCAATAATCTTTAAAAAATACCAGAAAATTCGCTTAGCCTAATAAAGAAAGTGAATTAACAACGAAGTTGTGATAGCTGATTTTTGTGTAATAAAAAGCGAGGTCACAAAATATGATAGATACTGAAAAGAAAAAGACGTGGATGAAATGTTTTATCGTAATATCTTGAATTATATTATACTTGAAGTATTAGCACAGATTGATCTCTTGGTGTGCAGGCCTGGAAAAACCATCTTATCCTGGCCCTTTTTAACAAATTATTAACTTGCTGAAACTTTGTTAACTACAAATCTTTTTTTACGAAAATTCTCAGAATTGGGACATTTTAAATTTGGGGATCGGTAAACTTTGTCTATGTAATTGGGTACTAAAAACTCGTAAATACCATTTGCTTTCCAATTGAATCATAAGATAACTTTAACACAAAATTGAGAAAAAAGGTGGCCTTCAAAAATACTGAGCAGTTTAGGGTGACCTATACCCTCAAATTGACAAAATATGGAGGTTATATAGTCTAAACGGTCCAATATTTTTGCAGGCCACTTTTTTTATCAATTTTGTTAATAAATTATCTTACGATCCAAGTGGAAAGCAACTCGGTATTTGCGAGTTTTTAGTACCTAATTCAACAAACAAAGTTTGCCGACCTCCAGATTGAAAACGCCGTGTGAATGTGATGAAAATATTTACGAAGTTTCAGACGGATGGTAATAATTTGATAAAAAGGGATCTGTGTCACGGACTAATTATTACGTAGACAATTATTTCAAAGCGTCATTACTCCGCTAAAAATTAATTATTAATCGATTTATTTGAGGTTTGGTTAATTTTGCACTTTAAAATACAATAATACACCGAATGTATACCAAGAACACCATATCGATGGCCTTATATCACAACAACGACAAAGTTTTGAAAAACGTTTTATCAAGTTCAATTAATTGAAAGACGTGTTAGTAAAATCGAAGTATTAGCATAACATCATCAAAATTTGAATTAATATAACAATTTTACACCAGTACAATAAATTTAAAAAGTCATTCATATAATAATAATACTTCCAAACATTTTTTAGTTACTATAAAACTGTCTGATTTACAGTTACGTAATTATTCCACCGGTTGAGCGATATATTATTTTTGTTGTTATTATTTATTTTTATTTTTTTAAATCGAATGAAAATATTTTTATATGGTAAATCTTTAGCATACAAATTTCTGAAAATAGTTTTAGAAGTTTATTTACGGTATTAATGTGCCTTATAGCTTTAATACTCAGTACCCTTAAGTATAATAGAATGTATTATACCTCAAAAAATGATTAATAACAAAAAAAAATGTTTATTTAGTGGGTATCTGAATTTGAGTAACAAAGCAGTCGAATAAGAAGTTTTCATTTCAATCAAAAATAACTACATAGATTATAGAATAAAATTAGTAGGCAATGAATTGATGTCAGGAATACAAACTCAAACATCAGTCGATATACAGTAGCGTGAGCCGCGTTTGGCTATCATCAACTCCCAGACACGCAGTATGCAAAGTTGCAAATAAACATTTGATGTTTGATGTAGTGAATTAGGCATTCAATTAATTATGCGATTCCGTAATTAATGCTAAGGGTCAATCACTGATTACAATATTCTTAAATACTTAACTCAATATTAATTATACGTTATGTAATACTTCTAATTCTTATTCATCGTGTTGAACGATTTCGTGCAAAAAAATAGAATTTGTTTTTCTATTTGATTAAAATACTTCTATTTATAGGCAATTACCTAATAAATAACGAGACATGTGTAAAACCTTAAAACAAATAAATTAATAATAAATCCTCATTTATATCAGAAGCTCATCTTTCACAAAATAAGTGGTAGTCCTTACTTATAACAAAACCATCAGAAAAGGCCGAAAAACAGGAGGAAATTTTGATGAAAATATCTTTGGATGGAACAACTCAGACTGGGAGAGTTCCTTAGAGAACGGTGACAAATCTTTTTGAAGAGTTAGTAGGAAAAGTGTTTCAGATGAAAAGTCAGATAGAGGTGATCGTAAGAGGACTTGGAGGCAGTGTCTAACGAAGAGAAAAGAATTGGATTGATGGTAAGACGATGGGAACAGTAAGGAAAATACATGGAGATGATATTAGAGGCACAAGTCCACAAGCTGCCTCTAAATATGATCAGCACGCTGACGATGATATAGAGCACCAAGAGGTAGACATACTTGACGCCATCATGCAGCTAAAGAACAATAAAGCTGTCAGGATTGATGGCCTGCCAGCTGAACTTCTCAAACATTGTGAATCTAAAAACATAAAAAGATTGCATAATCTTATAATGCAGGCATGGATAGAGGAAGTCCCACCAGAAGAAGGAGAACTGGTATAATATACCTCATACTAAAGAAAGGGTGATCCCCTAGAACGCAACAACTATAGGGCAATTACACTCCTCCGTATAATACAAGACGTTCTTTATCAACCTCAACAACAAGCTACGTCCTTTTTCGGAAAGAGTGATTGGGCAGTAACAAAGTGTTTTCACTAGGGGAAAGTGTACCACCGAAAATTTGTTTAAATTGAGACTCGAATGCAATCTCTGAACTCTATTATAAGTGTCCTTAAACTGTGACAAATTGTAATATTTCTGAATAAAGTGTTTAAATGATGATCAAATTGAGACAGATCCTGGAGATAATGAAATAATTCAAGTCCCATATACATGTACTTTTTTAGGCTTCAGGGCAGCGTATGATATTGTTTGGCGAGCAACATTATAAATACAAATAGAAATACTTAAAATCTCTCAAAAGCTAATAAGATTGGTAAGGACAATTATGGCGGACACCAGCTGCCTTATTAAAGTGCAAGGAGATGTGTCTAACAAATTCAAGTGAAAATGAGGTTTACAAAAGAGACAAGGTTACACTCTAACATGCGCTCTCTTTAACCTAGCTGTAGAAAGCATAGTGAGAGTGACTGATATACAAATAACAGGCACTATATTTACAAAAATCACTCAACCATTAGCCTACGCCGAAGATTTATGGGCAGAACATTGACAGCTATGACGGACGCTTACAGCTTGCTAGAGGCAGCAGCAGTTAAGATGGGACTTGATGTAAACGAAGAAAAGACCAAGTATATGACAAGTCGTCATACTGATCCGACCCAGTCTAGCTCTGTACTTGCTTGTGACCAGTCGCATTTGCGGTATAGTGTGTTTTCTGATTGCTGTCTTTGTGTTGTTGTTGTTTTTTATGTTTGTTTACTGTTAATTAACTTTTTTAGACATGGTTTGTTTATTATAGTTTTTTTTTTATAAGTGTAAATAGTTTTCAATATTGAGGTTAGAAAGCCTCGCATGGTTTTCCACGAAATTTTGACCTTAGTACATAAAGACTATTAATATCTAGAGATATTAGAGATAGAGAAAGACTAAATATTAATATCTAATTAGAGTATCCTAATTAGAATAATTAAAGTTTATCAGAAAAGACTCTTTTTGAAATCTGGTTAAGGTAAGTTATTCATAACCTATCCAAATTTGTTTAATAAATTGTATTATTGTATTGAGTTATCAAGGACTACAAAAAGAAAAAATTTAGAATCCTTTATTAGCAAATATAATAGGAAGTTCCCATTGGAACTACAAAAGAATTATACAAACAATTGCTGATAACTGTTCCTAAGCTATATTAAATTAGATAGGTTAGAACTGTTATCACTGCAGTAATTAGTGTTAAAATACTATTTACTATGGACGATAGTGTTATAGAAATGGAAGAAGAGATAGAAGATGAGAAAAAACCTAAAAGATCAAGACCTGTAGCCAAGAGAGCCAGGAATGGATCGCCTGATATAACAGACCAAAAAGAGAGTAAAACGGATCCGTTGTTAGTAGAGGCGAAGGCCATTCAAGAAAACTTAAGAGTTTACCTTACGAACGTGGATAAAAGATTAAGTGTGAAAACACAAAAAGATATAAACGATAAAGTGAGTCATCTTATCGATATCATGGAAACCGTTATCGATAGATCGAAAGAACAGAGAGCATTAATTGAACGAGTTGTCAAGGAGACACTATCATCTCCTAGCGTGTTTGACAAAATCACGGACATTCTCGTTGAACGATCTCTACCTAGAATTTTCGAGAGGCTTCCAGCAGCGGAAACACAAAACCACAACCCACCGCATAAAGCTGGAACATCTAGGATCAATTCATTAAACAATGAATTAATAATTAAACCTTCAGAAGAAGTTTTAGAATCAGAAGATTTTGCTATAGTTCAAAGTCGAAGAAAAAAGAAAAACGTTAAAATGATAGCCAAAAAGAACGAGGAAGTAAATGAGCAACTGAAAGGAGTACAGAATAGTTCTAATGCGTCAATTTTACCCCCGGCAAAGAAAACTATGGCGGACATAGTTAAAACGCTACCGATTAAACCTAAGGAAAATGCACCGCGCCATGCGTTTGTTACAATGGCTAGAGGAGGGAAATCTGCTCTAGAAATTGTCAGCGAATTGCCATCTCCGAATGAACTAGGAGTACAGGCAAAAGTGATCCGTACAACCAAGGCTGGTGCTGTTCTCGTACGCGTAGAAGATGAAAATCAAGCCATCAAGCTTTTACAGTGCCAAAAGTTACTAGAGAAAGGGATAGAAACTAAGATGGCATTGAGGAGAAAGCCTAGACTGCAGGTAAGGGGAGCACCTCACTCTTGGACCGCATCTGAATTGGAAATGGTAATATGGGGAAGATTGCCTCAGGGGACAATACCCATTGGGCTAGAAAGAAAGGAGTGTGTCCAGGCATGTTTCTCTTCAATAGCAAGAGGAGGCCTTACAAGGAATTGGGTGATAGAGGTTCATCCGATGATAGGATTTGGCCTAATACAAACATCAGTTATTGATGGAGGATGGTGGTCCTTGAACTTTAAAGATTATATAGATCCTCCTTGCTGCATGAAGTGTCTGGGATATGACCACTCTAAGGCGTCCTGCACAGCAGACTCTCTGGTTTGCAAATGGTGTGCCTGCCTGGGCTCACATAGCTAAGGAGTGGGCAGAAGAAAGAAGGAAAGGGCAGAACCGATTTGTGCGAATTGTGTACGAGAAGGGAAACAGAAACACCTGGCCAAGCACCAAGCGGGCTGTCAAACTTGCCCAGTCCATTTAAAGAAGACCCAAGAACTAGCGAAGAGAACCAAGTATGAGTAACAAGATTACTATCCTACAACTTAATATGGGCCGACGGCGTCTTGTGTCTGATGAGCTACGAGCTCTAGCCCATCGCTATGACATTTTCGCGGTTCAACAACCAGGTTGCTATAGGAACATGGTCACGGGGTTTGGCCTCACGTCAAGGGTTATAGCCTTGAGCAGTGGAGAGGGGAGGCCCAGAACTGCTATAGTTATCAATAACCCCAACCTTGACGTGATGGAACTGAGGCAGTATACCATGGCGGACCGTGCTGTATGTTACATAAGATGGGGCAGGATTGCTTTTACACTGATATCTGCCTACATGCACGATAGAAGAGATGTTGAAGAGGATATATCCGCCATGGAAACGATCTTACAAGGTACAAGAAACGTGATCGTCTGCTCAGATGCCAACTCCTGGAACACGGTCTGGGGGTCCAATCGAACAGACAGAAGAGGCGTCAAGCTGGGTGAATTTATTGCTAGAAACCAATTGGTGGTGATAAATGATCCATCTGCTACACCTACCTTCTCTGGAGGTAGAGGGCAGAGCTGGATAGATATCACTCTAGCTTCACCAACGCTATCTAGATACATCTTCGATTGGACACTCAGATCATAGACGAGTTCGGACCACAATGCGATTGCATTTGGCCTGGTAGATGATCCAGGATGTTCTTATGGCAACGTGAAGGGCTATTTGACCAGAAGAAGTGAATGGAATGTCTTTCGGTGCATGATGGAGGGTGAAATGGTCGACGAAGAGTGGGAAGTTGAGGATTCAGAAAACACCGATGACCTAGACTACAGGGTGTCAAGGATTACTGATGCCATCCGTGATGCTGCCGAGAACTCCCTCCAGCACCGGAAGACGAGGGCTCGACCTGTCCCGTGGTGGACGCCGGCCTTAACAGCTATGAAGAGAGACCTCTACAAGGCACGGCGGTCGTACCAGAGGTGCAGATGCGACGAGAGGCGCACTGCACTTCGTAACGAGTATAAGTCCAAGGCCAGGGTATACCGAAATGAGGTTCGTTCACGAAAGCTGAAGTCTTGGGACGATTTTATCGTCGAAGAATCTTCAAAGAATCCTTGGGGTATTCCGTATAAGGTGGCTTTGGGCAAGTTGACTCCGCTGCAAACGATAGCGGCGATGAGGCATGAAGATGTCCATGCTACTACCTGAGCAGAGCCCGCTAATTTCTTCGGCAAAGCGACTTACCCCAAGGACGACCCATCTCAAGACACCCAAGAGGAACATTTTGTGAGACATACCACGGTATACCCGCCAGGCACTGACTTTTGCTCACCATGGGACGCAGATGATATTCGTATTGCCGTGGGTAGGCAAAAGAATGGCCGCGCTCCAGGACTTGATGCTATAGATGCAGCGATCCTAAAGAACAGTATCTCCTATATTGAAGAGCGACTTTTAGGAATCTTTAATGATTGTTTAGATAGGGGATACTTCCCAAGGAAATGGAAGATCGCTGATTTGAGACTCCTCTACAAGGGAGGAGGCAGGGATAAACAACTTCCTAAGTCATATAGACCAATTTGTCTCCTCCCTGTGATGAGTAAGGTCCTGGAGAACCTCATGATGACCAGGTTACGGCCAGTTATCAATCATGCAAGCCATCCACGGCAATACGGCTCTACCAGAGGCAGAGGAACCGCTGATGCTCTGCTGAGAGTTCGCAGAGATGTTGAAGAAAGGGCGGAGCGATACGTCATGCTGCTCCTTTTTGATATATCCTCCGCCTTTGATAGTTTATGGTGGCCCTGCGTACTCCAGCAGCTGCAAAAATATGACGCTCCCAGCAACCTATATGCCCTCGTAAGGAGCTATCTTCAGGACAGGCGAGTGAAGATCAAAGGCAGCTATTACGAGGTAGAAGCTTCCGTAGAGAGGGGATGCCCTCAGGGATTCACTTGGTCCTGCTCTATGGAAGCTGGTTTTTGATGAGTTGCTAGGAGTGCTTGAAAATGAGCGGTTCTCTGTCACTGCCTATGTTGACGGTCTAGCTGCTGTATTGGCATCCAACAGCAGGGCGGGGATCAAACTAGCAGCAGAGCGATGTGCCAACCTTGTAGCCAGATGGTGTGAGGGAAAGAAAATGCGTATGGCTGCTGAAAATACGCAAGCCATCCTCTTGAAAGGCACGACTGATAGAGCACACCCCATATAGAAGGTCAAATAATACGCCCAAGTGAGGTGGTAACATATCTTGGTGTAAGGTTAGGAAAAGGCCTAAATATAACACCTCACTTGGATTATCTAGCAACTAAGGTGACCCAAGCCTTGAACGGACTCAGTCGTGTTGGGGGTGCATTCTGGGGCCTCAGATACCCCGCAACGATGACGATCTATAAAGGTGTTGTGCTGGGTATCTTGAGGTATGCATCTCCCTCCTGGTATAGGAACCTCACACAGAGACAGCGAAAGCGGTTGGCGTCGATCCAGAGGATGGCCCTGTTGCGTGTCACCAGAGCATTTAGGACAACGTCACATGAAGCAGTGCAGGTCCTAGCGGGGGCGGTACCTCTCGACCTCCTCCTGCAAGAAGATGTGACCAAGCATAAATACAAGAAAGAAGGCTTGGCTGGAGTTCCAGAAAATCTACGGGTGAGGATTGTGGAAAGTCCCAACAAATGGAAGAAGATAATCCGGGAGGATATTATTGAGGGATGGAGCCGTCGGTGGGTTGCTACCCCGAAAGGGAGTACTCCAGAATATACTTCCCCACCGTACAGTCGCAACAGTCCGATGCACAATGGATCCTCCCGGACTATTGGATTTCACAGTTCCTCACGGGGCATGGGGGTTTTCGAGCTAAGCTACATGGCTTTGGCCAGGACATAGATCCCCAATGCCCCACTTGTGGAGTTCTGGAGACTGTCGAGCACGTGGTCACGGCCTGCACTGCATTTGAAGGAATAAGGGCAACGATGATGAGAACCGCAGGAATTTACGTCCTAACAGTGGATGAACTTCCTCAGTTGGTAAGTAAGGAGAACTTCCCTCGGTTCAAGAAATTTATTTATGACTGGAAGGTGGCAGTGGGTCCAGCCCACTTCAACATCGGAGCACGGAGAAGAGGACCACCACCAAGAAGACCGCCGGAAGACGGACACCCTTGATAAGACGTCACCGAAGATATATTTTAAACTGTTTCACTTGCAGTAGTATGCTGTTATGCAGTCATGCATAACAGCCCACTATTGCAAACGCCCGTATGGCCCATCAGGCAAGGTAGGGTGGAATGTAAATATAAAATATAATACTGATCCGACCATCCAAGCTGGTAGATACAAATTTCAAAAAGGACAAAAGTTCAAATATTTAGGATCGATAGTGACTGCGGAAGGGATATAAAATAGGAAGACAAGCAAATACAAAGAATTTGCCGCAAATAGATGTTATTATGATCTCCTGAAGTACAAAAAAAGGCGTTCGCAACTACGATCAACTAAACTTCCGTACAAAATCCTTATACGACCGGTGTTTACATAATGATGTAAAACATGGACACTCACGAAGACCAGTGACTGTGAAATGATAGTTTTCAAAAGGAAGGTGAATCAGAAGACATTTGGCTCAGTTAAGGAGAATGATAAATGGAGAATGAAACACAATAAAGAACTAGCCAACTTGTACCAGGAGTAGTAAGGCGCGAAGGATGTGTGCGCATACCAGGAGGATGTGCGGGCCACGGTGTACAAATGGAGGAAACCTCAACCCTAAAGAAGCTGCTCAGCATGAAGCCGGTTAGAAAATGAAAAGTAGGCCGACCAAAACTAAGATTGAAAGATAAAGTAAGTGCTGATGCCAGAATCCTTGGAATCAGGAAATGGTGGACGGCTGCTAAGGACAGGGAAACATGGAGGAAAACTCATGAGGCAGCAAAGATCCACTAATGGATTGTCGAGCTCGGGATGAGGATAATGATGACGAAGTCCACAAAGAAGAAGCTGACGATTCCATCATATCAGCACCAACAGTTAAATCGCAATAATCATCCAAAATCAAATCATGTAAATCTACATGCAAAACATAAAACAATGAGTGATTAGTCATGTACACATCAGCATCCTCAATACAAAATTCTCAATATATTTATAACATTTATATTCCAAATAGATTAGAATTCTAATTTTTGATATTAGAATTTGATTTTTATCATTTTTTCTGCAAGACAAAATTAAGGTTTTAATAAGTAAATTGGTAACGCGATTAGTTTAGAAAGGTAATCTGATATGAATTGTAACTCAATATACAATTTCAAAGCACGGATGTCGGTTGTATCTAACCTTTCTTGTTCATATTAAATATATATTGTAATATAGAAAAACATAATTAGATTCATTACCTCCTGAAACAGATAGAAACAGAACGATATATATTATATCGTAAGGAGAATACCCCCATTCTCCTTCGAAAACCGAACAGCCAGAAACGTTACAATCAAAAACTAATTAAACTATTTGGCTTCAGTCTGTATAATAGACCAGTCGACGTTGGATAACATAAAAATATATATATACATAATTATTTAAACGCATGTTTGTAGCTGGAGTAATATGCTACTTAAGCTAGGCATCTTCTAGTTTAGTGAGGGGAGGAGGCGTTTCGTGGACTTTATTGGAAAAGCGTCTCGTGCCTCAGCATCTACTTAATAGACGACTAGCCTTGAACGGAACAAATTTTCCAAGAGTAATTATAACCTATTTCTCTTCGACCAGTTAGGAAAACTTTTCCGAGTAAGGAAAACTTTCCTTCTTCCATTCTTCATCATCGTCGAACTATATATTTCTTTCTTATCTCATACTTGGGTTTCATCTGCATCCTAATGTGTAAAGTGTCGTTCATTTGATTAATTCATATTAATTTAATCTTATGATTCCATATTTCTTCTTTCATTACGTCCCATTGATTAGTTTTTTGCAGCGTGAATATAATTCAAGTTATAGAATAGAAGCTGAAACTGTGTGCATTTGATCATGAATGGTAGTAATATTTATCTTCTAAAAACGATAGTTATAAAAATTATAACTTCACAGCACTCAGTGGATCGATACTGGGGTCGTGAAATCCACCTGGTGCACACTCAGCTTCGATAAGAATGGTACTCTTTATAAAATAATTAATTAAGGGTGGGGGGGGGAACAAAGAGGTCATGCGTGATCTCGGTCCAATCAGTTCTCTGCACAATCTTTCTCTGCCTCAATTTCTTACTAAGTATTAAACCCAAGAAAGACCCTTCGTTAGTTGTTGTGGTACAGATTTTTGTTTTCATACACAGCCCTTCAAGACACGAAGTCAACAGCTCAATTCACTTACATTTTTCTATGCCGCCACTTTTTACTTAGAAAGTTGAAGACCTAATCATGATTGGCATGACAGTGTGTCAATCTTTAGGTAAACTTCAATATTCTGATCATCATTTATCATCGTGTAATTAATTATACTGATGAGGTTAATATTTTTCAGAACAGACGGTTTGTAAAATATGGTTTACAAACTTTCAAGTTAACTATATTAATAATGAGGGAGAGTAGAGAAGCTCAAAGCAGATTACTTGAAATAATTCGAAAACAGCAGGATAAATGAGTCGCCTAAATAGCAAGCCGAAAAGGAAACTCCTTTTATACTTGGATAACTTGAATAGCTAATCTTCCTTATTACAGAGTCATCATTATGTTTTTTTAAAAATTATATAAAGGAATAAAGCAAATTGTATATTGATAGATTCTGAACAGTACAAATTGCCTTTATTTCCAAGGAATCATTATTTTTAACAACTGGAGCAGTAGCTTCAAAACCACAAACAGCCCATGAAAATGAAACAAAGGGCTGGAAGGTCATTGAAGCAACTCTACTTAAAATGCGAGAGGATGTTAATTCAAGGAGGTAGTATCAAGCTGTGGTACGTCATCCTATACTTTACCTGACCTCATCCAGTTTCCATTTTGTAAATAAAAAACTAAAGAGAGAGTAGAAATTGAAAAATTAAAATTTTCTGCACAAATTTTTTGCCTTGGCTGAATCCTTCGAATTCTCGTCAACAAATACGAAACTTGCCATAACATTAGAACGGCTTTTTTGATCCACACAAAATTAAATAGGGATTTAGGCCTACCTGTGCTATGATCTTCGTAAACAAAATAAAACTGAAGATAACCGAAAGTGAAATACATATTCCAAAAACGAAACTTGTTTATATGTATTAATTAAGCTAAGTTTATTTGGTATTTGTCGAAGAAAGTAAAACAAAATAGTTCTAAATTTGGGATAGAGGAACCGCAAAAAAAATTTAAGGAAATGTTGCCGTAAAAATTAGTGAAGAGCGCAACGAATCCATTCTGGATAATCAAAAGTTGATAAGTAGAATGGATTAAAATTTCATTTAAGAATTGCTGGCAAAAACCGTATAGCAGATGGAATGAACAAACAAATAATATCAGATTCTCATGATTTATCAAAGATATCCTAGACTGACAAAGTATTAGCTTTGTTGATGAATACAAAGGTACCAAACAAAATATCAATATAATCCGATGATAAATGAAGTATTACAATTAAAAGAATACTTTATTGTTTAAGGGAGCCAGAACATCTAGCAGATGTCTGAAAATTTATGTTTTAGTTTGAAATTAATTTAGTTGCAAATTAATGTCCATTAATTAATGGAATAGATTTCTTGAAAAAGGGATCTGCTCCAGGTCATTATTCAAGATTAAAATTGCAAATTTTCTTTGGACGACACTTTCTATTGCCCCGAGAATCTAAGTAGATCTTTAAATATACATATATTTTTACAAATTTCATTTTAAAGCACACTTTTATCGTTTTTACTTTCACTTATAAAAACATGTATCATTATACGTATATATCTAATATATAATAGGTGTAAGTATTGCGATAGTGAACATTTTTGAATCTGAGTTTTCAACGGGAACACACGTTATGGGTTACTTTGAGTCCAAATAACCAAGTCCCGAAAAATTACCTGTGTGTCTGTGTGTATGTAAACACTCTAGCTCAAAAACGAAAAGTCGTGCGAAACTGATATTACGTATTTAAGATAGGTATATGCGTTAGTCGTCCTAGCAACTTTTTCCTTAAAATTGGTTAACCGGAGGTGCAACTTTCTATCAACGCAGAGACACATTTTTACAATTTTCTCAAAATGGCTCTAACGATTTTGATTAAACTCGGTGTATCAATGTAGTTAAGTGGTCTTTAATATCATTTAGGTCTTATCCCCGTTGATATTAAAGACCACTTTACATTGCTTAAATGCCCAATGATCATATACGTCATTATCTAAAGTACCATTAATATGGTTCATTTAAAACAATTAATAATCTCTCATTATTAAATGTGCTAGAAAATTATTAGAAAACTAATAATATTTAACGTAAATCACATGTTTTCAAGAAAGTTAAATGAAATTTATTAACAAAATTTAAACAATCAACCAATGATATAATAAATACGACTTTTGTTATTTTAATGGTATTTATGATTTGTTAGATGATTTTTTTTTTAGATTCAGGACTATTAAAAATGCAATTAAAAAATTGTATAATAGTCCAACATGGCCAGAAAATAATTTCTGTTCAAAGTTGAGCGGTAAGTGAAAGTTGTGTTTTGCCCGCACCAGATTTTTATTATATAAAATGATATATTGTCACAAGAACACATTTCAGGTACTTTCGAATCAGCAAGAACCTCTGTTCATTCTGAATCGAATGTACTTATATAGTGATCTATACCAATTGGTACACCAAACCTACCTACTCAGGCCGTCTCCTAAACTATTTTTCCCAACACCCTTACCATCAGTGTACCAAAAAACCTGATACACCGCAGTTTAACATTAACCGACCTACGATAACAACCTAACCAAACTACACAAGATCCTGAAATCCTACGCTTTTCCTGATCACATTATAAAAAATTTGATCAAAAATCAATCAAAACCCCATCTTCACCAGTCTCCCACAAACTGCTCTCAGTCCCCCACCACGATTTGGCAATATAGATCCATTCCATACATTCCTGTCCTATGTCAAAAAATCAAAAAAGCTATAACTTCCAAATTGTCCAATCTACAAATAGTTTTCAAAAATAACAATAAACTAAGAAGATCCTGTTCCGCTCCTAGAACAATCAAATATTGTATACCATATCACATGCTCTAGCCCAAACTAATTCTTCTTATATAAGAGAAACCAAAAACTATTTTAAAAACGAATCTATCAGCACAAATATAGCATCTCCACACGAAACCCGTTTGCTTCAAAACTAGCGGAACACGCCATAACCCTAAACCACACATTTGATTTCGAAAACCCAACCATACTCGCCACAGTTCCCAATCACCAAAAACGACTACTATTGGAATCTAAATTCATTAAATTGGAGAAAAATAATCCGGTAAACCATAGAGTAGACAAAGAAAAGATCTGCAATACATATTCAAATATTTTCCGCCTCTTGAAACAATAGCCTATATAATCCTTAATATAACACAAACTTATATTATGATAAATATTGTATAATATGTTGTCCTAAGTACCATTTGCACAAATTGTAAATGTCTTTATTATAAAAATTATTCATCTAATCCTTGTATACTTGCTATCAAACTAAGCTATATTTATATTAATTGGCACCTTTTGCTTATGTTCACTTTAATACTAGTCAATAGTCACATTTCTGTAACCATATGAAATAACTCAAGTATTGTACACGTCTGAAATATTTGTCAGCAAATTATGTATATTCTACAAACAACAAATGTTACTCTCCCTTCGCCTCTAACCTTGTTTACTTACCTTTTGCTATCTGAAAAAGGACAAGTGGGAAATCCCCCTCTCCCCTGACCTTTTTACTTACCTACCAAACATGTGTCAGTACATGAACAACCTCAGTGCTCAACCCACGGTTAGTAAGAGAAAATATTACAAATTTATATAAATGGATTATATACATTATTTTTTATTTTTAGTTTGTATAACTATTTTAATATGTGTATTACAATGTTAGTTAAGATTCATGTGCCATCAATCACTATAGTTTATTATTTATAATTAGCGGTCGTATACTATTATATCTTTGATTGTAATTTAAAAAAAAAACATTTTCAGCCCTGAAGATGACCCACATGTTTGGGTTGAAACGTTGGCAAAAATAACTTTTTTTTAAAAAAGACGGCGTCCTGAATATTTATCACCCATGTTTTAATATTACTGTTTATGTAACTGTTATTAAGGATTTATTTATGTTAAATATGACATATTTATTCACAGATTATTTATAAGTTAATTCAAGGCACGCTCATTACAAATCGCATACCCAGACCGAAAAAAAAGAAAGTTATTAGTTTTTTAGAACGAACTATGTCTAATAGGTTTGGGGCTCCATCGAATTCACAGGTACCGTTTTCTCTAACACAATCTGTTGATACACAATAGACACCAATAGTGTCTATTAGTTTGGCCAAATATTCGAAGTCTGAACTTGAGATAAAAAGGGTAACAGGATAGAAATTTATGTCGTTGAGCTTCTTTTATTAGGATATACAATTTTTATGAAATATTCCGAATAATAATAATGGTCATATGGTTGATAAAAATACAATAAAAATGAATTAATAACAGTACTTTTGGGATATTACTCTTCAACACATAATAGGTGTATATCCCGAACCAACTACATTCCGGAAGATTAGAGATTAACTTGTAGGGACAGAAGTCTATCTTTTTGAGTCAATAAATAAACTGACATGTTTATTCATAGAGTACATGAGTGCACTATATAGACTACTGAGAAGAAAACTTTAAAGTGATTAAAACTTGCTCAGTAAGAACTTCTCTCATCTGGGGGGTTTGAGACATTACTTCAATAATTGTTTACCTAAAAGTTTTACAAGAATAACAAAGATAAGACATTCCTAAGGACTACAAAGATATAAATATCATTATAAATATAATATATATGCCAGTGGTTCATTAAAATTGAAAGCAATATTTGATTGAGATGAATTATTTCTTTTCTATTCTCCCGTTTCCAGTTCTTAGCTGTATTGAATATTATAACAAACAGTTGTCATTTATCAACATAAAAATTGTAAACCCTTTTTATTTTTTAAATATATTCTTTATCGACATATTTAAGGGAAATCCTTATAATTCTTAGGCTAACCTTGATTTGAAAAGATTGTAACTGACAAATTGGAGCAAATTAGTTTTTACTCAGAAATCACTTAAAACAAAGCTATCTACGTTCCACGGTTCTAACTACTGACAACGTTTGAAAGAAATTGGTTTTATAATTTTAAAACTGCAATATCCTACAAGGTGATTTTTAGATATTTTAACGAGCGTTAAACATTAAAATATATTATTAATTATACTATTATTACGGATCTGTTCATTGCGTTTAACATATTTGAATCGGTTATATCACAAACCATATATGTATTATTTTCATAACTTTTCCGAAAAAACCGGGAAAAACTATATTACTCCAAACTTTTTCAAGATTTAAAATACATATAGTGTAAATAAGAGGTCTCCAAACTACGGCCCGCGGCCCGGATCCAGCCCGCAAGCAAATCCAATTAGGTCCACGAAAGTTTCTTTGAAATGATTGTAAAATTTGAAAACCATTTAAAAATATGAAATTTAGCAAATTATTTCATATTTGAAGCTACAGAATAAAAACAACATTTATTACATTTTTTTTTTCTCTTAGAAAGCTCATGTCACAGCGGATAAAACATTTAACAACAAGATTTTTTTTTCATCACTAACCATGCCCCCGCGAGGCTTCGGTGAAGGTCTCGATGGGGCCCGCGGAACTTGTGAACGTCTCATAAAGGCCCGCGGGCTAAAATGTTACCGGGACGCGAACTCGTACTTTTTATATCATCTCAAATCTCTGTATCCGGTTGCCAGGCAAACTAGCGGTGCTGTGCACACGCTTTAGCCTATTCGGCCACCCCGCCCCTTGTTTAGTTTAACTTAAAAAGCATAAAATATTTTTAAAAATCGCTTTGCTAAAAAAAAAAAAATAACGTAACACGGATCACTTTTATTCAGTTCTGCTTCTCCATCCACCATTCATAAAACGTAAAATCTTTAATTAATAGTGCTGCTATCTACACTTAAAACCATGCCTCACCACGAAAATGCAGTCTGGAAAGTCAAATATCTTACTAAAAAATTTCAATATTCAAAATTATATTAATAAGTGGTACAATTAAGTCATCGGCGAATGGAAAATTAAGTTCAAGTTATTGTACAAACAAAATTTTAATCTAAAGAACAGAATATTCATACTACTTTAAATTGTAACTTTGAAGTTTTCCGTTTCAAACTTATAGTAAATACAGTCAGAACCTTTTTACACCGAGGCCACGATAAATGATACTTCAACAGATAATTTGTGTCTATCGTCAACAAACTATTTTCAGAGGATTATAGATTTGTTAAAAACAAACTGAAGCTATTATTTATCTTTTCCAATCAATAAATAACCTTGTAACATACAGAAGAGTGCACCCTAAAGAAGAATAGAGGGAGGAAAACTCGGAAGTAATTATAAGTTGCTCACTTAGAAGGACCCAGATCAGGGATTATGAGATACAACAGTTATAATTGTTTCCCTAAAACTTTTACAAGAATAACAAAGATAAGACTTTCTCTAAGCGGTAGAACTGATTGCAAACACAGATATGTGCCAGTTATTTACCAGGCATAAAAACAATAAATGAAATGAAGAACCAATTTTATTTTTATTTATATCGTATCCAGTCCATGATTACATTGAATATTTTAGCAGACAGATTGAATTTATCAGCATGATCATTTTTACATTTTTCAGTTGTTAAAAATCCTGATATTTCTAATAATTTTGGGCACTTGAATTATCTAAATAAGACTGTAAGAACTTAAGAAAATAATTCTCAATATTGTAGTTTTGATTAAAAAAGCGTTTAAGGTTTTACCGCATCCTATAATTTCTGATTTACTATTTGTTTTTTCAATAGACTTAACTCATTAGACAAGGATAAGCCTGACATAGACTTCGATTGGGTTTCTCAATTTAGAGCAATAGCCGAGCTTAATGCCTTTGCAGAAGAGCTTTCTGTTCACCTCACAAACGGTCTTATTCAATACAAATACGACATCCTGGAAAAAGCACACAAGCATTATTTCTCAACCGACACACAAAGAACTTTAAACTCGACTAATTACCCTTTATACAGAATGCTATGCAGTTACAACGCTCCCGATCTCGAAACGTACTTCACATTCAAAGTCCACGTAAAGAAATTGAGATGTGTTAGTCAATAAGGAGTTGCAAACCCAGAACATATCAGAATCTATGTAAAAAACATAACTTTTTTGATTAGGTATAAAAAACTTATATATCGTGCAGTCAATTTATCTACAATAGTCTACATCAAAGTTTCCTTCACTGCCCAGCATACAATGACTATGGACAACAAATTCCTCCATAACATCATCTCAGAATCTTCTGATAACCACAACATCGAAACCATATTGAATATCGATTGTATAGATAAGTCAAATAAGGTTTACGATTATATCATGGGAATACACAAAATAAGCGCAAACACAAAATTGTTCTATTAAGTGTTTGTTTTTAGTTTATCTTAAAAGTAATATTTTGTTTATATATATGCAAATATTTTTATTTTTTTATTGTTTCTGTAGCAACAGGTTCATATAACTATTATTATCCAAGTAATCGTTTTATGTTTTTAATTTTTAATGGATTCTTGCAGGACCGTAGCGCCATTATAATAAATAAATAAATTACTATTCATATTTTGTAAAACCCATTCTAAACATAAAATATAGTCAATTTTATTTATATTTAAATGATATGTGTGTACTTTGTAAAACCATATTATTCAACAATAGCCGAGCAAGGCTCTATTTGTATGGGGAACTCTCCCCCCCCCCTAAAAAAAAAAACAAATAAAATTTCTATCTATCTATTTTTTTTTATTTATTATTTAGTTTAGGTTGCTTACTAAAAGTGATATAATTGTGAAGACAAATAATGGCTGCTGTATATATAACATCAGGTGGCCCTCCCCCCACCAAGGTCGATGGAACAAAAATCTATCCCTCTCACCTTCCAAGATATTTTATTATTCACGTTTGGTTAAAAAAAAAAAAACAGAGCAAGCTAAGGTAAAATTTGAAAAATTGTAGATCATATATAATTCCACTTGCTGCAGTATGCTCCTTGTTTTCTCCTTGCCCTTTAATATAAAAATTCATAATCTCGTAGAAGATGTGTGTATGTTTTTTTTTTGTTCTTCCCTAACTCACCTTTTTAGTTTGGGCTTTAAGTCGTAAGACCCTAGGGTCATCAACGCCTCCCATGAAAATTCGGCATCCATTAAAACATTCAAAAACATGTATAAATATGCTCCCCTCAATAATTTTTGCGCCATGAAATCCCCTTCTGTGCACCCCTGTATAATGTTCTATATAAGATGAGGTTTCGGCCGATACGACAGTGTTTTTACAAGTTAAAAAAAAATATTAATAACATTTTTAATTATTTTTATAAAACTTGGACTGGCTTGACTTTATAATGACCCTAGTAATAACCGAAACGTAACCACCTAAACTTTTGAAATTATAGACTTTTATTTGTCAATATAAAAAAAAATATTCATCTACTTTTTAATACAAAACAATAAAAACATCTATTTAGTGTTTTTTAAAAACTAAATGCTATCTTATCATTTGCCGAGATCTATATTAAAATGTTTGTTAGTCAGGGAAGTATACTGCCGTTGATAGTCATCAGAACACACGCAATTTTCTAATACATGTATTGAGGGATTTAATATCGGATCAATTCATTCATCCAGCAGTGCCATCCTATTTACAACGGATGCCATGTTTTCAAGACCTAAATCTACAAGGAAATGGTTGAGGTATAACGGAAGTGGAACACGTTTTTCCATTGATCTACGTCTGTTTACTCTACAGTCTCCATATATCTTCTTGTTCGCAAATCTCTTTTTATATAGTCGTGTCATGAATCAAATGAAAAGAACCTTTCTTCTGAGGTCTTTCATGTTCCTGCACTGCAGAGGATGATTACACGTATTGCATTCGTTGCACTTCTGATAAATGTGGTCTGGAGATGTGTCACACTGCGGGATGGGACCATGGGCAGCTCTAAGTATTTTAAGCATGTTCAATGCAGTGGCATAAATTCAAACGACCAAATTAGTCTAGCAAAATTTTGTTTGAGGCGAAAAAGTTCGAACTCAGTAGCCCTTCTTTTCGGTCTTGGAGTCGGTTGGTTCACGAAAGGAGGTGTCCTATCCAGCTCATTAGTAGTCAAATTTTGAAAGGCATGTATTTTATCAGTCTAATTTATTATGAAGTTCTGCGCATGCGTTAGCCTAAGTTAAACATACGTCAGGTCGTCTCTTACAAAATTCTTCATTAATAGTGGCAGTGTTCAACTTCAATGCGAAACAACAGTGTTATCTGTTATATTAACAATTAAGATTGTTACTGAACAAAAGAATAAGGTGAGTAATCACTTATTTACAGCTCAATAGTGAACAGTGTAAATAGACCTCTGGTTAGTTACTGATAACGGCCGGCCATAACATCGCTAATCCCACCAGTGGGCTCTGGCTCTCCGTCCGAGGAGGTTCTGTGCCGACTAGTCCTCTTTAAGCACGCGTATATATTTCCGTGCTTAAAAAAAAAAAAAAAAAATTGTTATCGCTTCTCATTTAACAATTTTTCCTATCATTTATAATATGAAATGCGATATTATCATATGCTAATGTCGAGCAAGGGTAAAAATACTAGGTCCAGAAGCCTCGATACTACAATGAGTTCTCCTATTAAAAAAAGAACAAGACGTTCGAAAAGAAATACTCCACCAGCCACACCAGGGAGCTCTGTTGAAGAAGTGGATCCCCAACCTGGTACCTCACAACAACAAAACAATCATGAGACAACTCAGACTGGTGAAGAATCGCCGTTTTTCACTCAGAACCCATTTCAAGTGCTATCAAATACACAAAACGAAGAAATGGAAGCAGCACCCACCCCCAGGGAACCCAAACCCCCACCAATATTCCTTAGAAATATTAAAAACTTTCAGTTAATGTGTCACCAATTGAATAACCTAGTGGGCTCAGGAAAATATTTATGCCAAAGCCGCACCAATGACACTAAATTAATGCCCGACACTCCAGAAACATACAGAAAAATTATAAAATATTTATCTGACACCAAGGCTGATTACCACACGTATCAATTGCGTCAAGAGAGGGCGCTCAGGGTCGTTATCAGAAGACTGCACCCATCTACGCCAACAGATGCTATAAAAGAAGAGCTCGTGGGTATGGGATTCCATGTTCGCCAGATAGTGAACATATTCAAGGAGGATAGAGAACAGCCTGGAATAAAAAGTAAAATACCGCTCCCACTATTCTTCGTTGACCTTGACCGAACGCCCCAGGTCGAAGACATCTACAAGGTCACACGCCTTTATTACACCAGCGTTGTAGTAGAAAAGCCTTACACCAAGCGCGACATCGTTCAATGCCATAACTGTCAGGCTTATGGCCATACGAAAAGATATTGTCATCACATTCCTAGATGTGTGAGGTGTGGTGAGCAACACAAAACAGAAGAATGTAGGAAGTCTAGAACTTCACCTGCAGTATGCGCCTTATGCCACCAAGGGCACCCTGCCAACTACAAGGGTTGTCAAACATATAAAGAATTAAAAACAAGAATGTACGCAACTCCTAGAGAAGAAGGGACATCCAGGCCACCAAGACAACCCTCTAGAACAGTGAACGGAAGAGTGACCTATGCTCAGATGTTCAAAGGAGACACTATAAACACTCAATCTCAGGCCCTGCCACAAGAACCTCAACCTCGAGAATTCACACATCAACCTCAAGACCCATATCCACCCATCCCTGAACCTAGGTTCAATTCCCAGACATACATTCCTCCTCCTTCCAATTCCACTGACCTCACAAGCCTATTAACTTCTTTCCTCTCTGAATTTAGATCCCTCATCACCCCTCTTATTTCATTACTTACCAATGTTATATCCAACCTCATTCCACCGCCGAGAAATCCATAAATGTCCTCAACCAAATCCCTCTCCATTCTCCTATGGAATGCGAATGGTATTCGAAATCACATCAACGAACTGACAATCTTATTACATGACAAAAACATTGACATAGCACTAATAACTGAAACCCGACTAACCAACAAACGACAAATCAACGTTCCTGGCTACAATATTTATAGAACCGATCATCCTGATGGAACAGCACATGCTGGCACTGCTATAATTATCCACCGATCTCTCTCCCATCATTTATTTCCCTTACCAAACCATAATTTCCTACAATCCACTGCCGTAATAATCCAAACTTCCCTTTACCCAATAACATTAGTTGCGGCATATTCCCCGCCTAAAATACCCATTTCCGAATCCCAAATAATTTCCTTCCTGAATTCCTTAGGACACCATTTCATCCTAGGTGCAGATTTAAATGCAAAACACCAGCAATGGGGAGCCAGATCCACAAATTCCCGAGGGCGAACATTGCTATCTGCACTTAATTCCCATCGCAGCAATATCCTTTCACCTAATACTCCCACATACTGGCCAACAGATCCCAACCGCAATCCCGACCTTCTAGACTTTTTCCTACACAAAGGTCTAGGATCATTACACTGTTCCATTTCAAGGCTTGATGATCTTTCCTCAGACCACAGTCCTATAGTCCTAACCGTTTCCACATCACCCATTCCTAAATCATCCCCTCCTTCATTCATCAGGGGACCAGTTAACTGGAACCTTTTCCGTCAAATATTGGATGATAATATAGACCTCAGAGTTTCCTTAAAAACACCTGAAGACCTTGACGATGCAGTGGACTCCTTCACTACCCTGATCCAGCAAGCAGTTTGGACTGCATCCTCACCTGATCGTCCCAAAAAACACCTCAGTATAAATCCCCTACCCCAAGACCTATTGGACCTTATCCATAGCAAACGATGCTCTAGGGCCCTCTGGCAAAGAACCAGGCATCCTGATGACCGGAAATCGTATAATTATTATTCCAAACAGGTAAAAAAGAAACTGGATATCTTTAGAACCCAATCCTACAATTCCTACCTTTCCTCATTATCATCTAGTGATAACTCCCTCTGGACTGTAACTAAAAAAATCCTTAAATTCCAATCCATTTCCCACCCCCTCCGCCGTGATGATGGTTCCTGGGCTTCGTCAGATGCGAATAGAGCTGAAGAGTTTGCTAAACATCTATCCTACACATTCACTCCTCATCCCGAACTCCATCCAACCCACACTGCTGAAGTTAAAGAATTTCTCTCTTCACCAATTCCTCTCTCTCTACCTCCAAAACCTGTTAACCCCTCTGAGGTAAAATTCCTCATAAACAAATTAAAACCCCGAAAATCCCCTGGATATGATCTCCTCACTTCACAAATCCTCAGACAACTTCCCAAAAAAGCAATCATATTCCTTACCTATCTATACAACTGCATCCTTCGCACAACCAACTTTCCTTTGGTGTGGAAACATTCCATAATCGTGCTGTTTCCAAAACCAGGCAAACCCGTTAATAACACATCATCCTACAGACCGATAAGCTTACTCCCTATCCTCTCAAAAATCTTTGAGAAAATCCTCCTCAAACGCATCCTACCCATACTCGAATCCCACAACATCCCTTCTCATCAATTTGGATTCCGCTCAAGACATTCCACTGTCCAACAAGGCCTTCGTGTTGTGGACCATATATCCTCTGCACTTGAAAACAAGCAATATTGCACTGGTGCCTTTCTGGACGTAGCGCAAGCTTTCGACCGGGTGTGGCACGATGGCTTGCTTTTCAAGCTCAAAACCCATTTACCCCAATCCTTATACCTAGTCCTCAAATCCTATCTCTCAAATCGTTCCTTCCAAGTCCGTTGCTGCACCGAATTCTCCACTTACTATCCAGTTGAGGCTGGTGTTCCACAAGGCAGTGTTTTGGGTCCAGTTCTCTACATCCTTTTCACTGCCGATATCCCTTCAAATCCCGATACCTTCCTAGCTACATTTGCTGATGATACTGCCATTCTATCTTCCCACTCAGATCCTCAAATAGCATCTCTAAACCTACAATCTCACCTCTCCTTGATTGAACAATGGTGCAACAACTGGCGCATCAAAATCAATGAAGCAAAATGCAAACATATTACTTTCACCCTGCGACGCAGATCCTGTCCCACAATCCTTTTCAATTCAATACCACTTCCCTACTCAGATACAGTCCGTTACCTTGGCTTCCTTCTAGACAAAAGACTAACTTGGAACCCACATACAAGACTTAAAAGACAAGAACTTAACCAACGATATGGCCAGCTATATAGACTACTAAGCAGGACATCTCATCTTTCGATTGAAAATAAACTTTTAATCTACAAGACAATACTGAAACCTATCTGGACCTACGGACTTGAACTGTGGGGAACTGCTAAACATTCGAATATCAAACGCATCCAATCCTTCCAGTCCAAAGTACTTAGAACAATAGTCAATGCCCCATATTATGTCACAAATAAGACCCTACACCATGACCTTAACATCCCATTTGTCCTCGACATCATCCCATCCAGATTCTCAAACTTTCACCAGAACCTTATCCATCATCCAAATCCTCTAGCTCAATCCCTATCCAGCTCCCACCATCCCTACAATCCCCCTCGAAGGTTAAAACGGCAGTGGCCGCGAGATCTATTGTAATATGCTTCTGGAGTCCTGGCAATGGCCAGCTTCTCCACTCAAGTCCTGAGCATCTGTGGCTCTAGTGCCCTCCTTCAGCCTCCACTGGCTTTTAATACTAGTGATGCGGCTGGAAAAGTGGCACTGGGATCTCTGGAGTCCTGCTTTGCTTTCCACATGTGGGGAGAGAAGCCTGGCTCGGAGATTCCTGGGCGAATGTATATATTGTATATAGGTATGAATGTGTTTAGAAGTTGTTATTTTATTTTGTTTGTTTATTTATTTATTTTTTTTTTAATTTTATTTATTAATTTATTTTTTTTTCCTATTGATTTACTTTTTTTTATAAGTATTATTTATTTACTTCTTATATTTATAGTTACTTCTGTATTACTTGTATATACTGTATGAATGAGAACTTCTAGCCTTAATACTTATAGCCCTCCAACAGTGGCTGATTGTATTATTATTCAATAAATAAAAAAAAAAAAAATTATTATGAAAACTGAAATAAATACATAAATTTGCATGTTTTTAGTTTGATATCATATTCAAATAAAAGATTTCATTTACCGTTACGTTATACCGAAATTGAGGTTCCGTGTAGAGAGGTAAACTAAAATTAAATCTTAAAGGAGTAGAAGTGTCTTGGGCCCAGTTCTCTACATCCTTTTTACCGCTGACATCCCTTCAAGTCCTGATACCTTCCTAGCAACATTTGCTGATGATACTGCCATCCTATCCTCCCACTCGGATCCTCTAATTGCGTCCCGGAACCTGCAAAGACACCTCTCCTTCATTGAGCAGTGGTGCAACAACTGGCGCATCAAAATTAATGAATCAAAATGTAAACATGTAACTTTCACTCTTCGACGCAGATCCTGTCCTCCAATCCTTTTTAATTCAATTCCTCTTCCCTACTCAGACACAGTCCGATACCTTGGCTTCCTTCTGGACAAAAGACTGACTTGGAACCCACATACGAGACTTAAAAGACAAGAGCTTAACCGACGATTTGGTCAGCTATATAGACTACTAAACAGAACATCTCATCTCTCAACAGAAAACAAATTATTAATCTACAAGACCATACTGAAACCTATCTGGACCTACGGACTTGAGCTGTGGGGGACAACTAAATCATCGAATATCAAACGCATCCAATCCTTCCAGTCTAAAGTCCTTCGAACAATAGTCAATGCTCCATATTATGTCACGAACAAGACCCTACACCATGACCTTAACATCCCATATGTCCATGACATCATCCCATCCAGATTCTCCAACTTTCACCAGAACCTCATACATCATCCCAATCCTCTAGCCCAATCCCTATCCAGCTCCGAGCATCCATACCATCCCCCTCGAAGGTTGAAACGGCAGTGGCCTCGAGATCTTTTGTAAATATGCCTTTGGAGTCCTGGCAATGGCCAGCTTCTCCACTCATGTCCTGAGCGTCTGTGGCTCTAGTGCCCTCTTCCAGTCTCCACTGGCTTCTAATACTAGTGATGCGGCTGGAAAAGTGGCGCTGGGATCTTCCGGAGTCTTGCTTTGCCTTCCACGTGTGGGGGAAAAAGCCTGGTTCGGAGATTCTTGGGCGAATGTATATATTGTATATAGTTATGATTGTGTTTAGAAGTTTTTATTTTATTTAATTTGTTTATTATTATTATTTTTTCTTTTCTTTTTATTTATCTTCTTCATCAGTATTATTTATTTACTTCTTATATTTATATTTATTTCTTTATTATTTGTATATATTGTATGAATGAGAACTTTTAGCCCTAATGCTTATAGCCCTCCAGCAGTGGCTGCATGTATTATTATTCAATAAATAGATTAAAAAAAAAAAAGGAGTAGAAAGGGTCAAATAGAGACCGCCGAGGAATGCTTTATTAATTAATAATTCATTCTTAAAATAAGTAGGTGTTGCAAGGAATTGCACTGGGGGATTGGCAAGAATCGTTTCAAATTCGTGTTATTCGTGGATTTCTTCAAGAATATGCAAAGAGATACATTATTTATAACAGAATCGAGAAATGGGTTCGTGTTTCCCTACGTTTCGCGTTAATCGATTTCGTGAGAACGAGGATGAGAATTTACATTATCTTCTTTGGAATTTGTTAATTTTTTCACTAGAAAATTAAAATATATTTTTCAGCATCTAACTTATCTACGAAAACTTTATGAATTAAATTTCATATAGAACTCAATTATTTTGTATAGCTATTATTATTTTCTTACTTTATTGTATTATTTATATACACAATCGGATCATTAGTTGTCATTAACTTAAATAACTGTTTTCATCTATTAGGTATAGTACATCAACGATACATCATTAAACTAGACCTGGGCACTCTTGAAATAACTTATTTCTGAAATAATTCACATGGTTATTCCACGAATGAATTATTTCGGGAATAGTGGTTATTTCTGAAATAATATTTTAAATTGTCAATAAAGTAATATCGATGGAATAACTGCTGAATTTATTTCTGAAATAATTATTTCAATATTTTAGCATTCTTTGGAATAAATTAAATTATTTCGAAATGAGTTATTTCTGAAATAAATTATTTCATAACTATTATTTCAGAATTATTTATTTCATAAATAAATTCTTGCAAAAATCAAGAAATGAATATTTCAGAAATAACATTGTCCTGAAATAACATAAAAAATTTACCAATATGCGCCATGTTTTCGGGATATCTTTTTATGAAAATAGTGTCGAATTTGAGATTGCGTTGACCCTGATATCGATTAAATCCGAAAATTTACAATAAGTCGATGCTGGAAGGTGGGAAGGGGCACAATCTCAAATTTGACATCATTTTTATAATTAGCGGCCCCCGAAAACATAATAGTCGACCCTGAGATCGATTATTTTAGAAAAGTTACAAAAAGTTGATCCAGGGCTGTGAGGGGGGTTGCGCAATATCAAATTTGACATTATTTTTATAATAAGCGCCCCCGAAAACATAAAAGTCGACCCCAGATATTGATTATATCTGAAAAGTCGATCAGAATGATAATTTCACAACATTATTCCTGAAATAATCATTTCAGAAATAATTATATCATTATTCCTGAAATAATTTATTCCCGAAATAATCATTTCGGGAATAATGGTCAGGTTATTTCATGAAATAAATTATTTCAGAAATAACTATTGAGGTTTATTTAAGGATTTATTCCGTTATATTTTTCAAATAAATTCTGCCCACGTCTACATTAAACTTCATAGTGATAATAGGTATTATATGCTCACTTTTGCAATGAGTAAAAAATCTAATAAACAACAAAATTAAAAATTAAAACATATCCATTGACAAATTATTCAAATAATTTATTTTTTTATTTATAAGATACATATATCTGTTAAGATAAATTTTCTATCTACAATGTAACGAAAAGATATGATAATAAGGAATATATATGATATCAAGGTGAACAAAACCAACAAAAAAAACAAGGAAACAAGAATATGAAATAATAGAAAATAGTGAACAATAAAGCACTAGTATTCTGGGCGGATTATAGGAATTTGTGGCAGTCGATAGAGCTTGAGTATGCGGAAAGGAATTTAGTCAGTCTGTCATGAGAATTATTAAAACGTGCTGTGGCAGTGATAAAAGGAATGTCAAGGTAGGGTGTGTGTGTGTGTTTAGCGTACAATTAGAAATATAAAAATGGGCGTCTACAATTTTTCGGAGAATCTTTGATTGAAACGATTGGATTATTATTATTTCAGATGTCTTAACCGTTAATTTATTAGTCACCGATAATTTAGAACGTCTGTCAAGTGGCCTAGAAACAAGTCCGTAACGCTAATTAAGTTCTTTTCTTTGTTGTTTAGTGTGGTGTGCCCATGTCAGTCGTTTGTCAAAGTAGAGACCCAAATAACCAAATAATTTAAACAATTTAGATAATTAAATTATTTCGCAGAATTACTTATTATTTTTAGATGTCAATTTATTATCTTTTTTAAATGTTAGAAACATCAGAAAAACAGAAAATATAGTCTATTACGATGTCTGTAAATTTTGGTGATTGCGCAATTCATAAAATATCGGAATGTTTCTGCAGTCCAAATATGAAATTCCACAATGAAATTATATTCAAGTATTGCTGATAGAAAACCATATATTTAGACACAGTTTTTGCACAGCAGACATATTTATACTTGTATATAATATGTATTTATACATATATATAAAATTTACGAATGTTACCTTGTTCAACACAATTGAAAAAAAAAATACCACAAAATATTTTTTGTTTTGTACTACCAAATATTTATGCAATATATGTTCAGTTAAATTTTGTATTTGATTACCAACGCCACCCACATATATTGGGGAGAGGGGATTATGTTGCAAACATTTCAGAATGACATATCTGCACCAACTAGTTTGTTCGATTCAAAGACTTTTATTTTTTATGTATTTCTTTTCTAATAAGCAACAACATGTGATCAACAAAAAATATTATAGTTTTGAGTAATTCACAAAGAAAATTTTGCATTAATTGTAACTTTTTCCAGTTTTTTTTCAGGAAAGCTTGTTATATAGATATCAAGAAATTATATACTATATATCTTAAATGTTAAACTCAAAGTATAAGGGTGTAACGTGTGGATGTGTGTGTGTGAGAGAGAGAGAGATTTTTCTCTTATTCGAGCATTACATTGACTTTGGAAAATATTTGTAAAAAGATCAATTTGAAGTTACCGAGTGAAATGTTTTTTTAGGCTCCGAGATATTTAAAATAAATAGCGAAATTTCAGCAGTTTTTTTAGTTGTATGGGTATAAGTCCGAAACTATGCATTTTATCAATATTACTATTCTATACAAAGTTCCAAAATATAAAATCTTCTAACGATTTTTAACATGGAGTGTTATTGTAGGACCAACAAGTGAGCAGTTAGAGCAAGCTGACTGTCAGCTTATTTCACAAGAAAAACATGTTTTCGTTGGTTTTTTTCTCAATGACTGATAATCTACGCATCTCTCTAAGAATCTTATTATAATCATTTTGAAAGAGCATTAAATCCTAACGGAAATACGTTATTAAGTGAGAACGTAAGTGGTTGTTAAAGCGCTATTGAAGACATTTTGAGTTGCATTATCTAACGCACTCAACTTAGGCTCTTTATGTATATTCAATTATTTAAGTACGGCTAATTTTATTAGATTTATAGCATGACTAAAATGAATAAACAAAGAATATAGATTTTATATATTCTGTTGTGAAGATGGATATAATAATCCATAACAATATTTTTTTTTTTTTAAATTTCTTTATTGAGTATTATAACAATATTAAAAATATCTGGTGTATCCACTTACACAACTTTCCTACCTATTTCAGAAAAGTTTTTATTCCTTTACATTTGTTCATGAAGAAACAAAAAAGAATTGAACTAAATACATATTCATAAAAATTGATCAAACATAAGATTTGAGTACGATTTATTTGATAAACTAAAGCAATGTAAACCGGCTTAAGGTAGATCAGTGTAAAAATTTCAATACTTCCTGTTATTGCTGATCAAAAACGTATTGCCGTAGCTTAGTATTGTCAAACAATAATTACTGTTAAAAGTAGAGGAAATAGTGAAGATTATGTGATGGGAGAAACAGATTTTCTTACTTTCACTTAGTCATCTTTATTCTTTCATCCCTTTCTGACACCAGGATATGAAACCGTTATCTTACATTGGAAATTGAATAGCTGCGACTTCGTTAATAGTTGTCCAAAATGAACGATTTTTATATGGGGTTTCAAACGATAGGCTAACGACTCAAGGCTCTGAAACGTATAGATCCTTCGAAAACCGCATATCGGAAATTTGACCCAATTGCAATACTTTCCTTACCTAGTATAGGTAGGAAAGTAATAAGTTGAAAAATGTGTAAAAAATAGAATAAGCTTTATCATCGCTAATACTGGTTTGATTATGATGATTTTTTTTTTGTTTTGTTCGTAAGTTAATTACCTTTCAAAAGTTTTATGATAAATTTTACCGTATAATATATACTTAAGGAGTTTGGCCCCATAACATTTTTCTTTTCTTTATAACTTTTTTTCCTGATTTTTTTGTGGAATTTAGTCTATATACGAAAATTGAAAGAAAAACGATTAGAACATTATAGGAAAGTTTCATCAAAATCGTTAGAGCCATTTTTTCGCTACAGTCTATAGAAAAACTTGTTTTTCATTTATTGTGTGCAATCTATTGCGAATGGAGCACCGAATTTCTGTCACAGGCATCAGTAGTCAAAACCCTACAAAATAAAAAAAAGAAGCAACAAAATCGGTTCAGTAGTTCCCGAGAAAATCATGGCACAGACAGACAGACCAATGGCTAAAAATGTATTTTCCAGACTCAGGAGGCTCTGAAATGTTCAGATCCGTCGAAAACCACATGTCGGAAATTTTACCCGATTGCAATACTTTCCTTACCTAGTATAGGTAGGAAAGTAAAAAATGACCGAAATGAGCTTTAAATTCCTAGCAGCTCAACTGCATTTCGCCTATGCAAAGGCATTAATCCATGAAAAAGCATTAAATTTCCTATTGAGCTTAGATATAACCGTTAATAATCGAAAGGTGGACGGTATGCGAAAAGGTATTACAGCACTAGGACTTTCCGGCCAATTTCGGTTCTTAACTTTATATATATTATGAATCTGGATGTCTCTCATGTAATAAGCACATAAGCTTATATACTATACAAACAATACAGTTTGTTTATACTCTCTAGTTCTGTTATAAATATAATAAAAGCAGACGAATTAAAATAATTAAATAGATATAAACTGCCTAAAATGAGTGGGGTAGATAATGCTACTGAAAATGTTATTATTTTATGTGCGCTTTAACAGCCACTTTCCTTCCCACTTATTAACCATAAATCTCCATGAGGTTTATAAGAAATTTAATGCTTTTTCAAAATGATCACAATAAGTTTCTTGACGAGATGCAAAGATATTCAGTTTTCGGGAAAAAAAAATCAACGAAAAAAGTTTTTTCTTTCACGTCATTGACACCAAATAAATCCACCAGATAAATCGCTTATCATTTTTCATCAAGTGAACTTCGATGAAATCCAAAACAAACATCCTTGCCGATTATATCAGTACTTATGGAGTACAAGAACGACAACATAACATATTTACGGTGATATGAAACAAAACATAAAATAACACAGAAAGTGCTAGGTGGCCATCTTTAATGCTCCATTTTGGACGGAAGTGGACATTGGATGGCGACTTTTCATGGTTTGTTCTGCATTCGATAAGGAATTAATTCCCATATTTACAGCAAATGTGGTCCAGTCCTTGTTACTGGGCTATATGTCCATTAAGAAATAAAATAAAAAATTAATTAGATTTATTTTCCAAATAATTGATCAAAGAAAAGATTTGAGTACGATTTCTTTGATAAACGAAACCAATGCTAAACGGCTTATGGAAGATCAGTATAAAAAATCCCTCTAATATCGCTAGTCAAAAACTGTTAGAAATACCAAATTTTATCAGAAAATAATTTCTGTTAAAAGTAGAGGAAATAGTTTAACTTGTTTGATGTGGGCCCTAGATTATTTTACTTTAACTTACTTTTCTTTTTTCTCTCTCCTCCTTCTGGCACCAGAAATCGAACTCATAATCTTAGATAAGAAATTGAATAGCTGTATCTTCGTTAATAGTTGTCAAAAATGAACAATTTTTCTTTTCTTTATAACATTTTTCTCGAATTTATTCGTAAATTTAGTAAATGTATGAAAATTGAAAGGTCATAATTAGAAAATTTCATCAAAATTGTTACAGCCGTTTTTCGCTGCAGTCTATAGAAAATTATGTTTTTCACATATTGGCTGTCAAAATCCCACAAAATAAAAAAAGGAATAACAAAATCGGTCAACTATATCCCGAGATAATCTTAGAACAGCCAGACCAATGGCATAAAATTTGTTTTTCGGACTCAGGGGGCTCTGAAACGTAAAGATCCGTCGAAAATCACACATCGGAAATTTGACTCGATCGCAATACTTTCTTAACTTAGTGTAGGTAGGAAAGTAAAAGAACTGTAGTTTACCAAAATTTTACTTTAGTGTAGATGTTTACATAGTTTTTTAATTACTTTAAAAGTTCAAGTTCCATTTAACTGAAGTTTTGTAACTTTGTAATAGGAAAAGTTGTTGAAACCTTAGATCATTGTTTTTTAAAGTTCATACTGCTCCCACTCCTTTGAATCTAAAAGTAAGTATCATAAGCTCCTTCAACCGAAAGTTATTGTTATTTAAAATTATATAAAATAATAATAAAATATATTTATTATAATTTTCAACTCTCTATCCTTTTCTTAGTGAATAGCACTTAATAGTATATATGTATACACACACACACACACACATATATATATATATATATATATTATATATATATATATTATATATATATATATATATATATATATATATTATATATATATATATATATATATATATATTATTAAGTGCAATTTACTAAGACAAGGATAGAGAGTTTAAAATTGGAACTATCTAAAATCAAGAGAAATGCTCTTCATTGCACGAGGGGCGGGTAATACTTACTCGTACCTTCTATATAAACCAGAAATATATTTTATATTTTCCTCCATTCAATCTCAACAGGATTATATTCTTGTATTGCCGAGAGAAAAGCTTTAGACACAGTGCTGCTGTGAAATATTTATACTTCAATCAAGGATTTCACTTTTATTTAATTATTTTTTGTGGGTAGCAACTTGCTAATGGCTTTTTGGTGTTACATTCGACGCTTCTTTTGTTACATTCTATAGCAATTTTTTAACTATTATTTTAAAATAATATTTTTATTATTTTCAATAGTAAACCGTATCTACTCCTGTTCTTTAAATTTTTAGGTTTTCAGTTTCGTGATTCGTCGAATCAAAAAACATAATACAAAAAAATAAAATAAAAAGTAAATATAAGGATAACAGAGGAAATAAGGAGGATATCATTGGATTAATTAGGATTTATGTTAGAAAAAGTCTCATAACAATCGTGATTCAAAAGAGAGAAAGAGAGAGACGACAAATATGGGAGAAAAATGAATATTACAGATTACAACTGTTCGTATTAGCCCAATCCTGTAAAAAAAAAAGTAATAATGAAAAAAATATTGTATGAAAGAAAAGCTATGTAATGCATAAATGGATCATTCATTTTAATTGAAGTTCAGAGATAGTTCAGGAAAAAAAAATATGAAAAATATTAATCTGGAAGTGGTCATGAGGGAAATTCATAAACATTTATTTCATAAAAAAGTTTTTTAATTTTTTCTCACCATCATCTATATCTACCGAACTTCCAATTAGTTCAATGCATTATCTCTCAGAGTTAATTCGTTTCCTTTCCTATACTTTAGCAACGAATATGTGTCTGGAACATTAAATAAAAACTTTCGAATCAAGGTAACTACTAATGAAAATCATTTTTAAAACGGGAGGCATTATCTCGCAGTAGTGAGCTTGAGAAAGAACAGGTCTCAGTGCCCTTAATAGCACCTCATTTGACTTATGTTGAATAATAAGTAATGGATATAGTTGTAACCGTAATACAACTTGGTAGTATCGCGTCCTATAAATAAATTCTTGAACTATGATAACCTTTCTATACCATTCTATATATTTTAATAACACTATTTGTTCTGTTTTTTACTATTTGAGTTGATTTTTTCTAATATTTTAAAAATACAAATTAATTTATTCCTACTTTTTTTTATCAATATTTCAATTGAGTTATATAATATTAAAACATGCAATATTTGGGCCCCTTCGCATTGCGAGATCACCGGAAATGAACAAGCCGATAAAGTAGCTAAAAATTCACTGTTCAAAATTAGAAAGCTCCTATCGCCCTAATTAGAGGACTTGATCCTCCGGCCTGAGAGACCTGAAATGTCCAAAGAACAGTAAACACATTAAATAAGATTGTCCTTTATTTGAAACTTAGGAAAACAATTGGACATGGCACAAAGCCTAAAAGAAATATTGATCGACTGGGACAGCTTTTAAAAAAACATTGAATTTTCAAAAAGGATAAAATTCTGTAACAGAGTGCAAACATAAGTTATTGTCATTAATTTTAAAATTAAGGTTACGCTAAAATAAAGTTGTTAACGTTTGTAAAATTATACGGCTAAATTATGACATGGTTAAAAAATTCCGATCAAACTAAGATA
>OV725077.1:98038307-98142748 GCA_928085145.1 Nezara viridula
GTGTTGAACTCGTGGTATATCTTGTGATGCGTGGAAGTATCTTTCTTGACTAACATATATTTTAAGTATGGTTTAGCCTGGAGATTTTAATTTCTCCGACACATCATTGGCCTTTAAATAAAGGTTTGTTAGGTTTTTTCGTTGAGCTTTAAGGCATCTAACCACACAGTCATCAACAACTCTTGGTTATTTATTTTGGAGTTCAGAAACTCCTTAGAAGAGGAAAAATAAATTTTAAAATATAGTAGAATAAAATAGATAAATAAAATTTCTATATTTTGTTCAATGATATATTGGTTTTAAGAATGTTTATTACTGCTCTTTTATTCTTGCTCTGGCTAAATCTACTTTATTCCCAACGAGGATAACTGTCTTCTCTTGGGTGTAGCTCTCCCTCCACAAGTAGTTAAGTATTTTCTCTGCAGCCTTAAAGATAGCTCGGTCAACGACTGAGTAGACAACCACTGCAGCGTGCGGTTCGTATGTTGACAACGAGTTTTCCAGCTTGGAATAATAATTTAATATTAGATAATTGACAATATATTATATATTACAACTAAATCGAGAAGTTAACCCACCGACATTTCTGAGCTGGGATGGTCGATGAAGACCATTTCGGATTCCTCGCCTAATAAGATGGAGACAGTTTTTTTCACCAAATTCGTCGTCTGTAATTTAGTATTAAAAAATCAATACATTCACCTAAACACAAAAAAATAAAACACAAACTTTAATATATGAAAGATGCATATTATTTTCTATAACATGAATCCAATCATGTTGAAATGACTAAAAGCATCAGGAACTATGATGAATACTAAACCCTCCTTAATCTTGAAAACTATTGTTGACAGTGCGAGAGCTATTGCAATGTTGGCGTGTTGACATGTGGCTGTTAATCAATAAGATGTGAATGAGTTAAATTTGTACGTTCTGTTCTAAACGTAGTCATGAGGACCTCTTTTCTGCTGCATTAAGATAGTTTGATGTGGTCAATGGCTTTGCTGTTTTTATAACTTTTAATCTAATTGTTGGGATCTCGTTCCACGTGGAATACCAGCTATCTAACATTTTCAATTGGAAGCTCACTACTCTCACTGGCTCACTTTGAATGCTTGTTTGGATGCCATTTCAGCAAGCTCACTACCAACTATTTAGAAATTATAAAGACATTTGTGAATTTTAAGGATAAAGGGATGTTTTTAGTACATGTCTTTTAAACCTTTTAATGAATTCAATGAACTATTGTGCTTGGAGTTATTGAAGTACAGAAGCGGAGGGCCGAGGCAATAGCAGGAAGTTCTGCGGTATATATTTTGCATAATTTACGAAGATTTATTTTAAGCGTCGAGTTATGAGTTTAAATAGAGGCAACTATGACCTTGTAGAAATGCTAAGGAAGCTTTATTGATTCTGATTGGTAGTTTTTTTTTTAATTGTAAAGATTTTGAAATTTGACCATAGTTATTATTTTAAGCAAAACAACACGAGGGTTATATGTCTGAGTTGTCCGCTAAATGGTATGTAACTATTTTTTAAGCGAAAGAGTAGACCAAGTTTTAATAAATATACCTAATTACTAGCATGATAGCTAAATAAAATAAAATCAGAGAAAGGGGTTGGTCCCGTTTTAAACCTGAACGGAATGTTAACTTCCCTCAGCAAAATATACTTGAACTATTGCCATATAATTTCCAACACTTGTAGATTTATAAGCAGTAAGTATACATTTTTTTTTTTTTTTTTTTACTCCAAACATGTTTCACATACCTTTAAAATTAAAATACTATTAAATTGTTAGCAAAAAAAGAATCTTCCTTTTGCAGCTAACCGGTTCTGCCTGAATCTACAACTACTTTCTTGATTAACGGATTCGGTAATGCAATTCCAGGAACCAACTTTCTGATTACAGGTAGACTCTACAGATAAACTTTGTCCTATTTAATTATTATCGCCGTTGGAGTTTAGATGTTTCTTCTGTTACAATTGCTAAGAATTGGTCAGTCTGCGTTATATCATAATTTATTATACTAGCTTTTAAGGAAGTTAAAAATAGATTAGAGGATTTTTAATGGCGTTACCTTGACCCACAGCATATCAAAATAACTACGTTATATAGGCCACCTTATGTCTCCATTATGTAATAAAATTGTGTTACGATTCAACTGGAAAGCTACCCATTTGCTTTCATGATGATGAAATTAATTATTTTAATGAGAAAACTTCCCATTTCTGAGAATTTTCGAAGATAAGAACGTTCTATATTAAGATAAGATGAAGCCATTCACGAAATTTTAGATTTTAACCATATTAATAATTTGATAAAAAATGGTTTTGTACCGCGGGCTATTATGCACGGAACATTTAAAAATTAAGAAATGCATTGTTCTCTTACAGAGTAAATCTATAGAAGCAGAAGATAAAAAAAAAAAATTATTTACCTTTACCTTTAACTTAAAATCTTATTTTGCTTATATTATTGAACGAAATTCAAACGAAAAAATCAGAAAAATATTTCTTTCATAAATACCTTCCAAAATTGGAATTATTTTAAGGTATTCTAATTAACATAATAGAAATAGAATTACAAATACTCATTAGAAAATAATTAGAATTTTAAAATGGATATGCAGTAATGAACTGCCAATAAACAGAATGTCAATAATGAAAAAAACAACAAAATAGTCATATAAATTAATGAACAACTTAAAGCCATCAGGATGAATTGAAAATCTAACCCCAAATCATTTTTTTATGAGTATTGTGTCACTGAGAAAAGTGGAAATCATAGATAGCTAGCTCGTTAGACAATAGATGAACTTCATTGTTCAAGTATCAGGCAGGGAACAATATTCTAGAAGACAGGATACGGTGGCAGCCTTAGTTTAGTAGAGATGCTGAATCACTTCAAAGTTCAGGACGTCGGAGTAAGCGAGTGAAGTACTTGATAATTTTACCTTTAGGCACACGTAGCTCTCAGATTGAAGGACGGTCTTTGATATGAATTTGAAAGCATACTTAAAATAAAATGATGTACTATATGTTTAAAATTAGTGAGGAAAGACACACGCAAATCTCTGCATAGTTTATTAACATATATATAAATATAGGCCTCGTAAGAATAAACAAATAAAAAGGAAAAGTAATAATTATTTTTTTTTTTAGAATTAGTTAATTTAACGTTTTGAATATTTATCTAGAAAATGTACAGAAAATTACATTATATATTCAGACATGGAAATCGGGGAAATTGATAATCAACAATTTGTTCAGGAGCAGAGCCACCAACTTTGGTGGAACCATTTAGGTAACAACTACCACAACCACTGAAACCCTCTAATTAATGATAGTTGGTTTGAAAGTTTGAGACGGAAAATAGATGTTTAGTTATGATAAAATTCTAACCACACATCCTTATCTTTCTAAAATGCAGGTAAAGTAGTAGTTTTTATGTAATCACGATAAATCTGTTTCTATCATATATTACTTAAAATTTATTTATAAATTTTATTGGATTTTAGTTAGAAGGATAGGAGGCTTCATGCTTGTTATTTGGATTTGACGAAGAAACTCGTGAAATTGAATTTATTCCTTGATGTGTAATAGGTAAACCACAAATAAAGTTTTTAATAAAAAGTAATAGAAAAAGAAGTACAGAGTCAATGTAATTCTTCATAAATTGTTGAAAAATCAAACAGATATAAAAATATTATATTTTCATTATTTGATCTTCACATGATTGAACTAATATTATTATCTAATTTGTTAGCAACGCAATCATCATTCAATAAAAAACATGTCCCAGTATTGGTGCCCGAAATCCCACATTCTAGGGGGACAATATTCTGTACCTTTAGAAATATAAGATCTTGGAGTTTCAAAAGTACTCCTTAAAACGAGGAAAGAATTTTCTAAATTACCATTCCAACTTGACTTTCGAGAACCAAGGCAGGGGAGATTGGGTACGGTTGTGACAGTTTTCATTTAATCGTCCTTAATTTTGTTAGTGTACCAATGAGATCAAAGAAATGTGTGTATATAGTTAAGTGTGCACTTGATTACGTATAAATGGTAAAATTTCGTACAATACTATGGTTATCTCTTAGAAGCAAATTAGAAAAAAAAACACAGGAAAATAGTCAAAAATCACTTCTATTTCTTCTCTTTTGTTTCTAGGTTACTGGCGTGAAATTTGCACTGGTCATCAAAGCCATTTTTGTCATCATCAAAGACACACAGACTCAAATATCTATACAGGGTGTCCCGTAATTTGAAGGAAATATTTATAAGGTTAATACTAGAAGCTATTAACTACAAAAAAGTGCAAATAAACATTTGGCTAATTTCCTTTAAAGAAAAGTAAATTTTGTCATTGTTGAAATTATTTAAAGAGGACTATTGAGCGGACAAACAATGTTAAATTACATTAAAAAAAAAAAAAAAACAGTCAAAAATTATTTGTGATATTTTATGCTCGTTTAACTGTACTACATTCACCCCAATTTTACAAAAACTTTCAAGTGTAATAAACTTTATGTCCATATTAATTAAGTTCAGGTGTTTTAAGAAAAATTTTGAGATTCGTCTCAAGTTGTGTAAAGAAATGTTGTGAATTCCTATCCGGTAACCTACCAAGAATACCTATCTAATTGTCAGTACCATGACAGGCGCGCATACAGACCTAAAGAGAAAAAAAAAACATGTAAAATATGAAAAACATTGTTTGCAAATCTATTTGGGCAAAAAAATGTTTAGAACAATTATCAGTCTCAACCTTCAAAGCGCTCCATTTATTACCTAGAAATACATAATCAAAATTAGCGACATATAATCTCGATTGCTTTGAAATGTATTCTTAGCTGTTAATATGAATTTTGTTAATGATCAGTTATTAGTATTATCGGTGTTTCCTCTGTTTCGTATTAATACGTCAAGAAAAACGTCGTTCAAGTATGAGGAAATAAAAATTATATATTTTGGTAAATTTGAACTGATATACCTGCCATCTATCTTTATCCTCAGTTCTGAAAAAGGTTTATGAAATTTACTCTCTTGAATTGTGGGTGAAAAAAAAAAAATCATGAACTCTGAAAATTGACTGTAGTTATTTTTAAAGAATAGCGAAAGCGTGATTAAAATGTATACATACACGTATGCTACTCGTTAAGGTTGCATTGGATTTGAGAGAATCTCGAAACAATGAGGACCACTGTTATTTCTGCACTACAAATGTAAAATGAATCACTAGCGAAACCAAGCCCTGCATTCATTATCCTAATATTCTTTCTCGAATGCGAATAGTGGTTCACGAAATCTCATTATTCGATTGCGGCCTGGAAGTTACACATTCGCTTCATGTTCAGAATCAAAAGAATCTTCGGTATAGATACGTATTAATTAAAAATTATTTAATATAAAAATAAAAGATTGATTTATTTTTTATGAGATATGTTCCGTCTTCAGATGGCTAATTCACTAAAACTTAAGAATCATAAAAGGTCATTTTACTTACTAAAAAATGTGAATTATACGAGGAGAAAATAGCTTAAATTTTTACTGCAATAGAATTCAATAGTTAAAGAACGTATGTGCATTGAGATTATATTTTTTGAATAATAAAACCCTTGAAATACCAAAAAAAATAATGATGGAGGAGCTGCACCTCGTAAGACGGGTAGGAAGGCCGAGGACGAGATGGTTGGACAACGTGGCCTATGATGCGAGAACCCTGCTTGGTGTGCGGAACTGGAGAGCTGCAGCAGAAGACAGAGCCAACTGGCGGAGGCTCTTGGAGGAGGCCCAGTCTCGGTAACGGGATGTTGTGCCATACATGAATGAATGAATGAATAATAAAATGAGATTCATATTGTAGTTTACTCCTTTATGTGATATTGGGTGAGGGAATGAGAAGAAATATATATGAATGTGAGGTTGCACTGTGAATTGTACTCAATTGTGAAGTTGACAAACTATTCATTCAAAAGTCTCATATCGATAAACAAGCGATGAAGAAGGAAGACGGTTGGAGCTACCGAAAGGATCGAGCAGGTAGCAACAGTTGGACAGAAGAGAAGAGGGCACTTGAGGCTGAGACACGGAGGCATGATGACGTTACCTGAGATGAGGTAGGCAAGATATTGAAGACCAACAATATCAAGCCTACAGTAATAAGACTTTAATAGATTCACTTATTACAGTTGTAAAATAAATTGTTTTATTATACAGGAGTGAAAAGTCATTTATTTATTTAGTTGTCCTATATGCCTCACGATTGAAGAATAACAAACCAGGTGAGTCAATTCATTCAAAGTGTATTTACTAAGTCCCACATTTTATATACATATATATATATATATATATATTCTTATTGTTTCTTCTCACTCAGTGCAGCAAAACGTATTAGATTCCCGAATTCCCAACGACAGTTAAACACCCTCAAAAAGTCTATATCCAGTCCCGGGGTTTTAATAATCAAGAGTGTAAAGTAAATAACTTAGTCCCCTGATAAAACGGAAGTAATATTTACAATTCCCGCCGAAAAGGAATCTTTACATTTAAACTTTATTAGGTTATTTACAATATTGTTGCTTAAATATTGAAATAACAGTGCTTCTCAGGAGGAGTGGAGGTATGAGCTGAGTCAACTATATTGTGACGTCTATGGACGGTTGCCAAACATCATTATCTTAAATTATAAATGTTATATATTATAAATTAAAAAAATTTAATGTATATATAAGCTAATAAAGTAGATTTTTAACTAAATATATTAATTCAGTGATGTCACTGTGGCATGTCTACTCTCCACTGTAATGTATCCGTTCCCACCACTTTTATTTAACAGAAATTAACTTTAGTATGCATCAGATAACTAGAGACTTTTTCTTGGATAACTAGAGACTGGATTTTCGTATCAATTTTATTTGCTTGCGTGTAGTTCAGGACCCGAATATCTATCCGTTTCAGGATCTAGAGAATAACATATTTAACCTGGGAGAGGTGTAGCGAGAAAAAAGGTGGCCTTCAAAAATATTAAGCCGTTTGGCGTGACCTAAACCCCAAAAGTAACCCCAAAAATAAAGAGGTTATTTAGGCCAAACGGCTTATTCGCTTTATGAAACCCAAATCTTAAATTTCCTACTTTTCTGCTGGAAATTGGGCGATTGTATTGTTTATATGGATTTTATATGGACTTACGGGATACCCATTATATATATATATATATTAGTCTGTTCCGTAAGACTTGGGCAGTATTTCAAAATACATTTTTTGTATTTTTTTATTTTAAGATATAAAATACGGAACAGATTTCTTGTACATTTATTTTGGCAAAAAAAGGAAAACTGCACAGTAGTTAAAAAAAAAAAACTCTTCTAAAAGTTCTGTATTCTATTCATATTATAGTTATGTTCGAACAAAATTTATAATTCAAGATAAATAAAAATATGAGGAAGATGTATTATTCTGCGACTTGCAATGGTACGAATTTCATATTACAGAAGGAAGAATTAAACAAAAGCGAGAAGTGTTCTTGGAATAGAACTTCCCTAAAGTATTGATTGGATAACAATAAAAATATGACTTTATAAAATAATCTCTTTTGTTAGAAGGAAATCTATTGTTATTAAATCTCCTAGAGTATAAATTTAACCTCCCTATCAATTCACATTTCACAGCCGTTTGTTCTCAACTATTGGCTATGTTTTTTTTTAGTTTTAGATAGAATTAGATGAAATTAATTCTGAACCAATTGTACACTATTCCTCCAACATAAGTTAAATCAAATGAGCCAGTTTTGAAAATAGTTAAAATTGGTTTATTCACATTCAATTTTTAACGAACCTTTAACTTCTCTTCAACTTCAGACTAAATCAAATGTTCAATTTTTCATATAGAGGCGTATCAAGAAAACAATGGCATAGTATAAACTTTGACACATGTGTAAGAGAAAGAATTGTTTAGAATTCAATTAAAATGAATTTTTTTTTTTTACAGTTTATAATTTTTCTCTAATATCCAGCCTTCAGCCAAATCAAACAAGCTATTATTGAAATATTTATTTTCTGGCAATGTTGGGCTATTACAAAGTTTTTGAAGTTTATTTTTATCGGAACTAAACCTTAAACCTTACAGCTAATCTGTAACAACTCATTAACGCTATTAAACAGCACAAACCTAATTTATTATATTGTTTTGACTTGAATCCTCGCTTATTTGTTCAGCACTTTAGTATCTCTTCTGGCTTTGATTTGAATTATAGTATTTTAGGTTTGTTTAAAAAAAAAAGTAATAATGGTGAAAATAAAATCTAGTCTCTAGTTATTATTAATATTGAAGACCATAGTAAAACTAATATGGACTTCAGGTCTTGAACTATGGGCGACAGCTAAATATTAGAATATCAAACGCACCCAATGCATCCAATTAAAATGTATATGTTTCCATTACTTACTTACGGATGTGCTACAAACTATTTATAATTTATAGTACTATTATTATATATATTACTAACTATTATTATACTATTATTATACTGGGTACTATTATTACTAACTATTATTATATATAGTGCTACAAACTATATATAATTGTGCTAAATATTAGAATATCAAATGCATCCAATACTTCCAATTAAAATGTATATGTTTCCATTACTTACTTACGGATGTGCTACAAACTATTTATTTAATAAAACCGCAAATGATGTGTCCCATAACATTCGGAAGATTATCCCGGAAAATACTGTTATATGTTCGTCACCTGTTGTCGCCGCAGATAATTGGTCAGTTACGCAACTTAGCAGTTAGATAAGGAGGCCTACTTTTGCTATGTTAAAGTCATTTCCTACTTTCTTTCAAGTTCAACATTTAAGAGAAAGCTAAATTACAAAAAAAACTTAGGAAAATGCTTCCTTTGGTAATTAGGATAAAGAACCTCCCTATCTCTGAATTTTAGGAAAGCCTTCACATATGATATATTTTTCAAAATAAAAATAAATATTTGTATTTATTAAAAATACTTTTAAAATTATTTTAGAAATATGAATACAAGGTAAGAAAAAAGTATATTTTTTTTTATTTTGGCCTTGTAGGGAATGAATAATTGAATAGTATTTTAAGTCATTCCCAAAACAAATATATAGAAAAAAACTCAAGACGGCCAACATGCAGAAATACGTTAAAAACAACTCACCAAAAATTCACCCTGATTGTCAGTGACGTAACTAATGACACCAGGTTTTCCTCTGTAACTTTCACCCCCTCTCCATCCAGCCTCTTTCTAGATAAAATGATCGAGTTTATTCCCTATCCTCTATACTACTTTATCTCATGAATTTTTAATTCCTCTCCATATATTATATATATATATATATATATATATATATATATATATTATATATATATTATATATATATATATATATATATATATATATATATATATATATATATATATATATACAGAGTGTCCCGGAAGTAGAGGGAAATATTTATATGGTTGATAGAAGAAATCAAGATGTATAAAAAAGTTAATTTAAAAAATTGCACAATTTACAATAGAAAAGTAGGAAATTTAGGATTTGTGAAATTTTAAGGGAGTCAGATTTTTTGTTGAATATGAAGAGATAACATAACAAAATATTTTATTTAAGTAACTAAACAGTCGTAAACCAACGACTTCCTGTCCTACAGTTTCCTTTAACAATACTCCACTTATCCCTGTTGAGCAAATCCGATACCTAGGACTCAACCTGGACAAACGACTAACTTGGAATCCTCATACTAGACTGAAACGACAAGAAACAGCTCGACGTTTCCGATTACTTCAGCACTTACTAGACAAACGCTCTAAACTTCCCATTAATTACAAAAGACTCATATACTTGACTATAATAAGACCTATTTGGACTTACGGAGTTGACCTATGGGGCTCCACTAAACTATCGAATTCCTCTCGCATCCAATCCTTGCAATCCAAAATCCTTCGTAAAATCCTCAATGCTCCTTACTTTGTCACTAATAAAATTATCCATAAAGATCTTAATGTTCCTTATGTTTCAGATCTGGCCCAATCCAGATACCTATCCTTCCATAATAAACTTCAGAATCATCCCAACCCTCTCGTTTTTAACCTTGCTTCCTCTTCAATTTCTGATAACCCTCCGAGGCATCTGAAAAGAAGATGATCTCCTAATTTAGTCATATCATTAGAGTGCTACCATTGGGTAGTTACTCAGCAAGTGTATTCATGCCATTATATCAATTATGTCCAAATTTACTTGATGTATTTATGTAATACAGTTGTAAATGTCATAAAAAAAAAAGTAACTAAACATTACTCGATAGTATTTTATTATCATATTTCCTTGCCTCTCGGCACTACAGATTTTTGGAAGAAGCAGCACAATACTTCTTCCACTTCTTCTATTTCTTTGTTTAACATATATATTCAATACATATATTCGTGATTAGTGGAAGGTTGAAATGATCAATCCCCAATAATTCCTTCCAGGAGTTAACAGGAAAGCTTCGTAGTTACTTGCTATCCTTGTTTACTATCTGAGAGAAATCGTCCCCTGTGATGATTTAGATTCCGGTTACCCTCAGTAGTATGGCCCTTATTGTCTCCAAAGCGGTGCAAGTTGTGATGAAGTGCTCAGCAGTTTCTGGAACACCACAACAGAGACATACGGGGTTGATTTCTTTTCAAAGCCATGAAGCTTGGCGCGAAATACTTCATACACTTTGAGGAATTGTGACACCCAATAACGGGGAGAACCTATTTCTCTTCTAACTTTTAATAGACGGCAGGAAAGTATTTTCTCAAGGTAGAGCCTTTATGAGTAGATACCCACCGTCTATTCCGCTGATCAATGGTGTCCTTCCGTATTATTCTCTTCTACTTAGAAGGATCTGCCGCAATTCTTTCTTGCAGATTTTCTGGGAGAGCTGCTGAGTCTTCTGTTTTAAGAATAAACTCAATCTTACCCTTTTGCAGGTCGAGAGATACCCTCCTGATAAAACACCATGAGCAACAGTCCTGTAGGATTTTGTTACTCGCAGCCGAGCCGTTTTTTGGATTGTCGCCAATCTTTTTTTCTGTAGTTGCGAGAGGTTTCGATTCCAAGCTGGAGGCGCGTACCTCAGGATACCCAACACTACTCCATTATAAATAGTCTTCGTTGCCGGGTACTCCCTAGTAAACTAGACAAAATAAACTTTAAAGGAAAGTAGAGTTTGTCATTGTTAAAACTATTTAAAGAGGACTGTAAAGCGGACAAACACAGCTAAGTTCCGTTTAAAAAAAATTCAAAAATTATTTGTTTTTCTTATAATCCCACTTTAACTGTAATACATTTACCCCCCTTTTACAAAAACGTCCTCGTTTAAAAACCTTTAAGTCCATATTAATTAAGTTGAGGTTTATTAGGAAACATTTTGGGATTCACTTCAAATTCTGTAAAGAAATAATGTGATTATCTTAGCCAGCCACGTTAAAGTCACCGTGTTTTCTGAAAAAAATGAAAACAGTTAATCGTTACAAAGTTTTTATTTCTTGTTTTTCCGTGATATTGGATGTATTCTAATAAACATAATTGCCTAAAAACACAGTTTGTTTCTAAATGTAAAAAAAAATTAATGATTTTTTAAATATTTTTCGTGTAAAGAGGTTATGTAATTGAGTTTTTTCTCTAATATTTATGTCATAGGAAATTGATGCGTATTTATAAGTGACAAACTTAATGTTTCGTACTAAAATTTTCGTTAAAAATAAAGAATCCTACTGATTGATTCAATTATTTTCATGGAGACGTAAATATTAGGACCAGAAACACTAAGTTTGTCACTTATAAATACGCATCAATTCCTATGACATAAATATGGGAGAAAAACACAATTACATAAACACCTTACATGAAAAATCATTATTTTTAATTGTTCCTATTTTTATTTTTAAAAATGTCTTTTTAGGCAATTATGTTATTACAATATATGTCATATCAAAGAAAAATCAGAAATAAAACTTCCCAACAGTCATTTTTGTTGAAAACACGGGTACTTTTAGGTGGCGATAGAAAATCACATCATTTCTTTACACAACTTGAGGTGAATATCAAATTTTTTTCTAATAAACCTGAACTTAATTAATATCGATTTAATTTTTGTAAAAAATAAATTAATTTTTGTAAAAATGGGATAAATGTAGTACTGTTAAGGAGCGATAAAGAAATCAAAAATAATTTATGACTTTTGTATCTATGTTGTATGTATGTCTATGTTTGCCCGCCCAATAGTCCTCTTTAAATAGTTTTAACAATGACGAACTCTACTTGAGTTAAATGTGAATTTTGTCTAGTTTACTATAAAGTAATGTTCAGTTACTTGAATCAAATATTTTGTTATGTTATCGCTTACCATTCGACAAAAGAACTGACACGCTTAAAAGATCACAAATCTTAAATTTCCTTACTTTTTTGCTAGAAATTGAGAAATTTTTATAAAATATTTTTCGTAGATCATTATGTCTACTATCAACCTTATAAATATTTCTCTCTCATTACTGGACACCCTGTATATATATATAATTATATACAGGGTTTCCATGATAATAATAGTAGAGAAACGATGATGTTATCGGGGGGAATGGATAAGATCCCATCAATTGTACTGCACATAAAGGCATTGTCTGTTAAAATAAAATATTTTTATTTTTGTTTTTTAACCATTTGCAACACTAAATAGCAACACTATGTCACTTGGACATTAGTTATAGTGAGTGACCTATGATCACATTCACACTATATTTAAAAACAAATATAAAATAAACAGATGAAAATTAACAAATAAATAATAATCAAAACATCATCTATTATTTGTAACTCAACAATTTTTTTTAAATATTATTTTATTGAAATTTACAACTTAAACAATTTTATTTTAATTTTTAAAATAGGAAATTGGCCCAAATTACTATACCAATGGCATGGATTGACATTAGGGTGACAATAATCTAGTGATGATTCCTCGTATTCTGCGAAATTATGTTGACACACTAGATGGCCAACTTCTATACTAGATACTACTTCTTTTCAACTTCGACGAGGTACAAGATGTGCACGAAATTCTCGATATTTCCTGTTTTCATTAAACTGTTTCAGTTATTTAGATTTAGAAGTGACTTAGTATTTTAGAGACAGCATCTTACGATTTAAACGAAGGTGGAATAAGCTATATATTTTACATTTCCGGGCAGGATTTCTGTAGCTGACATGAGTGTACCGTTATCAGGGCTTTCTCTTTGATTCATTTAATGCTTGAAATTCCCACTCTTTTAGGAAAAACATCATGTATGGACTGAAACCTTTATTGTATAATTTTTTTTTAGTACATTTTTGCTAATTTATTTTCCCCCAGATTCGTTCCCCTTGGTAGACTTAAATAACCTTGAAGTGGAGGTCTATATTAATGATTTGGTACCAACTTATAAAACTCCTCTATTGCATTTTCCTTCAAAATTTCGGTCCTATTTGTAACAATTATATGAATTTTTTAACAAATTAAAAATTATGGTTTAAGAAAACGTTATTTTTGTTGACAAATTTCAAGAGCGTTAGTATATATGTTGCATATATAAATAGCAGTTAATCTGTTTCATTTGAGAGATAAAAATAAAGACCTTTGAAAAAGATATAAGTTTGTTGATTTTTCAAGAAAATCGTTTGAATTATTTGATTAAATTATTTGATTTAAGTAATTATTCATAAAAGTATAATAAACAAAAAAAAATTGTTTCAATAGCATGTAGAGTTGGTTTTTGTTTAAACTATATTAAGGAAAGTTTTAAGTTGCAGAACTTCGCTAAGTTCAGTTTTCCGTAAAATCGTTAATAATATAGATTTATTTTTATCATGTAGCAGAGTGAATCAGAGATTTAACATTTAAAAAACTTCCTTGTTTAATAAGATATTAATCCGTATTTATTATATCAGATATGTTACAAAAAAGTTGAGATACGCCGCTATTTTTGAAAAGGAAAATAAAAACTAGTAGTATGAAGTTGTCTTTTCAAATTAGAATTGTATTCAGCAACCCTAATTACAATACATTAATTAAAACTTTTTATTTATTTTTTCATTGCTAAATTATACTGAATTAATTAGATAAATAATCTTTTCCTTACATTTTTTAAAATTATTTTTATTTAAAAAACTAAATATTTAATTATAACTTAGTGTGATGTCATAAAAATCACATCAGTGTTTTTGTTTTTTCCACAGATGTTAATTTCGAGCATTTTTACTTCCACTTCCAAAGATATTCCAACAGTATCCACTTACAATTAGTGTGACTACTTTTCACCTGTGTATGACAGACAATGCAAATCACTTAATACCGTTTTAGTAAACTTTTCAATGGAAAATAACAGTTTAGTAACTAATAGCCGTACACTCCATAATCAACCGATCGTACAATCCATTATCAACCGGTGATATAATAAATAGGACTTTGGTTATTTTTATTGTATTTATGATTTATTAGCTACAATCTTTAGCACAGTTAAAAACGCAATTAAACAAATTTATAATAGCCCAAATTAACCGAAAATAATTTCTCTGCAAAGTTGAGCGGTAAGTGAAAGTTGTGTGTTGAGAGCACCAGATTTTTCTTCATGGTACTAGGTAGCACAGTACATGATAATATATTCAAATATTTAATTCAATAAATATGTTTGCATGAAAATTATTCAAGCAATAGATGGGATTAATTTTGTAATTGTATTGAATAATCAACAACAACTTTTTCATATTGGTCTTAATGTCCGCTTGTTCTTATAACACAAGGATTGTAATTTGACTGATTTAGGCTTTTTCTGGAATTAAAAACCACATACCAGATAAATGCAGATTCTTCAGAAAAATAAACGTCTACAGAGGTATGGCCCCGTGCTCGGAATTCCAATAGCATCAGCGTTGCATATGAATAAAGTATTTATTTTCTCTGTAGTGCATGAATATGAGAAAAATAAAGTCTCGAAATATGGTCAAGATAATGTTGTTTGTTTATTGATTGAAATTCAAAATACAATTACATATTGGTAATTTGTCGTTTACCACCTACATTTCATTCGCAGAATCACAATACTTGTTCCACTATTAATCATGCAAATGAATATTGGAGTCCGTTTGTTCAATATATATATATATATGTCTTTCCTAAATATTCATAATTATTAGAAATTTATGTGATTCAGGTACAACTCAATCAATTATTGAATATTGCCTTAATTAATTCATGATTAAGCATTGAGAAAATCAGTACCATTATTTAATAGACAAATGGCCCGTTTTAAGCACACTCCGCACGACCTATATCAGTTGTTTGTGCAAGGATAGTGTCCAATTGTTTCGTTGCGGCGGGTGGTGGGGGCAGATCAGATTAAATATGAACGATAAAATTTAATCGGTACCAGCTCCCGGCTTGACGTCAGAGACAACACCTGCACGAGGGCGTCTATACCACGACAGCAAAAATGATGTCTATACAAGCATAAAAATGGTGAGCTTATTTTGCCCAATTCGTATAACTTACCAATTCATTAAAATACAGTCCACTGCATAAATAAGTATAACGTTGCCAATAGTTTGAATATTATCTTAATTTGAATTAAGAACTCATGAGAGTTATTTGCCTTGCCTTAATTAAAATTTGGAAAGTTGCTTAAACAATTTAAACGATTCAGCGTTCACTGAATATTAACAGTTTTAATGGAATGATATCAATTATACCGAATTTCTTGACCATCGATTTATAGCTCCGATATGATAGTGTCATTTTACGATTCAAAGAAATTAGCAAAGAAACAGCTGCCGTAACTATTTGTAATGACTTGATATACCAAACTCAAGTTTCCTTAATGGAATCACTTTAGACGCATGCTACACTTATGTACGACAACGCATGAGACGTGGGACAACAAATTTTGCATGCCACATTAATTGAATTTAGTGCTAAGAAAAAATTCAGAAGACATGTTTATATTTTATTTTGGGGGCTTCAGCTTGAAAACTGTTCCTATTCTGTGTATCTAGCAAAATATCGTGTGTAACCATTTCCAATTTTATTCTGTTTGTACTCCAGGTGACATTTTGTAATCTGCAACTGACATAAGTAATTTTCTACTATGGAAAAGGGAAATCATATTAAAATAGAATATGAAATATATTTATTTATTTGATTTCTTCTCTACCCTATAGGGTCGTTGGTTCCAATATAACTGCTACTCTGTGGGTAACCTCACCCAAGCCAACCTGCTTTGTTTACAACAACTTAACAGTGTTGCCATATTGCATGCATTAACTCTACACACTCCCACCTTTGCACACACACATCTACCTTTACACAATAAATTGTAAAATGAATTAAAACAACAAAACAAAATCTAAAACAGCCAATATAAAAATTAACACGTTAAATCATTAATTTAATAACACTTAATAAACTATTTCTAATAACATTCCGAGATACCATACTCTTCATAGTTGTTTTTTTTTTCTCTTCAAGTTTTGGAAAACTTCTTCATAGGAATATGAAGAATTATTCGTACGACCAGTTGTTACTTGTACTGTTGGATTTACTCTAAAAGGTTGTATAACGCGTGGAATAATTGTCTTAACTGGTACTGGTCAGGTCTTCTCGGTATTGCCATCATCTAGACGACTCCTTTGTAAACTATTGTAATGGATCGAAGAATTTCCAGCTTGCCCTGAATGATAAGACTCAATTTCACTAGAGTCAAAGCGCTGTAGAGGAGGACTCCCTCTCGTAGGTGTTCTTGGCATAGAACAGATCTGTGTTTTAGTTGGGCCAATAACTGTCCAACCTAGCCTAGTTTCTGTGGCTATCAAATTTTCAGTTATTCGTTGTAACCTGTGGAAAATTTGTTTTCTTTCTAATGTATCTACCAATCTATTATTAGCCATTTATTCTTGATGTTTAGAAACGCAAGATGTAAGGGAGATAGGTCGATAATATTGAGGGGAGATTTTCTTTTTTTCTTTTTTCGGAATCGGCGATATTAGGGACTTTTTCCAGATCTATGGAAATTCTCCGGTTTCCATGCACGATTGGAAATATCTAATAAAAACATCGTTTCTTCTCCTGGCAGATGTTTCATCATTTCCTATGTGATATTATCTATGCCGGGCACGGGCGGATCTACGGGGGGGAGGGGCTTTCGGGATGATGCCCCCCCAAAATGGTAAGATATAGCCATGTTTTTCGAAAAAAATATAATTCTTAAAGTATTATTGTTTGTGTAATTACATTTAAAGGGGCTTTAGGAATCACTTAAACACCATTTCATACAGGTAGTTAGTTTCTTTCATCTTTTCCATAGTAATCATCGTTATTTTTATGAAAAAAACCGCTTTCGGGCTGAAGCCTCCCCCCAAAATTAAATCCTGGATCCGCTAGTGATGCCGGGAGAAGATGTTTTCTTGTCTTTCGACAAAGCCGATATCAATTTGAAACGACGATTGAAAGGTTTCCTGTTCTGAGATTCATTTTTTAGATGGAATTCATCATTTGAATCAAGAACAGTTACATCCTTATGGCTGCCATTGGAGGAAGATACTTGATTGAGATATATCGCCAACTGTTCGGTAATTTCTGAAAGATCTTAATGACTGACTCCCGAACTTTTAAGATTGGAGGACGGTTGTTTGTTGAGATTTCATGGATACTTTTTACCTTGTTCCACATTTCAGTTAGTGAAATATTGCTGTTAGTAAATGTAACACATTCCTTCCATGAACTCTTTTTGCTATCTTTAGTGATTCTGTTGGCAATAGATCTAATTCTTTTAAATTATATTGCGTCATTTTGATGCAGGGTTGTTCTGTATCTGTTTAGAGCCCCGCCCTTTTTTATTTTGCTTTGATGGCTTCATTACCTCTATCGTTCCACCAACGAAATATAGTACGGAATGTTTTTGGAGGTACGGGGTATATTGCCGTTTGCAGCCAGTCTAATAGCCTTTTTGAAGCAAGTTACTTTTCTGTCTATTTCGATGTTATTTTCGAGAATCGTAGCCAGTTCTATAATCATTGGATTCCGGCATCTTCCCTAGTCAGTTCTATCATATTTCCAGAAAAAATTCTGAGACCATGTTTTTTCAGGATTATACTCAAAATACACTCCACACCACTTTAGGTACTAGCCGAGCGTATGCTATTATCAGATCAATTGATGGAAACATGTTTCTAGAGCAGAATTGAATATTCTCACTTTTTTGGTGGGGAGGGGTGGAGAGGAGTCCTCCTCTTCCTCGCCTTTGTGGCTATACGGGGTTTTCCCGGGACAGGGGTGTGGGCTGAAATTTAATAGACTCCCCCTGCACCGGGACTCGAACTCGTGACTATTTTAAATTCATTGTCTCATAGATGAGGTTGCCGAGCAACGGTGGTGCTGTGCACACGCGTTAGCCTGTTTGGCTACCACGCCCACAGAGTGCTCTCATCTGGGTTTAAGATCGTCACGGTTGCATTTTTTTTTTTAGTAATTTTATTATTTTTACTCCTCTGTGGCCGTAGTCAGGTAGTGTCGAACCCCTAGTGCTGTTATCAGAATCGAAGTCGTCCATCAATGGGTAAAACCTTGGTAGCTGTCCAACTATTAGATCGAGGTCATCGGTGGAAAAGTCTTGAGATGATGGGATATAAATGTTACAAATAGTAACTGGTTCGTTTAGATACATCTTGACAGCAATGCTCTCAAAGGGTGTTTTTAGTGTGACTTGTTCAGCCGCGATGTCATTTCTTATAAATGTAGCAACGTCATCCTATAGTTTAACGAAGTTTTTCCTATCTTTTAGAAAGTTATAATATCCTCTTATATTATATATTTTTTTATTTTATTATCCAGTGAATCGGATTCAGGATGTCTTCGGATGTTGGTTTGGTTTTTATTTGTTTTCTACTATTTTTCAGACTTTTATTCTGAGACCGATTTACTCTTCCTCTAATAGCTTACTGTGTATTTTTAGATTTTCCTGTGTCATGGCTTACGGTGTAGTTGATATAAAGTTTTGATGTTTTTTTGTGTGTGTGTTTGTGAACGTTCCTTGAGTTGTTATTGGATTGTGATTTTTGTTTATTTTCAGTAGCAGGTATATTTGTAGCTTTATGATACTGATCTACCACTGGTGACTCCGATATTATTCGGTCCTCTGAGTTATGGATTAGAATTAGTAAGCTAACTTCGATTTCTAGTTTCTGGGTCGTTCCCATCGTCGTCTGTGCATCATTCCACATTTTGGTATATTCTTCTTCGGGAATTAAAGTGTTAAACAGGGATTCGTAGATTCTAATTCCATCCCGACTTAAACTCGGTTTTAGAATGGGTAGAGATTTTGAATCTGTACTGTCAATTGTGTCTTTTTCGTCAATTAATTCTTCTCCTGGACATTTGGCGGAAATGTGACCAGGCTTTCTGAAAATGTAGCACCTCAATATATCGTCAGTAATAAAAAATTGGTGTGTCAACTCTTCACATTCTACCTGAATCGGACTGATTAGTAAGTTCAAGTCATCCGGATGAATATATACGTGTCTCTTAAAACTAAGTATGTGGCTAATTTTGGATTCCTGATAGCCTCACCGTAATTTTGATCGGAATTTTATTCCTAACTTATTCAGTTAATTTTCGAGCACTGTACAAGGAACACTTGGGATTGCAGTTGATATTATGATCTTCTTAGACGGGTTCAGCAAATGCTCGGTGGATATTCTGTGTTCACCAATCCGCAAACAACTATGCTTGGTTAGAAGACCATCTATTAGGCCTTTATTAGTTAGGTGTATATAAAATCGATTATTCGATAAGATGCGTACTTAATATGAGATGGATCAATTATTTCGGTAAGTGCTAGAAGTTATTCTTTTTGTTGAATACCATTAACCGTAGGTAGTACAATAGCCTACTCACGTTTCGAACAAGCGGAGTGTGATAGTGCTTGAGCGTATGACGTGTGACAAGGTTTTTCTGAATCAGGGACATCGTCAGAATTACTATTCTGGCAGACAGCCCAAGAACTGGATTCCAATTGTTCTTTTGTAGTCCCAATCGGTTTCATAGTCACCCTATATAGTATTTTAATTTCTCACTTGAATGAGACCACGAAAAACGTATAATATTTGTATTATATTATATTGTATTTTATATTATATTATATTTTATATATATGTTCTATTTTCATTATTATTTATTTTTATATTTTCTTCATGTATTGATGACATTGTTGAAGTCGTCAAGTGTGTTAACAAATTGAGCTTGGTCGTCTCAAATAAACTAATTGCATTTTCTGTGATAATTACAATTGATTTATTTCCATTCTTCACAAACCTATATGCCTAATATAAACCTGAGATCAATTATAGAGCGAAGGCTGCATTTTTTAATGTTAATTGGATCGTTATCATAGCTAAAACATTTCACCTTAAAACACCATAATTAAAAATAATTAAAACCCCGTTACAAACATACCTAGAATCACGTCATCTTCTCTTTGAGCAGTTTCTGTATGAAAGTAAGGAACTGAAACCAACTCACGTTCAAAGAAACAAACTAATTATGTTGCCTGAAGTAATTTCAAAGGAATGCAGTAAAGACTACACTACAACATGGCAACCCCTATTCTAGTCCATGGTTACAGCCACTGTAGTTACAGCAGTTCGCTCTCCGGGGAAGGGAGCGCAAAGTGCGGCCGATGACCGATCTAAGAGAAAATTCAGTGACCATAATTCGACTGGAAACCATGTATTTGTCACAAATAAATATAAATAAGACTTTTATAGCTTTACTTTATTTTATAGAATACCATTAATTCATGGTAATATATATATATATATATATATATATATATACACACACACAGAGTGTCCGGGAAGTAGAGGGAAATATTTATATGGTTGATAGAAGACATCTAGATATCTTCAAGACATCTATAAAATACAAGACAAGATCTATAAAGATCTATAAAAAAGGTAATTTAAAAATTGCACAATTTCCTATAGAAAAGTAGGAAACTAAGTAGGAAGTATATATATATATATATATTGCCTCACTACCGAAGGTAGGGAAATATTGTGTTCGTGCGAATGGTTAAAAAAAAATGTTATGCTCAGAATCGAAAATTCCCACTCCCGTTTTACGTTTCAGACATCAAGGATCAAATTTGGTTCGGTGTTGGTCTGTCTGTAGTCAAATCGATGGGACGAGCATATCACCTAGTACCGTTCATCCGATTTTCATAAAATTTTCAGAGATTATCCGGATTGATGATTATATGGTCCCATTTATCAAATTTCATGTAGCACTTTCACTTACGCACGCGCAAACGGATTTTATTAGATATGCATATATTTCAGAAAGGGTTCGTTCGATTTGGCTCAAAGTTAAACAAAAGGTAGATATTGGTGAAAAAATAAAGTATTGTCAATTGTATTGAATTCTGTCTACTACTTTATCTTATATATGAGCAAACGTGTTTTCCTTGATAAGTCTATATCTCTAAAACCGCCCGTTCAATTTGGCCCAAATTTGAAGGGAAGTTAGGAATTGATAAACAGATAATCAAGTATGTATGAATTTTATTAAATTCCGCCCACTACTCCAAAAAATAACACTTCCGCTTTCGGATCAGGAAATTCATTATTTTACACGCCTACCGTTTGGAAAATGCGCTTTCGATTTGACCCAAAGTTGGAATTTTGGAATTTTGGGGAATAGCATAGAAATTAAATGGTATAAATTTCATTAAATTCCATTTAATAATTAAAATTGCCATAAATGATTATTATCAATATAACGGCTGTGAAATGTGGAAGGTATAGATCATCTGGAATGGGAGTTAGGTTAACACGCTGTTTTTATGGGGTTATAAAATTTTAGATTTTATTGAAAAAGTTAATTTATAATGTACTGTTTGGTCGATTCCAAAAGTTATTGGCATGACTTTTACTGCTGTTACTTATATTTCGCGTAATTTTCAATTAATTTTTACTCTGTTTGTATAAAAAAAAATCTGGTAAGCGCAATACACAACTTTCACTTACAGCTCTACTTTAGATAGAAATTATTTTCCCCCAATGCTGGGCTATTATAAAATTTTTGAAGTGTCTTTTAAACGGAGCTAAACCTTAAAGCTTACAGATAACAAATCATTAAGACTATTATAATTACAAAAAGTCTATTTATTATATCGTCGGTAGGCAATAAAAATCTAATCACTCCATCTGCTTTTATAAACCACACAACTTTAGTCTCTGAGCCTTTTAGCTGACAGTATAACTAACTCCAATTAAATTAGGGGTACCCACTTTATAGAGGCTGGGTTTGCCCGAGGAGGATGACTCGGCCCCATGGTCGACCTACGGCTGATGAAAAATTACTAGTCATCAGCCGGATTCGAACCTGGGACCTCGAACTCTGGAAGTCAGTGCTCACCCAATGAGCTATCCCGCTCCCTTTCCAGGCGTATAAAAACCTTAAATAGATAAATTAAGTTTCGCATGACGTTTAAGCTTGGCTGTTCTACACACACACACACACACACACACATAATAACACACACATAACTAATGCAATGAAAAACTGTAGTTGGCAAGGAATATCAATTAATTTAAAATGTAGGTTCTTGTTTTTTTGGACAAGATTGTAAAAGTGGGCACTGTTCCAACAGACTAAAGTATACTATGGGATTAAATTACTTAAAACCTAATAACATATTATGTATCTGAATGAATATTTTTTGTAATATTATTTGAAATTTAAATTGAAAATCATATATCAATCTGAAGGGAGTTGTGATAAATACATTGCTTTATCAGCTCATTCGGGTAAAGTCGGCTTGAGACGACTAATTGAACTGTTTTTGCATATGGGTTTAAATAATAATAATACTAATCTCAGAAACTAAAAACCTGATCTCCATACTGTAAGCGAGGGAAATGTTCAGAATTTCATTTTCTTTGTAATGAGCTATAGATCAAATTGTATTTTAGCGTGACGCTGAGTCAGAGAGTCGGAAAGATAAAAAAAATCAAATATGAACGACGGTTTTGAACATTTGGACTAAAATATGTCAAAATTGTAATATCGAGGGACATTCAAAAACTGATTTGAGGAACTAATATAGATTTTTCTTTAATTAGCTATAAAAGTATGAAATAATAACTCACGTGTTTCAATTTCAATTTCTGTTGCACTCGATAGTTTTAACAAATTACTGACCCCCTTTACAGAAGTTTTAAAAAACGGAGTTATTGGTAGATATTTATCAAATAAATTTCATTTAAAAGTATTCACTACTTATTTTATTTATAAACTTGCCGCATCTTTTTCAGAAAACGATATTATTTCAGAAATTACACAACTATAATTATATATATTGTAAATTGTATAAATTGTGAATATATAACAAAAAGTATTATTTAAATTGTAAATGTAATTACTTTATGGAAGTAAAATCTTGTGGTCTAAAGCACACCCCGTAGCTTTTTTTATCATTTTTTTTTTTTTAATAACATCAGAATATTATTTTTGAAGAGATCTAAGACCGGTCTCCGGTTAAACGTTGAAATGTTTCGAATAAAAATCCTTTTTATAAGAATCTTATGAAGATAATATTCTTTTCTCCGTAATAATTACAAAAAAAAAAAAAAAAATAATAATGATGTTCTAGCAAATGTCAGCAGAAAAATCTGAAAAGGAGAAAAAAAAAATGCGTTAATCCAAAAATTCATATTATTTCTCAAACCGGTGGTACAGAAGTAGAAGACACTATTCATGAATTATAAAAATTCCTACAGTAATATAGCCCAATTAGAACTCTAACACTATTCATCTAATGCATTCAATATGTAAGACACACCAAAGAAATCATGTATATCCGTATATAAAATATAATATCATCAAAATAGTTCATTTGATTGGCGAAGCTTTGTACTTCACTACACCTACTGTAGTAACAATATAATCAATAATCAATAAAATGTACCATTTTCGAGATAATGTAAGGTAAAGGGTTTGCAGCCACACAACCCCACATTAATTTCAGTGCTGCTATGGGACATGTATCTCATTTCGTCCAGTCGTCAACTAGATTCATAAGAACGAAAGACATATTTTCGTTAATTCTTCATCGAATCCAAAAAAAATATAATCACATAACCCCGAAAAATCAGGGGAGAAATATTTTACAAAGTTTGTCCCTTCGCAGGAGGCTCTCTTTTATAATCAGGAATAAGATTCAAAAGAGTTCCTATTTGATTGGTCAGCCAAATTTGGCATTTTCTTCATTTAACTTCGAATCCATTGATCAAACGTAAATTATGAATAAGAATGAAAACATTGTTCATAGAATTCTACATAAAACGTGTGCTATTAATAATTTATTTGATTGAATTTATGTTGGAGAGATTGCTTTTTAGTGGTTTTGATAGAGGAGCAAATTTGTGAAATCTTGTACTTGAGTTTAATGATATTTTCTTCATATCATAGCTTGCTCCACATAAAAACATCCCTCTAGTTTGATATTTAAGCAATGAGACACTGCCATCACTCAATTTATTCTAATTAATTACGATATTCACTCAAAGCCTATTCGTTTGGACAGAAGTTTTGTAGTGGTTTGACTAAATAAGAATACATAAGTATGTTATTGAGAGTATAGGAGCCATATCTGGATTTTTTTTATTCATTAAAAATATTAAAAACTTCTCTTTCTGTATTATCTTAAGTGCAAGGGACCATTTTCCTTCCATTTTATTTATCAGTTGATATTCAGTTGTTCGACGACTGTCATAAATAGCAATAGTTTAACTTTTAAAACCTTAACAAGTAATAACTATCCATGTTAGTAATAGCATCTAAGAGGCTGTCGGTAAGAATTACAATTATCCCGAAAATGGTATATTATTGGGCTTTAAAACAAAACTTTATTATAGTGTTGGAATATTTTAAAAACAATTTATCCCATTCCGATTCGTTGACTTATAATCGATAATTATTTGTCTAAAAAATCATGTAATAATTATTACATTTTACATAATTATTATTACATATTACATAATTATATTTGATTTATAATTTAAAGACCATCCCTGATTTATAAATACAAATTTAAATCGTTCTTTGATGTTTATTGATTCGATTAAAAATAATTACCACTCACTGATTGATACGGTTTTTCATAAATAATAACGATTAAATTGTGATAACAATAATTTTGATAAAAAAGTAAAAATCATCTTATATATTCAAATTTAATTAAATATTATTATGTATGTTGTACGTTATTATTGTACACATTTTTTGGGATTATATTTTTGATATTGGTTTAATTGTGCATGTGGTACCTGCGTAATGTATATGTCTATGTTTCTTTTTTAAAGCCAAACTTTCTAATGAATTTCGGTAATAAAGATGTTATTTTGCTATTCATTGACAACAATATTCTCCACCTTCTATTCCAGACTCAAAATATGCCATAGAGATTACAAAAAAATTAAATTTCTCATTTAAAAAGTAGTACTCAAGAATTATTAGTGTTAAATGTAAATAATTTGTTCAAAAATAATAATCAGGGTATGATTTTTATCACGTATAATCAAAAATAAAAATCACGCTTAGTAAAAATCATCAAATGATTTTTAAAATTTTTTATCAGATTTGATTTTTCTAATTATCGAATTCAAACCATGATTTTGAGTTTAACAAGCTATAAATTATTTCAATGGCTTTTAATAAAATTGTTAAAGGAATTTAATTATCGATATTGGCATTTCTCACTTTTCCATGGAATTCCCTTTCGTTTGATACCTAATTAATATAAACCAATCTTTCCTGAGAGCCGGAAAAGGGATCCATTCCACCATATTATACAAAGTGCAGATTTGTATAATATAGCTCAATTCTTTATCATTTCCTCGAAACTTAGTTTGATACTCTATTATTGATTGGATGTTCAAAGGTAAAGATTTTTTGCTCTACAATAAAAGTTTTTATCTTCTGTTAGTGTACTTATAGTTGAATGATTTAGTTCTCATAGTTATTATGTCACTTATGTAACTTATGTAACAATGATTATAGTAGCTTGGAAGCTAAAAATAATCAAGCATGTGAAAAACCTTTATTTTTCGTTTCACCGTTTTCCTTAATATAACCTCCAAAACTACGTATATCCTCATTTTATTACTTAGATTGTAGTTACTCTTTATTATAATTGGTCATCTGGTCAGATTTATTGTCTATTGGTTTAAACAATATTGTTATTCTCAAGGGATCTAGTCCCAGAATAAAGATGATTTTCTATTTCTATATTCGAGGGTCAGATAAATTATGTATAATCTTATTAGTTATAGATTGATTATTACACACTTTTAAAAACAAAACAAAAATATCTTTAGTATTATAAAAAAAATTATTTAATATTTATAAAATATTATTAAAAAACAATTATCGCCTTATTAAAAAAAGTATATGAAATATAAAGTAAATGAAGTATTAAATTATATTATATATATATATATATATATATATATATATATATATATATATATATATATATATATATATATATATATATATATATATATATATATATATATATATATATATATATATCGAGCAATATATCTCTGCACAGCGGCCGTATCAGACCTCTTGAATGTTCCGTTTATCATAACCTTAGTAAATTTGATCATTGTTTTCTAAAAAAAAAATTGTTTTCTTTAATTGTACATAGAACTTTATTTTCTTGAATAGTTTTCGAACACTTTCTTCTTATTCAATAAAAAATGTCTTCGTTTTAACTCCTTTTCCTTTCCGAATCCGCCCATGCATCAAATAGACTTTTTTAATGTAAATTTTGTCTAATACCAACCACCAGAGTATGGCCATTATGAACAGAGACACTCTGTGTTTTCATATAAGATTAATAATATATTAAGTCAAATAAAAATTTTACAAAGAGGCATGAATTGTTTAAATATGATCATAAAAAATAAATATTTAATTTAAAGACAGAATACAGAAATAACACTATCTATCCTACATAGTGTTATAGAGCATATACATGCGTGTCAATTAAATAGCTTGGTAGATGATTAAGGAAATTGGCTTTAAGAATTTCTTAAACAACACTCAAGAATCTTTCCGAGTTGACATACACATACCTTGGTTGACATACATTAGACGAAACCCATTTTCCAGGAGTCACTTCCTATTTCAAATATTCGTAAATAACAAACTTCATAATTTTCTACCAAGATGCTTAAGATGTTTAAGTTAAATACACTCCCCTAAGATTGGTAGGGTTATTTCTTTCTTTTTTTAATATATTAAATATTTTAATTTTTTCAAGTATTAAAATTGTTTTCCGGTCTCACTTTTTAGACTATACCGGATTTTTTTCGTATCAGGAGGTGAGGGCGGGGGATTAATGCCAGAGTTAAAATCACATTGATAGAGGGATGTGAACTCTTAGTTGTTTTAATTTGTATAACTTCGGTTATCAGATCGGGTTGCCGAGCAACGCGCAGTGCTATGCACACTCAATAGCTAGCTCGTCCACCCCTCCCCCCCAATTCAGTATTAACAATTTACATTCTGTTTATATGACCACGAACTTATATATGGTATGATATCAAATCGGCAAAAGTATGAGAAACCATAAAATATCTTTACCACATCATCCACAACAATAAAGCGAATAGAAAACACACTGAATAATTTCGGTGATCAAATTAAAATCCCAGCCCAGCCGTTCGCTTAAAAAATGTAACTAAATAATTACATTCCTACAGGGGTTAAACTCAAAACCATAACCTTTTAAAGGCTTTGCCGTAGTACGATAATAATACCAAATAAGGCAATAATAATAAAATATGATGTCTTTTAATTACACAGCTTTTGGATCTTTCTTAATTTTACATATATTTAATGAGACTTATAATATATATATATATATATATATAATATTAATATTTTGGAATCCAGTACTGTACATGAAAAACAAAAATAGCTACTGTGAAATAAGTATTTATTTCATAAAACTTATTTGTAGATGGGCTCAATGAGTCTGAAACTCCCTCAAATGTATTGATTGTGATAATAAGAAGTTTTAATTGGTTAATTATTTTTTCAGAAATCATAATATAATAAAAACAATAATTTAATAAACTTTTGAGGTACAACATAATAATATTAAACATTTATATTGTTATTGTTACAGATTAAAAAATATGAACAAGCCTAAAATAACTTTATGCAGTTAGTTTGAACTTTTTTTTAAAATGTATTTTAAAGGCGTCAGCCTTGCGTTACCTTTATAACCTCAATAGGAATAAAAAAAAAAAAAACGACAACCAATGAGGAAATGTCTGTTGTATGAGAGAAATTAAAACAATACATTGATGATTGAAATATACCGTCACTTAAACAATATCGAATATCTTTTTAATATGAATAACCTGCTCATAGATTAATAAATACGGCGTTATGCACTCGTGTATTACATTAAATTTGTTTAGTTTCACTTGAAGTGAAATTCAATATTTCCTCTTTTTTTTTTTTTCTATGGTCGGCGCAAGACTTCCATTGAAGTCTTATACTATTGCAATACCTCTTTTTCAAAACTACTATTTTAGTCAAGAAACGATTAAAGTCAAGTAGAAACGTAAAATAAAGATCTCGCTGAAGTCATTTTAAATATTCATTACCCACTTAACTGTTCCAGGAAACTTTAGTATTATAAAGCTGTTTCTTCGGAAGCGTAAACTGCGCAAAGGATTTTTGGAAAAATCTTCCATGGCAATTAAAAGTACAAGTAATTTTATAATGAAAGCGGGAATAAATGAAAACCGGTCTACCTAAAAGTGGGTGTTGCAAGGGGAATAAATAAATTAAATATTTTGTTCTTATTATTTTTCAATAATAAATATGTATCTATTATATATATATACAGTAGATACATATTGATAAATAAAAAAAAAAGTTTTAAAGCATACTGATTTATGTATTGTCTTTAAAAGATAAATAAATAAAGGGAAATAATACAAATTTTATTTCCTAATTCATTAGACTAAGCGGATTTTTTTAAAATTTATTATGTATGTTTTCTCAAATATGAGTAAATTCCTAACAAAATTGTCTCTTAATGTTATTAATTAACTCATAGAAAATAGAAAAAATATTTGATAAAAATCAAAAGATATTAAAGTAAACTAGTTTGTAAACTTTTCTTTATTACAATTATTGTATGTTTGTTAAGATATATTTTTATTCCCATGTAATATCCCTCACACTCCAAACTAGAAACAACTTTTGAATACTCTTCGTTTCCATTTTTATTTTTTTATCTTCTTGTCTATCTCCAGTTTTTAACTGTCATTATACAACAGGATATATAATATAGCTCACATAAAACAAACGATTATTTTCTTCTTCTTTTTTTATAATTTTAGAGATTTTAATAAATATTTCATTTTCACTCACAATATTTTTGTTGTGTTAAATTAGAAGTTTTCCATCAATTTTCAACTCTTATTCAAATTGTTACAAGTTTAAATTACATCTGTAAAGTTGACCATCAAAACGATGATTTAGTTGGAAAAATATATTTTAGTTTTTAGACTGATCACTAATGAAAATAAAATAAAATAATGTTTGATCTTATGTTTAATTTTATGTTTTATGTTATCTTTTAATATTATGTTTGATCTTACTTGTTTCTTTATTATAAAAAAAAAAAAGAATCAACTTAATATTAACTTTGTTAAATAGAAATACTATGCATGTGAAATTATTGAAGTTTTTAATCATATCTTAAAATTAAATTTAGCAATTTATAATTTTAGATTTATTTCGGAATACATATCATGAATTTGTTTTTACGTTGTTAACGTTGCCACTTACTTTAAAGAAGCTAATTTTCGATACAAATATTTTAAAATTTAAATGAAAAATAATTTATTTGAACTATTTTTTTATTTTTTACATCTAATATCATGCTACGCAATATGTTATTATTTTTTTCATTTCTATTTTAGGAAATTACTTTTATTTAAAAATTGAAGTTCATCAATTTGTTTTTAGTTATAAACATCCCACCTTTATAATTTAAAACTATTTATTGCTATTTTTTTTTAATTTTCTATTTTATTTGTTAATCAATTTGTTGTTTTTGACCGCTAAATAGTGTTAAAAAATTAAAAACTTAAATTAAATAGATTTTTTTTTTAAATAAGGATTTAATAATAAAAAAAAAGTAACACATATAATTTTATTTAAAGCATGTAGAAATAATTTCAGGAGCATCATACTTTTTTTTTTTAATTATTCTTACCTGCTAGAGCTCGAAAGAACGAGGGAGGAGAGAAGTGGTATCGTTGGCTGGTGACTGTGGGGCGGTCGTCGGCGAACTGGGGGTACCACCCCCGATCCCAGTTCTACCAACCGCTGCCTCTCCTTCCAAAAACTCTGGGCTATCCAATGGAGATACGTGATGAGTGAAAGATGAATAAAAGTGAAATTAAAGCAAAATAATATTTAATAACTATGCATAGTTTACATCCAAAGCCAACTCTAGTCGTCATTGACAAATTTTATAGTAAACGCAAAAAACTATATTTCCTATTCAAATTGCAAAATCGATAGCTTTAAAAAATGAATTAAGAAATTCTTTATTTATAGCATTTATTTCAGAAAATTTATAATTATTTCAATAGTAACTAAAAAAATTGAAACTTAAAAAGAACTGACACATGTGTAAAGAAAAATGTGGATTATGGTTTGGTTTGGAGAGAAATAAATAATGAATGATTTAAGGATAAAAAAGTTGTGCCATAAAAAAATTAACATATTTTATAAAATAATGGTACTATGAAATTAATTTATGTTTAAATTCTATTTAGATTCAATTAAAAAAGCTTTTGCTTAATTATTTTTATAAGAAAATCAAGTTTTATTACATTCATTGAAATAAAAAAAAAAAACGATTTTGGAAATAAAATTAGGTATTTTGATACGATAATCGATTTCCAAAAATCTATTAGCCTTCACTTTGAAAATAAGCATAAATATCATATAATTCATAAACTTAAACGAAAAAAATATTTATAATAATAAAAAAAAACATATATCGCCAATACAAACGCTAGTTATTGAATCTGAAAATCACCACTCTAATATCATTATCAATTCAGCCTAAACAGCGATTATGGTTTTATTTTAAGTTCAATAAAGTGGTTCAAGTTTTATTTGTAAGTGAAGATTGTTTATAACTTAATATTAATATAAAATGTTTTTATTTTTTCTGATGCATATTCGCAAAAATAATTAGCGTTGTTGAATAGTACTGGGAACTAAGAGTGTCCAGAAAGGGTTTTCATGTTGCAGAGTTATGAATTTTCGGAATGAAAAATTTCATACTAAGGGACAAGGAGAAAACATGGAACAGACCGCAGAAAGTGTAATTGTATATGATCTACGATTTTTCTAATTCTACCTCCGCTTCCTCCGTTTTTTAAGAGCAATAAAATATCTTAGGAGTTTGAGAAGGGGGGGGGAGTAGATTATTGCGCCACCGACCTTGAGGAGGGCACCTGTGGTGGAAACGAAGCTATAGCTATATCACATGCTGACATCGCCTAGCTTATATAGTTGATATCTACGTTATAACTTGGAATAGTGCGTGGGCGGGATGGCCGAATAGGCTAACGGGTGTGCACAGCACCACGGTTGCCCGGCAACCTGATATATGACCGATGTTATAAAAATAGTCACGAGTTCGCGTCCCCCGGTGAGAAGGCGTCATTTAAATTACCGCCCGCACCACCTGGCCCGAGAAAACTCCGTATAGCCTTAACGGCAAGGAAGAGGGAGACTCCCAAAAAAATAATTAAAAATAAACTAATTAAAAAAATAACTTGGAATATTAAGTATTTTTGCTTCAAAATTATTATTCAAGACATATCTTTCCATTTTTCTCGAACTCAGCAATGTTACCGCCTTATAGATTACATATCTTTCTCGCTAGAATCAAAATTGTACTGTCCTGGCGTTTTTCTTGACATGAGTCAGGCTTTTGATAGAATATGGCACGATGGTTTGTTACATAAATTAAAAACGATCATTCCTCTAACGTATTACTTCATTTTACTATCATATCTAAAAGATAGATTTTTCCGTGTGAAAATGGGGACTGAGTTTTCTGTCATCAAACAAATAAAAGCTGGAGTACCTCAAGGCAGTGTCTTGGGTCCAACACTTTTCAACATTTACTGTGCAGACATCTCACAACATTCTGAAACACTGTTGGCTACATTTGATGATGACTCGGCAATATTAACATCTAACAAGGATGCAGCAAAGGCTTCTCAGGTACTTCAAGAACACCTAGACGACATAGCTTGTTGGGCTAAAAGGTGGAGAATAAAAATGAACGAGTCTAAGAGTCAATTTGTTTCATTTACACTTAAACATAACTCTTGTCCTCCAGTGTTCTTTAATAATATTGCTCTAATACCATCAAAAACTGTACGATATTTGGGTCTCCACTTGGACAAACGACTGACATGGACATACCACATAAAACAAAAAAGAAAAGAACTTAATCAGCGATACGGTCTTCTTTCTAGGCTACTTGACAGACGTTCTAAATTATCTGTGACTAATAAATTAACTATTTACAAAGTCCTCATTAAACCACTATGGACATATGGGATCGAACTATGGGGAACAGCAAAGAAATCAAATATAAAAATCATTCAGTCATTCCAGTCAAAAGTCCTTCGGGAAATTGTAGACGCACCCTTTTACGTTTCAAATCTCACGTTACACACTGACCTTAACACTCCTTTCATCACGGCAACTGCCACTGACCGCTTTAATAATTTTCATGACAGACTGACTCTAAATTCCAATCCACTTACTCAAGCTCTATCTACTGCCACAAATCCATATAATCCGCCCAGAAGGCTGTTGAGGCGGTGGCCAAGAGACTTATTGCATTGAGCTACTTGCTGCATTATCTTTTTTGTGTGTGTATTTGTTATTATGTTATAATGTATGTGTTATTTTACTACGTTTTTTTTTTTTTTTTTTGTCTTGTTATTCTTCTTCTTGATATCATATTTGCTGAATACTAAGATAGATGGCAAATTTATTGTGAGCCACAAATATGTACAACTAATAAATAAATAATAAATTCTCCAACTCTGTCACTATTTAATAGAAATAAATAGTTTAATATTTATTTAATTAGTTTTATAAATGCATCTTTAAAAGTTAGGACAGAGGAATGTTTAAGAGTATCGTGTTAGGCAGCCGTATACGTCACGCCTAAGTATACTCAAACCACCCTGTTCCACACCCTATCTATGAGTTATTTTTTAGCTAAATGTAACTGTTTTTATTATCAACAAGTGCAATCTTATTCCTATATACGTTTTTTATCACTTGAATTATTTTTCAGCTCAAATTTATATGATTTTTTTTTCCCATACAAGAACTCAAATTCATGCTGCAGTCCAATCCTAAATCATTTTGTACTGGAAACCATAAAATTCACTTGTACAGCTGTAAATTGACCATTGATATTCTTCGTATCGTTGTACATTTCTGATTTTGAGAAAAAAATTTCAGTTTATTCATAAAGTTTATTTTTTAAAAAATTTAAATTAAAATTCATTGATCAAAAAAACTATTGAAACCATTCTTTTCAGTTATTTGTTTTACTACGGTTATAATGTTTTTTTTTAATTTTACTACAATCCAATAACGGAACAAATAGCGTTGGAAGATCCAGGATTTTGAGTTTTCTTTAAAAAAAAAACATCTATATAACAATATTTTTACGTTCATGTTTACTTCTTAATAATATTTTATCGAGAATTAAAAATTCATTTTGCCTCAATTAAGGGCATTGAGTATTTAGGATGTATGAAACATAATATGCCATATATACAATAAAAAACCAAACAAGATTATAACAAAAGAAAAGAAAAGAGAAGTTGGAATAACAGAATAAATCAAACATGAGACAACATTAAATACAAAGAATAATAAAATAAAATAAACAAATAAAAACACATTCATACTTATTTAAAATAACAATAAATACTTATTTACAATACGTTTACTAGATTATTCATTTGTATGAACGTCAACAATTATTAATTATCTTCCAAAAGATAATGTTTGTTTACCTCTGTAGTATTTCGCTACTTAAAAATAATTCAGTGTTCACACTAAGATGTCAACGCATGAGTTTCGAATTATTTTGTTTTACGAGTTTAAACTCGGCTAGAATGGAGCCCAGAAACATCAATCAAGTCTGGGACGATATCAGCATTATTTCGAGCAGTGTTTGGCAGAGGTTCAAAAATTTTCGGAAGGAAATCTTCAGCCTTCAAGACAACGAAGGTCGTGGAAGGACTTCTTCTCTTGATGACGACATTCTACTGGCTTTGGTGGAAGAAAACCCCAGAACAACCTATCCAGAATTTGCATCAACAAATCGACCGTCGATGAACACCTCAAGGCGATTGGAAAGGAAAAAAAATGCTTGAAAGTTGGGTTCCACACACAGTATTATGAAATTTGTGCTACACTTCTAAACCGAAACAAAAACGAACCTAATCTGTCCAGAGTTGTTACTTGTGATAAAAAGTGGATATTTTACGATAACTGTAGACGTTCTGGACAGTGGCTCGACAAAGGAGAAGCAGGAGATCATTTTCCGAAGCCCCCAACTCATCAAATAAAGGATTTGTTGTGCATAATTTGGTTTGATACACTATAGCTTCTTAAATCCTGGAGAAACCATCAATACCAAATCGTATTGTAACCAAATGCATCATAAATTGGCAATAACAAATCCATCTTTGGTCAATTGGGCCCATTTTGTTATATGACAACGCCCGGCCACAAGTCTCACGCGTAACGTTAAAAAAACTGTTGGAGCTTGGATATGAAACTCTGCCACATTTCCCTCTCTCCGGACCTCTCATCTAAGCATTACCATTTTTTTAGACACCTTAACCACTACTTACGTGATAATGGACGATGGATACTAATAAATACTAATAAACGGGCGTATTAATTCTGCTGTTTATCGTCCTAAAACCCCCACAACTAAGTTCTGACACCAGAGATGTTAAAATCTCTATGTTTGTGTAATTGCAAATGCTGGTTTTAGTGATGATTGCAGCATTGTAATTTAAATAACAGTATAGTATATGTTAAAAATTATTTTTTTAAAAGTACAATTAAGTATATGTATAACTGAAAGACTCCAAATCTCAGAATTAATGCTGAATCGAAAATAAAGCATCAAGATTAGGAAAATGGGTTACTAACAAAATAATTATCAAACAGCAAATCGTTAAGCTTTGAATGTAGATAATTTACCTATCTAATCCTATACGGCAGAGTTTATTAAATAAAATAGTTATTTATAATTTCGCGGCAGTTATAACCTCCATAATCGTAACTTGATGAGTAGAAACACCCTAAGCCTTTAAGGCTATTTCGAAAACAAAGATCAATAGAAACTTTAGAACAAGGCTAGAGTTATACGAGAGCATTTAGGTCGAAAACTCTAGAGGAAGATTTAAATCCAAACCAAAGGTAGTAAAATCCATGAGCTTAACATTTTATAAAAGTCCATGTAAATAGTATTTAAAATGTTTATAAGTCTACGCATATTATTTTATTTTCTATACTTTGGTTTTTCTACAATTTTTATTCGTTTGCTTATTGTTCTTCGCTGTGTCCAGTTAAAAATAAATTATGTAACTAAATGGTGGTTACTAAAAGTAGTAGCAGCCGTTTATTTTGTGTTTTAACTCATTATATACAGTAAGGTCCAGCAGAATAGGAAGTTAGATACATAAACAAAATGTTTTTTTCCGGGGTCGACTTTCGAGTATAAGCGTGAGATATTTCGTCGGTTTGCGCTTTACATAACTCAATTTCAAATGTCATTGAGCTACGCATTCAACCTGATATATTGTGCGATACGCGCTAGCTAAACATAATTCAAGTCCCTCGGTTAGATAACGATATCCGTTTTAACATTAAGGTAATGAGACCATCATGAATAATGACTCACATCAAATAACAAAACTATTTTCTAAAAATGTGTGGATATTAACCTGAAACAAATATAATATATACCATATATATATATATATATATATATACCAAAATCGATTTCTGTAAAATTCGATAAATGTTCAATAATAATAAATAAAAAGAAATTATAATTAATTATATTTAATATAAAAATCATAATGTTCACATATGACATTCTACTTTCTTTTGTAAAGTCAAAACTTCTTTTTTTTTTTTTTTTTGTGGAGACTGAATTAAACTGAGCTGTCAGGATTCCAATGTGTAAGTCAGAATTCCACTAAGACAACTTTTAGGCAACATGTAGCATGCGGCATTCGCGCATACTACACACAGTCTTTCCATAGAAGGAACACAAAGCCTCAAAAAATATCTCTCCTTGCCGCATGCTACATGCTGACCGTTGTTTCCAGTCGGTTGCGTTATCTCTCAACACAAATGGTTTGCTTATAAGTTACTGAGTATTTATTGGACATAGATGCACGCAAATCAATATTGTCAACATCTAGTAATTATGACACGAAATGCACTTACTAGCAACCCAAATGGATTTTCCACTACTCATCGAGCGTGTTATATTAAACAATATTTTAATTTAAAAAAAAAAAAAAACGACTACAGAAATTAGGAAACTCTATCCACCCTAACGAAATGTACTTCCATATCTAAAACATTTTGGTAGATAGATTGAGATATTCATATCTACTTAAAATTGGTGTAGTGGCCGGGTTCCTTTAATTTTAAACCAATTTATAATCAAGATAATTAAAATATGATAACTTTTTCAGTATTTTGAGCTCAAATTGTTTCAAAACATTCACGAGATTTAGCTGAGTAATTACTGCCATTAATAATCGATCATATCCGCTCAATAAATGATTTAATTGACATTAATAAGACATTCATTATTTCATGTTTCAGTCATTATATGGAAATTATCAATTCCACAATGATGAATCATAACTGATTATAACAAAATTTATGTTTAGGCATTTATAGTTAGTTAGTAATATCATACTAAAACTGAAACTTCATCTTAATTAAGAAAATTAAACAAATTAAGAGTTTGACAACTAATGTGATCCATTCCAATAGGAATCTAATATATTTAATAAAGATACAAAAATGGTAAAATAAATTAAAATCAAATTGTGATGTTTTATTTTACTCGTATAAAAGTAATTAAAAAAATAAATAAAGGATACAAACAATGTTGTGAATGTATACATATATAAAATCAAATACATTAAGATCATTTAAGGAATATATTACAGAAGTATGTACACCATATATTACATTCTCTCTGAGTTTTACAAATCTACTTCTTTTTTTTATAAAGTTTTAACCATATTTTCATTCATAGCTATGTTACAAAAGTGGATTTTAAGGAACTGCTTTTATTAGAAATATATATTAAAAGTTTAGTTTTAATCCTATTTATCCTTTTAATAAACAATAAAATGTAACAGTTATTCCTATTAAAACGGATATCCATGGAGTATTAACTGTAGCTGAATTGCACGCGTCTGAAAAACAGTGACATGAAATATCTTCATGTTCCTTATTCCAGATTCAATAACATCCTTGTTTAGGATGAATTACCTAACCGCAACTTCTAATTAATCTTTTGATATTTTCTCTAACCATAACTGAAAAACGATCATAATTAGTTTTTAATCTCAAAAATCTACAAAAGAATCTTTAGAGAACTAATATATTACTTTTCTGTACGGTTTTTCTACAAAACATTTCTTTTCCTGCCGATGCCTTAGTTGGCTCACATAATTTGTAATATTTGATAGATATGTCATTAACTTCAATGGTCTCACAGTCAGGAGTCATAACTTCAACTAAATTATCTTTCATTAAAACTTAACTGATTATCATATAAATCTATTAATTGACATTTGTGAATCCTGTGACAATGACTATGTATAAAAGAGTGCCTTTCAGCGGATTGATTAAACGCACTTTTACACAGAAATTTGACACAATTCTGAGCTCAAATTATTTCAAAACCCTCACGGAATCTCACCGAATAATTTGAGCCATCAAACTTAAAAATTTATCCATCCAAACTCTCAAAATAGCGTTACAAAGATTTTTTTCGAACAATGTAAAAATCATATTAAAAACAGTAAATATATCACACTTTGGCAGTAGATATTAAAGATAATATTTTATTAAAAATTTCTTAATAAATTTCATTTATTTACTTTTGTATATTTCCCATTTATTTCATCATTGTATTTCCTCTACATTTGCATAAAAAAATAATTAAGTAATTGATAATGTAATAAAAAATTATTTTAAATAATTTAAATGATAAAGTTAAAAAAAAAATAAATAAATAAAGTTAAATTTTAATAATTTTAAAATTATTTTTATTAACGAAATGTGTGCTGATTTTTTTGAAGATTGATATAGATCAAATTTTAATTAAATATATTAATTAATTTCTATTAATTAATTTTTATTAATCAAATTTATACTGATTAAATTTTAAAATTAAATAAATTTCCTAAGATAAAATGATTAACAGAAAAACGTTTGTTTATCATAATTAAATTTAAAGTAAAATTTAATACTGTTAACAAGAAAATAAAAGTTAAAGACCGAAGTCAAAGTTACTAACCATCTAAAAGCATTATGGATTAAAAATAAATAATAATAAAGGATTAAGTAACTTACCTCGGTTAATTAAGTCATTGTTTCTTTTTATAAGCATTCCATTGTTTTATTAACGCTGAACCAAGGAAATTTATTTATTTTTTTATTAATAGATCGCTCTCGCTCAATCTCCACTGGCTTTTGCACCAGTGACGCGCTTGAGAGAGTAGTGCAGGGATCTCTTGGAGTCATGATTTTTCCTCTATACTTGGCTCTGGGTTTGCATATATTTTATGTAAGTATGACTGTGATTTTATATTTTAAATTTATTTGATAGATAGATAGATAGATAGATAGATAGATAGATAGAAAAATAATTTTATTCTGGGACACAGTCCCTTGAGAATAACAAAATAGAACAAAATTAAAAGATCACATCTGGCCAAAATAAAATCAACCGAAAAAAAGAAATAATGTAAAAAAAATATAAGGTAAACATTCTATATAAAAAAAAAACGAAACTATATACAAAACAATTAATACTATGACAAGGCACTTAAAGCTATTTGCACTAGTATACACTTTTAAGAAAATAATAAAGAATTAAAAAATAAAAATGTATCAATGAATCAATCAATGAATTTGCATGTATCAAATTCTCTATTAAAATCAGCTCGAATGGTTAGCAACTATCTGACTGTTCTTGGGATAGAAATTGGAATAGGAGGGTTTTGAATTTGGATATGGATGGGGAATGTCGAATTTTGATAGGGAGGGAATTCCAGAAATTGACAGAGCGAACAACAAAGGAATTTTGGAATGAGGCAGATCTGTGAGAAGGCATGTAAAGATTAGAAGGTCGAGATCTTGTGGACAGGGAATGGACTGAGGATTTGAACTGGAGAAGATTGTAGGCGTAAGAAGGACGATGGCAGTTGATGATTTGGTAGAGGAACGTACCTAGGAAATATTGTCTTCGGAAGGAGGGGAAAAGCCACTTTAACTCAGCATAGTGGTGAGAAACATGGGAGTATCTTGGGGCCCCGATCACAAATCTTACACAGCTGTTCATTAGTCTTTTCAGTCTATCACGGAGCTCCACAGAGAGGCCATCATACACCACACAGCTATAGTCAAAGTGGGGGAAAATGAGAGAGGAAACTAGGAGTCTACGCGTATGTTGAGGTAGGAGATGGCGGAAGCGATGGAATAGTTTGAGGGTGTAAATTGTCCGTCGAGAGATATGAGAAATATGGTGATTCCAAAGGAGGTTTTGATCAATGAAAAATCCTAAGTTTTTAACAGAGGAGTAGAAGGAGATTGGCTGGTCATTAAGGTGAAGGATGGGAAAGTCTGGATGGGATCTAAGAAGGGGCTTGGAAGCAATGACAATGGCCTGAGTTTTGGCGGCATTTAATCTTAATCCATTTACATTTGCCCAGGCACTGATTCGATCTAGGTCTTCTTGGATCTTGGCAAATGCCCCCAGTAACTCAGGAGGGGAAAATGATAGGTAGATCTGTGAATCGTCTGCATAAAGGTGATGGGAACAATGGAGAATTGATTTAGGTAGGTCGTTAATGTAGGAGCTGAAGAGGAGAGGAGATATGCTTGAACCCTGGGCAACTCCAGAGGATAAAGAAAGGAAGGCAGATAGTGGTTGGTTGGGTATGGAGACTGCTTAGTTACGTTGTGAGAGGAAAGATTGAAACCAAGAGATGGAACTAATGGAGAAGGATAATAATTTCAGTTTGTTGAAAAGGATGGAATGGTTAATGGAATCGAAGGCTTTGGAGAAGTCGAGAAGGATAAGGATGGTTAACTTTTTATCATCTATTGCAGTTTGAATGTCGTTGGTGATTTTAATTAAGGCGGATTGTGTGGAGTAGCTGGGACGGAAACCAGATTGGAGAGGATCAAGTTGGTTGGACTTTTCAAGGAAGTTGGAGACTTGGGATCGCACCAATCTTTCTAGGGGTTTCGAGAGGTTGGAAAGAATTGAGATTGGGCGGAAATCGGGTGAGGTCGGATTAGAATTTTTATTTAAAGGAAGGACAATGGCTTGTTTCCAAGATGTAGGGAATACTGAATTCTGAAGGGAGAAATTGTAGATGAAAAGAAGGACTGGGAGGATTTCAGGAAGACATAATTTTATTAGTTTGACAGGGATGCCGTCAGGTCCTATGGAATTGGTGTGGGATTTCATTACAGCGGTTAAAAGGTCTGTAGGGGGAATGTAGGAAAAATAAAAGTTATTGTCATTAAATGGTATCTCTATTGGGAAGTCGGAACAGGACGATAAAGGAGAGGTATTAGCAACAGATATAAAATGCGAGTTTAGATCATCAGGGGATATTGGAAAGGCTGGAGTAGGGGATCGGGAAGGATCACAAAGGGAGAGTTTACGAAGCAGTCGCCATTTTGATTTTATGTCAGGAGTTGAGGAAAGGGCTTCGTGCAAGTAGAGGGACTTCGCACGCCGGATCCTTGTTTGTGTCAAGTTGCGAAGCACCCTGAACTCTTGGTAGTCATCTGCAAGCCTAGTACGTCTGAAGCATCTACGAGCAGCGTCGCGCATCTTCTGCAGGTCTTTAATTTCCTGACACATCCAAGGAGCAGGCCGGTGACGAAATGTAGAGGTTTTGAGAGGGGCATGGGTATTGAGGATATTGAGGAGATTGGTAGTAAGAATATCGACCATAGAGTCTATAGAAGTGCCAGAATATATTTTATTCCAATCTAGGATTTCCAGGTCAGGTAATATTTGTTCTCGTGTAAGGGAATCTAGATGGTGGAAGGTGATAGTTCGAGGCTGAATAGGAGGAGTTTGGATATTATATGTTATTTGTATCAGATCGTGAGATGACAAAAAGGATACTGGCAGTTGTGAAGAGGAGAGGAGGTTTTGTGCAGAGTCTATAATATAGAAATCTATCCAAGTGTCGGACCTGCTAGTATGGTGAGTGGGAGAAAAAGGAACGATAAAGAGGTGAAGGCAGAAGAATAGGTCTTCTACATAGGATTTGTCATTGGAGTTAAATAGGAAATTGGTATTGAGGTCACCTGAGATGATTATTCTGGGATAGAGGGGAACGAAATTCAATAGGGTAGATTCAAAGGACGTGTGAAATGGAACAAGAGGAGGACGGTATACCACAGCGTAGAGGAGAGGAGAAGTATTACAAAGGATTTCAACTAATAGGTATTCAATTTGTGGGTGGTTGGAAGATGGGAATAAATCGAGTATTCGGGTCTTCAGGCTATTGTGGACATATATGGCTACTCCACCGCCAGTCCGGCTTACCCGGTCATGACGGAAGAGGTTGTAATTAGGCAGGGAGACAGAAGAGGATGGGATATAAGGTTTGAGCCAAGTTTCGGAGATAACTATAATATGGTAAAAATTTTGAGTGAAATATTGCAGGAATTCGTCATAGTGGGCGGGGAGGGATTGAGAGTTAACATGGCAGGTGATTCGCGTCTCTTCTGCAGGTCTTTAATTTCCTGACACATCCAAGGAGCAGGCCGGTGACGAAATGTAGTAGTTACTAGACATGAGAAGTATTTGGAAGGAGACAGTCAGAGTTCAGTAGAGAAACACTAAAACAAATAAAAAATACAGAAAAGCTATTACAATTAATGAAAATGAGAAAAAAGAAAATGTTTAAAGAAACAAAAAATAGAAAGCATATAGTAAATAATACATAGGCTAAAATGTGGAAGTGAAGAAATACAACTAAAAGCGAAAATCTTTCTTCGAAGGGAATTTCGTCAGTAGTTATTTTGATAAGGATGGAGGGTAGACGAATTCTGTGTAGTCAGATAATTATATCGAGGTCCGAGGCCTGTTCGATCATGATAACCTTATGCCCGTCCTCTTTTCGACATCGCACCTTTCCAGCGGCAAACCAGCAATATTTGATTTTCCCCGCTGCTTTCTTCTGTCGTTCAAGCCAGTATAAGTGCCTGTTCGTGTGAGTCATCTCCTCTCCCAGATATATCCGGTGGCAGTCATATTATGTTCAGATTCTTTTTTTTTTATTGTACATAGTTATTGATTATTATTTTACTTTCGTTAATTTTATGTTCCCTGTTATATGGTGTGAATATGTTCATAAGTCACTATAATTCTTTTCCACGTGAGAACTTATTATATTTCTAAATAAAAAAATGAATAGGGCTTAATTTCTTACTCATGTTTTGTTATTGAATAGTTTATGATTTATTTCTGAATTTAATTCATAAAAATGGTGGAGATGGGAAAAAGTTTAAATCGAAACCACTTACAAATATTTAATTCTCTATCTCACTTAGAAGTAAGTTGTTTTAAAAGAGTATAAAACCTTAAAAATGTATATAAAAAAAAACAACTGAAAATACGGTATACATGATGAAATCAAGATGAGAGTCTGACATGTGGGTGTGTATGCAGGTATATATAAACAAATAATTTAAAAATAATGATTTTTCATGTAAAGTAATTTTGAAAATGTATTTTTTCCTGTCATAGAAACTGATTTGTATTTATCAATTACAAAACCTAATGTTTCTCACTAATCTTTACGTTTAAAATAAAGAAACCTGAGAATTGATTTATTCATTTTCATGAAACGTAACTGACGTAACGTGAGATTAAGTTTTTCACTTACAAATACGCATCAATTCCAATTACATAAATTTGGGAGGAAAACACGTTTTACCAGCTTACATGAAAAGTATTTTTTTAAACTATTTATTTAAATCTGTTATTTTACTTATCTTGTATATAACTTTATATTTTGTTTTATATATTTATATTTTTTTCTTACTTGGTTATTTCTATTTATTTTCCTTTCTTGTGTACATATTGTGTGAATGAATACTATAGCCCTAGTACCAATGCCTTCAGTGTGGCAGAACGTAGTAATACTCAATAAAATTAATAAACAAATTTACTTAAAAAAGATAAAATGAGTTTTAAGGCAATTATTTAAATTACATTACATCCCATATCGAAAAAATAAGACATAAAAGCTTTGTAACAGTTAATTGTTGAAAACACGGGTACTTTCAGGTGACTGAATAGAAAAATCACATCACTTCTTAACACAACTTGAGATGAATCTCGATTTGTTTTCCAATAAACCTCAACTTAATTAATATGGATTTAAAGCTTAATAAACAAGAAAATTTTCCTAAAATGGATGATAAAGAAAATCACAAAACAATTTTATGATTTTTTGTTTTTTTTTAACGGAATTTGGCTGAAGTTTATCCACTCAATAGCTTTATTTAAATGGTTTTAACAATGACATACTCTACTTTCGTTTGAAGTGAATTTAGTCTAATTTTATTTGGATCAATTTTTAATTCCTTAAATCACATATTTTTATTGCTTGATTTTCAACAAAATAGGTGATTCGCTTTAAAAAACACAAATCTTAAATTTTCTACTCTTCTATTGGAAATTGGGCAATTGTATACAAAAATTTTTTGTAGATTTTGATGTCTAATAATTAATCTTTTACATATTTCCCTCTACATAAAGGACACTTTGTATATTTATATAAAACCAATTCTATTAACATTCCAATTTCCAATTCGGTGATTCTGAAGAAGGTCACAAAATCGAAAAAACAAACAAAAGAAAAACAACGTGAAAAAATAAATAATTTCGAAATTGTGACCAAATTTACGCGTTTTATATCTATGGTGTGGTTCTACTTAGAAAATAATACTCCACATCAATTATTAACGGATTTGAACCATGGCTGAAAGTATCAAAATGTAACAGGAAATATAAATATATATATATATTTGACTAGGAATGGACTCTATAAAGGCAACAAAAATAGAATAGTATTGGTTGAATAAATGTCATGGCAAAACGCAATTTTTTTTTTCTTTGGTGTGTCATATCGTAAGAGTGTTAATTGAATCATCAGTCTTAGAGTCATACTGTACTAATAAAACCCTTCAATGGAAAATAAAATATAAACTTTGTGCTGGTAACATTTTTTTTATTAATATATTAATCAATGAGGAATTCAATAACCGTAAGTTCAAAAAATCTTAAATTTATGATTTTTTTTTTATTAATGCAGTCAACAAATAATCAAACAATTATCAAAATTCATGATCTATAGGTTCACAATTATTATTGAACTGTCTGACTTGATATGAAATGACTCATAATTGTTTAACTATTTTTTTTGTTTTAAACTAAAGATGCTAAATTGCATTAAAATAAGATGAATTATTTGTGGATCACACTCTATTGAGGAGAACAAAAAAGTATACTTATTACTTAAAGTAGATAGATAACTATGCTAAAAAAACATTCAACAGAATGAGCTAGATTACTATTTAAAGTTCATTCAAACACAAAGAGCAAATGCTTGTACCAGGAGGGGGTGCCCGAGGCTGAGATGGGAGAAACGTATTGCAGCAGATGTCAAGAACTCGCACTCGAAACTATATGGCTAGGACAAGACAAAATAAAGGCCAAGACATCTAGTTGCGATTAATTGCGAGTTGCATTTAAAAATTATTCAATATTAATTTTAATGAATTCGCATGCTATTGAATGCATGTATTTTAAAAATGACAAGTTCGGTTTGGTCCAAATTTTATAGGATGTTAGGAAACAGTGTACAAATTATGTATAAACAATGTATCTGGCAATTTTATCCCATTTCAATTAACAATTCAAATTAATGCAAATGTTAAGAACATAATGGCTTTGAAATGTAGTGAGAGTGAATATACGACGCAGATTGCTTTAGTAAATTTTTACTACTTGATGTGTATTATTAGTTTTTTTTTATAGAAATATTTTATTGTTGAGTGCTTCTATGTGAATCTATACCGAGTGGAGTCAATTAACACCTCATAATTTTAATAGTATAATTAAAATTCATAACTACATGATCAGAGCTATATATAAAACAAGGAGCTATATTTACAAATACACACTAATACAAGATACATATAAAATAAACAAATCAACAAGAAATGTACTATGGAGGACTAAAAAAACTATAGGAACTAATTCTTCAACAATTATACATTTTATTAAACATTAATTTTTCTCCATTTAAAATTAATTAAAATAGAGGTTCTCCACTTATAGTTTTTTTTTTCTGTATTGGAATAATAATAATATAATCTGCCACAATCAAGGTCATTGGGTATAACGTCTCTATGTGTATATTGATACTATTATATCGAAATTGAAAAAAAAAAAAAAAAAAGAAACAAGAAGAAAACATGTAAGTAAAAAATATAAAGAATAACAGAAATATAAAATACTTGTACCGGACTGTGTCTGAGAAAGGAAGAGGTATAGAGTAAAAAAAAATATAGTCAGGCAGGATTTGCGTGGGAGTGCGAAAGTAATATGGGCCGTGGTACAGGCTCATTTATATCGCTTTATTAACATCCGCCTGAAACTTCGTAAATAGTTTCATCTCATCGTAACCTACAACTATTTTATTTACGAAAACTATTGGAATTGGGGCGTTATTAATTTGGAGGGGTGCAAAATTTATCTATAATAAGGTACGAAAACCTCGCGCGGGCTCATTACCGCGTATGGGGAGCGTCCCACGGGTGGCGGATGTGGGGATGGTCGGTGGAAATTCCTTGGAAGTTCCTCTCGGCTAAGTCCGATGGACTCGCTGGCCAACAATGAGAGGGGCCCTCCAGACTTGCTGGAGGGAGGGGACCTCCAGACTTGCTGGAGGTAGGGGACCACCAGACTTACTGGAGGATGTGACGTAGGATTGAACGCCCTACTCACATATCTTTAGTTCACCAAACACCACAAAAAGTCATGGATTTCCCTAAGGTAAAACGCTCATTATCCGGAGGTAAACTAGTCCCCCGTTCGGGTCTCCGGGTGGGGACTGCTTTAGGGGATTCATGGTGCAAGTTGAAATATAGGGATTTAAATATTGGTACGTGGAACGTAAGGAGTTTAAACACAGCAGGGGGGCTAAAATCGGTCGCGAATGAGGTAAATGGGTACAATTTGGATGTCGTGGCTCTGCAAGAGGTTCGCTGGCCAGGGGAGGGCTCGATGAGGGAAGGAAAGTACACTATTTGGTACGGAGGAAGCGGGAATAATTGTTTGGGTACCGGGTTTCTAATTAGGAGTAGATTACTATCCGCTTTGAGGGACGTACAATTCTTTAGTGATAGAATTTCGGTAGCTACATTTCAGGGACGTTGGTTTAAAATCGCATTAATAAACATACATTGTCCGACCGAAGACAGTGACGATGAAGTCAAAAGTGAATTTTACGATAAACTCGAATGGGTTTATGATAAACTACCGCGAAACTACATGAAAATAATTGTAGGTGACGCGAACGCAAAACTTAATATAAAAAAGAGAAAAGAAAACCGTTTCGATTTTGAGAATTTTAATTTGGAAAAATTAAAAAATCCATCAATTAGAAACCAATTCGAGCTAGATGTTAAGAATAGGTTTGAAGCTTTAGAGCTTCCTGACGAGGACCACGAGGATATTGACAAGTTATGGGTAGAGATCAGGGATAATATTAAAGCGGTCGGTAACTCGTGTCTAAGAAAAAAGGAAAATAAGAATAACAAACCGTGGTTTGATGAAGATTGCTTAAACATGTGCGAAAAATGAAAAGCCGCTAAGTTAAAAGCTCTAAATAATCCTAGAGAAGATAATCTGGAATACTTCCGAACCTCAAAGAACGAAACGACAAAATTGCTCAAAAATAAAAAAAGGGAGTATCTTAAAAATAAAATAATTGAAATAGAAACTAATAGAATCGAAAATAACGTAAGAGACATGTACAAAGGTATAAACAGATCACGTAAATATGTAGGGCACGTAACGTCTGGGATTAGGGATGATAATAACAATATTCTGACCGATCCGGTTGACATATTGAATAAGTTTAAGGACCACTTTGACAATATTTTAAATACGGGAAATTATGATCAGTGTCCTCCTTCTGAGTACCAGAGTGCTGAACCGTTAATAGAAGGACCAAGTAAAGAGGAAGTTGAAGTAGCTATCGGAAAATTAAAATCATATAAAGCAGCGGGAATCGATAATATTCCTACTGAACTAATTAAGGCATGCGGGGAAGCTGGAGTTTCTAAAATACATCGGTTGGTTAAAAAGATCTGGGTGAACGAGAAATTACCTGAAGAATGGAAAGAATCTATTCTTATTCCGATTCACAAAAAGGTTCCGAGGACGGATTGTAATAACTATCGAGGAATTTCACTCCTTCCGGTATGTTATAAAATATTCACTTTAATCTTAACCAGTCGAATCACGGAATACGCAGAGGAAATTATCGGAGACTACCAATGCGGATTTAGACGGAATCGTTCGACAATTGATCAAATATTTCCTTTACGGCAAATATTAGAGAAAAAATTGGAGTATAACGGTATTGTACACCAGCTGTCTATAGATTTTAAAAAGGCTTACGATTCTATTGACCGCCAGAAACTGTATAATATTCTAATCGAGCAGGGGATTCCAAAAAAACTAGTAAATCTAGTCAGGATGTGCTTGACGGAGACACTCAATAAAGTTAGAATCGGTAATAATTTGTCCGAAAAATTTGAGGTTTGTTAGGGCTTAAAACAGGGGGATTCTCTTTCGCCTGTCCTGTTCAATTTGGCATTAGAACATGCCATTAGGGAGGTAATGCGAACCGAGAATGGGTTGGATCTGGGTGGGACAACATCCGTGCTGGGCTATGCTGATGATCTGGTACTGTTAAGCGAAGACGTTGAAACTATAAAACTAAATACGACAACGTTAATGAAAGCCGGTAAAAAACTAGGACTCGAAATAAACGTGGATAAAACAAAATATATGGTTAGCTGCAAAAATGGCGATACTACTGGTGATATCGATATAGATGGTAATATGTTTGAACAGGTAGATAAATTTAGGTATCTAGGTTCTACGATAACTAGAAAAAACAAAATTGAAGAAGAGATTAAGGTTAGACTGAATGTGAGGAATGCTTGTTATTTTTCTGTGACAAAACTACTTAGTTCGCGCCTTTTGTCCCGAAACTTAAAAATTAGAATCTATAAAACAATTATCTTGCCTAGAGTTCTTTATGGATGCGAAACTTGGCCGCTTACATTAAGGGATGAGCAGCGTCTTAAGGTTTTTGAAAATAAAGTATTGCGTAGAATATTCGGACCGAAGAAGGATGAGTTAACCGGAGAGTTCAGACGGTTACACAACGCCGAATTGCGTGAGCTGTATCCGGGTAATATAATTGAGGTAATTTCAGCGCGGCGAATCAAATGGGCTTGTAAAGTTGTTGGGTTTAGTAACGAGAGAATTCCTAAAAGGTTAATATTTGCTGTGCCGAATGGTAAGCGTCCGAGGGGTAGACCGAAGCGAAGGTGGGAAGATTGCATTAAAGCCGATCTGAAGGGACTGGGTTTGGACGGCGAACGGTGGAGGGAGGTGTGTAACAAGCGATTGGTGGTGTCGGCATCGAACCTTCGGGTTCGCTAAGCCTTATTATTATTATTATTAAGGTACGAAAAACTTGTATCTTTCATCTTGGATCATAAGATAATTTGATCACAAAGTCGAGAAAAAAGGTGGCCTTCAAAAATATTGAGCCGTTTGGCATTACCTACACCCCAAATTTTCAAAATAAGGAGGTTATATAGGACAAACGGGTCAATATTTTAGTAGGCTGACTTTTTTTTATCGAATTAGTCATCAATTTATAGAAGATGATGTTGGTGTGCTTACATATCACAGACATGTGGATTGTTTGAAGGATTCAATTGTATAGGTAGGTCAGGAAATTGAAAGCATTTTTAAGGAAGTTGTCGAAGGATCTGGGAAGTAAGGAGGTCGTATCCAGGAGAATTAATGTAGCTTTGGCATGTGTATTTTTCTGTACCAACTACTTTCACTGTTGGCACAAGAGTTGAAAATATTTTACATTTCTTAAGAAAATTGTTGTGGAGGATTGACTTATTTGGGAGTGGGGCTGCTTCCATCTCATCTGTGTTGGTGTTCGATAACGCTTGATAGAGATTGAGTTGAAGTACCTTGGGCCATATCTATACATACATATATATATATATATATATATATATATATATATATATATATATATATATATATATATATATATATATGGTGTGGTGAGTTTTCAGGGTTGGCTGCTGGTGTGCCTCTGTTTGAACGTTTGGCCTCCTGCTATAAAGGAGAACTTTTTGTGGTTCCCAGACTTTCTGATATCTTTGGCTTAACTCAACATCACCATGTGAAAATATCGCATTTCATATTAAATATATTTTTAAAAAAAATTATTATTTTTGTTAAAAAAAAAATGTTTTTACAAATGCGTATATATTTACTAAAACTTGAAAGAACAGAATGATACAGCGACCGCTCCAGGCGGAAGCTATATAGCCACTGAACTGTTCATGGACGTTTCTTGACTATATCTTTAATTAGTTTGTTTACAGTGTTCACTGTACCGGTAATAAACAAGTGAACACTCACCTTATTTATTTCCTTCTTCAAGATTAATTGCCAATGTAATGGTTGCACTGTTTTTTTCAATCAAAAGCTGCAGTGTTTCATTAGTTAACGTATCGGAGTCAGTGAAGACTTTATAAGTAACACTTTTATTCATAATGTCTATTACAAATGGCATCTTAACATACAGAATTATACTATAAATAAATGGGTTAACTACAAGAGTTCATTCCCAAGAATGTAACTGCAAGAGTGAGGATGTCATGAATGTAAGAATGTAACTGCAAGAGGTTCTGAGGATCATAAGTATTATATAGCCAGGATCAGCAAGGGGGTGAAGGGTAGTCGGACGAGGACTCCAAAAGAAGTTATCAGTAATCGATATTCTTAAGAATAAGGCTTAAGGCTCAGTTGGGCTGGTCATGTCTCAAGAATGGAAGCAGAAGAAATTCCTAGAAAAGTAGTGGACACCGTCTTTCATAGTACACTGCGGACTGGTATACCAAAGCTTCAGATGGGTTAATGCGCCAGCAGCGGCCGCACGGAGCCTGTTACGAATCAGAAGCTGGAGAGTGGCAACACAAAATCGGGCCGAATGGCGGCAACTCATTGAGGAGGCCAAGAACCAGGGTTTTAGCGTAGGTAAGGTACATTAATTGTAAATGAAAAGAAAAATAATTTTATTATCCTGGTATTCATATCCCATTAGAACAAATTATGAAAACAAAATAAATATCACAATATAGTAGCCATACATTAGATTATTTACAAAATAATATGTTATTAAAATAATGGTACATGAAGGAAAAATTGGACATATATGTAAATGAAACAAACACTGAGAAAAAATAAAGAAATAAACATGATTAAATAAATAAATTTCCAAATTGGGAAATGATCATGGAAGAGAACAATTTCTAACGATGAAACAAGACAGGAAGATTTACTAGAACAAACTTAGTAAGAAACTGTGAAGAACTGAGAGAGCATTCTAGCGGCGTCATTGAGAATCAACTTGAAACCTCATTCCCATCACTCCGAATTTCACGAATTGGAAATTGACAGATTCCAAGCGGACTCGGTTCTTAAATCAAGTTGAGAGAATACGGTTCTTTCAGAGGTGCCAATTATTTGATTCTCAATTCACGTACCCATCTTTACCTCTGAGTGCTTTATACATTTATACGTATGCCATAATATCCTTTAAGGGAACCTTCAAATCTATTTTGGGTTAAAAACTCTTCAAAATTATTAGTTCGAAGATAGTTAGAAAAGGGTCGCAATTACGCATGTTTTAGTTCGCCGCCAGATTATTTTGGGAGTCACCAGACTTAACATATGATGAAGTAGTGATGATAAAAAAAACAACACATGAGCATCATATTCTCAAATATTTTTTTTATTTGAGGATTTTTTTTTTAAACGTCGAAATAAACAATTAAAACAGTAAATTTATAATTCGATAAAAATGATGAGGAATCTATACTATTGTTATTGTTTTTAGTCATTATTGAAGGGAGAGAACTATGCTTTAATGTCAAGACGATATAAAAATAAAGAATTTATTTCCTTTGTTCTTCAGAATAAATAAATCAGATAGCGATGATGGTGGAATATTGAATGTTTTAGCTATTTCTTGTTTTTTTCAAACCACTTTCTACTGTCACGATATATATTTTTTTTTTCGGACGCTGTAAGAAAGACATACTCTTCTTTGCACTCGTCGTGACAAACTAAAGTTAATTGGGAAGTTATGGTAGACTGAAAGGAAGTAAACATTACCGGGAAAAGAGAGGAGTAAACATTGCTAGGAATAAATCAGATAATAAACAGGGAAAGTGGTCTAGTTCGAATTATAGAACGTTCATTCTCGTGCTCTTGTTTTAAAATAAATTCTGAATTATCGGGCGTATCTTATATGATATTTTTTCGATTCATTAAAGTTTCGATTTAACGAGGGTCGAATTATCGACAGTCACGTCTATATCATACGAAATTAGCAATTGTCAATTTGAGGGAAGAAGATATAGCCTCTTGTACCAAACGCTATGAGATATTTTCTCAATGTTTAGGAAAATATAAAATTTCGTAATTATTCCTTTTTCTTCGAAGCGATGGAGGCAGCATCCACCATTAAATACGATTGCTGTAAGGTGAAATGAAACCAACGAAAAGAGGATTTGTGGATCGATATACATTCCCGACTTTATAGGATAGGCTTTGTGCTATTTAGAAATAGTTTTTCAAATATTTTTCCTAATATTGGAAGTGCAATGTGACATGTAGAGTTACCACTGTTCAGTAAGGTTTTGGAAGATTTAGCTTCTAGAGAAGAGATTTGATTCGTTGAGCGTAAGATGGCGTAATTAATGTGATCGAAATTGAGATTGGATGTTTGGGCTAGGTGATGAATGAATAGATCATAGGATCTCTTTTGTTTGTTAGTAGAGGAGCTGGAAAGGGTAGTGATAGTGGTAGTGGCGTTGTCAAGCTATCTTTAATCTCTTTACTGAATCTATTGTCCTGAATAGCACTTGTCCCAAATTCCTGAATACGATTTTTTCTCATTCATTGGTCTTTTCCTCCCCGGTTATGCTCCATGTATTGTCTGTAAAACAGAGGATGTATGGAACATCTTTTGTCTTGAGCATACGTTTTGTTGTCCATGTTGAACCGTTTCTATTTTTAGCCAAATTTGATAATAATTCATTAAATATGATTTTCATTTTCAATTTACATTTTTATTTTACTAATTTAAATTCCTGATAAAAATAAAATTGAAAAAAAATATTACTGATAGTGATATTTGCAATTGTAAAAGCAATTTACAATTTTGAATAGTAAAAATGTGCAAAATTCACAAGTTAGGTGCTACCCTCCAGGTCATCTGTGCTCCCGCAAATAAAATAGGAGTGTAAGAAGACCTCATCACACGGCCAAAGATCAACAAGGTGTATACCGCCAACATAAATATATATATATATATATATATATATATATATATATATATATATATATATATATATATATATATCATAATAAATATAAATAAATAATAATAAATTGAAGACAAAAATAGGCCAAATTAAATATAAAACTAAAAAAGTTATTTAGCCTAATTACTTTTTTTTCTTTTTCTTATTTTCTACAGCTTCGATAGGCCTCTGGAAATGATAACTAATTCTCCCTTCCTGTTACTGAAGAATGTCATGAAGAATATCATACAATGGCTTAACCACATCTTTTATATCAACAATAAATTGGCCAAAACTCTATTTACAAAGAGAGTTTACAGTCAATGAGTCGCCGAATCCAATCAATTTTTTTTTCGTTCATGATACTACGAAAAATATATGACAAGTGAACGCTGGGACATGAGTCTAATACTTTTCGATATGGTATCAGCTAAAACGGCCATGAGTGGTATGGATCATTTTTATGTGGGTTTTCTTGTTGAGTATTCAATACTCGACCTTAGTTCACAAATCATTATATAAATCAAAGATTTCTTGTAATATATATATATATATATATATATATATATATATATATATATATATATATATATATATATATATATATATATATATATATATATATATATATATATATATTAGATATATATATTAGATATATATTTGGTTCTGCTCCTTAAATTGTTAATGTACTTTCAAATACCTTATAAATTCTATAGTCGCTGTTTGATTAAAAAATAAGAGAACTCTTATATTATAAGAGAGTCTTAATAAATTCAAAATGATTTATAGTTTGGAGTAGAATTTCATAAACTTAAGACCACGGATATGACATTTGGGGGCCCATGTAGTCATTCATATGGGTTTTAACATTAACTACATCTCCCAACTTTATATTTTTTGTGTGTGTTCCTCTGTTCCCTAGAGATTCATTGGCGTTATTAGGTAATTTTTATATTCTCCTGTGAAATTTGAATCGATTAAATATTGGAACAGAATGGCGACATCCTCCTCATTGTCTTGCAAAATGTCATTCAATGACGTGGACAACTTTAATTTTTTTTCTCTGTTTTTTTCGTATTGGGAACACTCTAGTAATAAATATTTAACTATCTGAGGGGTGTTGTCACAATTTGGCAGGTGGGTGGGTGCTTCTAGACCTCTAACAAGGTACCCGTTTGTAAAAAAACAGTGTCCTATCCGTATTCAGAACAATATTATTTCTTCTATTATCTCTTTCTATAACAATATTATCTCTTTTAGATTCTCTGGGGCTTATAGCCCTTTTTATGCTCAGTTTTTACTATTTAACATGTAAATATAGATTTATTTAAATAAATCATTTATTAATATTCCTAAATTATCAAGACTTTTTCCATTTGTTGTTCTTGAATACAATTCAATATAACGTACAATTAACAATACAATGTTGTAACGTTGTAATAATACAACGGACAATTAACGTACAACTGATAGTTTGAAACAAAAACAAACAATATAAATCAACAGAGAATTCGTTTTAATCTAACTTTATGAACCTATGCCTCATATAAGCCTTTAGGGAATTGTTTTTCTTTAACTATTATTTACAGTTATTTATTCATTTCTATAACAAGGTATATAAAATTTGCCTGTTTATCATAAAATTAATTATGTTTAATCAATTGTTTTACAATTTCAGATAAAGAATTAACCGATTAAATGTTAGGTTTACTTGGTTCTTTTCCATTTCACAGAAATAGCAGGTATTAAGCAAAACCTAGGGATTAAACAAAAAGCTTTTCCGTTTGTTCTTGTAGAACTCGAGTCATAGCCGATCTAGTCCCGCAGGTTTATTATTTACTGATTCCCAAAGGACGTTCTTGAATTCTTAATTGTCTAAACCCTGATCAAGGAAAGCATTTTGAGCTAGAGTCTTTGTTGATAAAGTAAAACATCTGGACATATAACGGCTAAATTTCTAAGTATAGCATTTAACAGGTTCTAGCTCAGAAACTTATTCCTTACTGATGTCTCAAACAAGGGTATACCATTAAGTTAAAAAAAGTTACGGATAATTTTTTTCCATAATTAATAATACGTAGGAAAAAAGGAATGCGTATAAGTTTTTTCTGTCAAATTAAAAAAAAAATATGCATTCCTGAAATCCTCCTAATTATTCTTTTCATCTACAATTTTTCCTTTCAGTGTTCAGTTTTCCCGACCTTTTGGAAAACGCCATTGCCCTTCCCTCAAAAAAATGGATAAAGTTATCTTCTTCCGCCCAACTCAATTCGTTTTAATTTCTCAATACCCATAGAAATATTGGTGCAACTCCATGTTTCCAATTTCCTTGATAAGTTCAACCAACATTTAAGGAAATATATTTGAAGTAACAAAAAAAAAAAAAAAAAAAACCTGACTAAATAAAGTGGGAATTCTTTCTACCTTTAGGTAATATACTTCCATATCTATCTGAACATCTTAATAAATTGGTATGCAAATTAATATCTACAAACACTTAAGATTGGTATAGTAGTCGAGTGCCTAACAAAGTCCGAAAAAAACTCATGGCTCCCATACCCCAAACGAAATATATTTGCCTGGATCTATAATGTATAATGAAAGGCACTCGACGATTGCACCAAGTTTAAATTTTTTTTTCCTACCCCTCAGGAATTTCTTGATTAAAAAATACAATATATACATTTATATGTATATATACATAACTTTTCAATTACCTTTTATTGTCCAAGGGCATTCTAAGGTAAGAGGGCTATGCACGCTTTATGCGTTCTTTGCATCTGTGGCAAGTTTAAATTAGTACGGTTCAGTATTTTTAACTCTAAATGTTTCAAAATAATAACGGGAACTCACCGAATAATTTGAGCCATCAAACTAAAAAATCGATCCTGTCGTTCGCTCAATACAGGTTTACAAAGCTTTTAGTAAATTGGTTAAACCCATTTTATTAGTTGACGTGTTCGTAGTAAATCAAAATTTTGTGATGCACGCAATGCACTAGATGAAAAATTAAATTGTATTTTTTAAAATTTATTTTAACATACTTATTCAAGAATTGTATAATGTTCTCCTGTCGATAAATTCGGCTTTTGCTATGGTTAGTAATTTGGTTAGTAGAATAGGTAAAATTGAGCCATAATCAAATTTATCTGTAATCGATAAAATCATTGACAATGGTGGCTAACGTGAACAATATTTTCTAATGTATTACGTTGTACAACAAAAAAAAAACAAGGAACCGTACAAGGAAAACACTGGTATTGAAAAAACGCTGAAGTACATCCGGAAAATAAAATTGATAAGTTATATTTAAGAAGAACGATCGTCGCTAATGACCTTGGCAGTCGATGCGACGTTAAATAACAGCAAATAAAAAAAAAAATAAAAAAAAAAGTGCTGCAAATTATTACACAATGGTTTATTATTTTCAAACAATTTATCAAAATTAAGATTTCTTGCCATGTAAAATAAATGCAAGGTAATACCTAATATTTACATAATATATATTTTTTTTCATCATAGATAATTTCCTAAGAAAAATAGACAACATTGCTTCAGTTGATGTAAAACTTACAAAAATTTGAAAACCAAAACAAAGTATATACGATTTACAGTAGGACATATGAAAAATATTTAGGCTGTCATATGTTGTTACCGAAATTTCCAATTTCAACAATTTGTTTGGAAAGTTCGTAAGCTTTTAAAAAGCGTATACTACTTGCGTTATTCATAAATCTAATTTTACCACCGTCTGTAACTTTTTTTCTGCTTCTTTTCATTGAAAAACGTAATATGGATAAATTTAAAGGACATGGTACATTCATTTAGGCGATACTGTCTATACCAACACATTTTCGACCACAGTCTTGAAAGTAGCGGACGGATAGGAGTATAAAGTCGAGGTAGGAGGGACATCCTCGAGTGATCTTTGACTTTAATACCAAATTAAAAAGAAAAAAAAACGGTCCGTTAGTCTCCGAGAAAAACCAAGGACGGCGAACAGACAATTTTTTTTTTTTTTCTATTTTCAAATTCAACGTATCGTGAAATGTAAAACCTCCAGTTTCGACGGAGTGTTAAATTTTTGAAGTTTTTAGACGATCACAACGGTTTAATATTAAAAATAAGAAACCAAAAATGTGCCTCATGTTTTTTTGAAGACCATTGATAGTTTTTTTTCAAGATAGAGTCATGAGGAGGAAATTCAAGAATATGTATTATTTTACAAGTTTAACTTCAACGCTTCTAAAGTTTAAACAATTATAACTTTATATGTATATTCCAAAAATTTGCAGAAAATATAATTTTTGTATTATTCTAACTAAAAGCATTAATTTTAATGCTCTAAATGTAATGTATATATAAACAATTTATATGTTATATATAGTATATTATCAGGTACATTTGTAGTCTTTAAAAGTTTTTATTGTCATTGAATACATTCGATTTATATAATCTAAAAGAATGACAGCTATTTCTCTCATCTCTTTAAAATCCATGGAAACTTCCTTTTGTTATTCGAAATTGGTAATTCCTTCAGAAACGTAGAATCTTTATTGTTATTTAGAATACACAATAATACTGTATACGTTTAATAACACTTGTTTTTAATTTATGTAATATATATACAATATACATTCTCTCCACAAAGTTGTACGAATAGGATAATTCCAGAGTTAACGATAATTTGTACTATACAAAACTTAAATATCTTTTTAATTTTTTTTTTCGGTTGGCTCTACAGATCTTGTACATCATTAGCCGCCAGAACCAGCCTACTCCACCTCTGCCTATCTTGGGCTGCTGCTTTTCAGTTGGCGGCATGAAGCTCAGCCATGTCTTTATCTATCCATTTGGTTTTTGACCTCCCACGTTATCTCTTGCCGACTACACTGGCATTCATTGTTGTGAATAGGCGTCCTGATGGATTGCATCGATGCTCATCTTAACCTCCTTGCCTTCATATCATGAGATATTGATTGACCTTTTAGCGGTTCCTTATTTTTCCTCCTACTTAATGTGTTAAGGTTCTGATCCCATATAGGTCCTGTTATCGTACGTAGGACTTTTCTTTCGGATCTCTCAATTCTGTTTTCAAGAGTGCCGGTTAGAGCCCATGTTTCACAGCTGTACAGCAGAACTGGGTTTATCACGGCGTTGTACACCCTTAGTTTGAGATTTGTGGAGATTTTTCTGGATTTCAGTACCCCTGAAAGAGAGAAGTGAGCTCTGTTCCCACTTGTTATTCGCTGGTCTATCTTCGTTAATTAACAATTTATTGAGGTTATTGTGGAGTCAAGATATTTAAATCTATCTACTTTCGGGAATTACTTAGAGTCCACTCATATCATGCTATTGGGGTGGATATTTCGGCTAACTATCATATATATTTTTTATCTTCATTGAATTGTAGTCCGATTCGCTCTGCTTCTCTAAACAGAGTCCGAGCGAGTCTCTCAATATCCTCTTGATTGCTTCCAAGGACAGCTGTGTAACATGTGCCTCTCCATCTTCGCGTGATTTTGTTCTTATTACTTTCTCAAGGGCTAAGTTTAACAGCAGTGGCCAGGGTCCATCTCGCGCCTTCAAAGCTGATCGAACTTCAAAGGCTTCAGATACTCCTCCTTATATTAGTACTCTGCATTTAGGATCATTTGTACACGCCTTCGTCTACCTCACTAACCTTCCCGAGAACACCCAGCTCAGTTATAATCTTTGAAAGACAGTTTCTGTCCACGGAGTCATAGGCGAATTTGAAGTCGACAAATAAGGCATGCACGCCCTCATCTACTTCCCATCATTTTTCGAGTACTTGTTTTATGATGAATGCAATATACAGTAGTAATTATTATGTGCGTTTGTCTTTCTTGGTGGTGGAGAACAGAGATTCAAGTATGATTCGTGGAGGATCGACAAGTTCTTCTTCCTCAGTGTCCAATGGAGGACAACTATTAAGAAAGCTTCCATTGACGTTTTGTCAGGCAGATGAACACTTCAGAGATGCTTTTTTGCATTCACATTTGGTTGTGGCACAATTCTTAGTGTAACGACAAATTATTATTTTTAAAATATCATCCGGTGCAGCCTGCTGCTCACTGTGAAACGGATTTAAGTCACACCCATACATCTGAGGAGGCAGCTTACGTCCAATCCACATCTGAACTTGGAAATAAATTCTTAGGGAATGTTGTTCCTCTGCCCCCTCAGTTGGTGGAAGATTTGAGAAGACCGTTTTTTTATTAGCTTCCAATTTAATGAGGAATCTGTTTCGGTAAGTATCTAATGATTTTTCTATGGATAGGCCTCATACCAATTCAGAATGCACTTTTTTCTAGCTACGTTTGTATAATCCTTTGTTGAGGAAGGGAGTGAGAAAACATCTAGAGACATCTGGATGCTGGATAGCTTAATAAATCCTAGCTTACTCTTACGGAATGCAGCTAAAGTAGTTTCGCACCATATGAATGCGTGTAAAGAACAATATGTCCTGCATCCCTTGGTACTGAAGTGCCACGATAAACTAGGAAGAAATTATCTTGTTCTCACAACTAGGCTTGATGAAAATGATATCCTAGTCACCAGGTGTTTTGGACATTAACAGGACTACTAGGCCAACATCCTAACCAAACAGCTGCAGAGTTGTTATGTGACAAATATACAGCCTTGTCACCTGTGAGCACGTCCGCATTATTTTTTGGTTAAAAAAATCTAATTATCTTGGACTGCAGTTTAACCTTCAGCATATTAATCATACGCCTTTTATTGTAGATGTTTGACTAAAAATATTTCTGCTTGGCAAATATGATTCTATTCTGATTAAAATGAATGTAATCTGACTTGCTTAAACGGTATCGGCTTTGCTATACTGCCGCTTTGGTGCTCGATGATCATCAAACACTGCATTTTAAGTTCTTCCATGATATATAGTGTTCAAAGAATTACTGTACCAATCACAAACAACATTTATACAATAGAAACCAAGACAATACAAACTTTGAAGAACTACAAATTTACATTAAACATTAAACCCGTATATATAATATTCTTGAAGAAAATTTAATTAATAAAAACTTTCTTTCTCATGACTATATCGTAGAACGAAACGATCAAGGGTATTTAAACTTAAGCACATATTTCATTTATTTATTTTATGTTTCAAAATTAGCGATGGTTAAAAAGCCAAAAATTGTGCCCCTTCCATTTTTTTTTACATAAATTTTTGACACTACGGATAAAAATTGTATCTATTTTGGTGTTGAAATCTATTGTTGATATATTTTGTCTCAAGGCTCGAATGAAATTCATAGATGACAAAAACCCTTCAAAAGTACTGTTGGATAGATAAGTATGAATATTACAATCTACTTACAATATTATTTGAGCCGTGATACTTAACTCAGAAATAGAAGTCATCTGTTCGCAAACTACTTGTTTAATTTACAATAAAGGTATTCAGGAGATTTGTATCCTATAATGATATAAAACGAGTTTAATTCTATTGCAGATATATCGAAATGGTGGCCCTTGTGGAAATAAATATTGTGGTTCATAAGTTTCGAACTAAATATTAATTGATTTTTACATAAAATAGCAACACCTTTACATGTTCCCGAATGATAATAATCTGATCTAAAAAGAGTTTGAAAACCATCAAAATGTATTGTAAAGTTCGTTTCCGAAAAAATCAACACGTCTGCTTGAGAGTACTTGGAATCAGTTGTTACATATTTATAATTTATTTGGCAGTATCGTACATGATATGATAAACAAATTTAATTCAATCTTCCAATCCAGTTTATAGTTTGTTTCCACGCGTCATTTAGAACCCTTGTTACTGGGTCTGAAGAGAAAGGTTCTTTTGGCGGTTTGAATTTTCCTATTATCTAGAGATCTTTAATTCGCCTGAATCTGCTCAGTGCAACACAAAGCATAATTCCTTTTAGTCGCTGGCTTTTACCGAAACCCAGACATACTTTATCATACATTTATCTCTGGGATTTATGAATAGTAGGAGCTTCAGCTGGCACTATAGGGAACTGTGTATACTGGTAACCTAACTTGACAGATACACTAACTTGGACGACTAAGTGGGTGATAGCAACCAAGTTCTTCACTTCAATTTTAAATTTACCGGAACTTTTGTTTGTATTTTGCTCAAATTTTATTTCTCATTTCTCAATTTTCACAATCGAACCACAAATATTTAGGACCATTCTTAGGGGTAATTTGTTTGAACACTCCACAATCTTCATTCACCAGGCCATTCTCGACATCGATATTCGAAACTACCATGTATTTAATCCCTATTTTCAAGAGCAAACTATGATGGAAATCACCAGTTCCACAGGACGATCCATCACGGGAGGTTACTAATTTAAATCCCCTACGAGAAACATTCATATCTCTCCGAAAGAAGTATCGCGGGTCATTATATTCCTAAGTCTAGTATCGATGCGGTGCAGTAGATGGCTAGCACACATTGATACTTCGTCAACTAATAATTTAAATAATTTGACACGGGAGCGTTTGCATCGAATTTTATTTGCTATATCCTCCGAAAGTTGGGAAATTTTTCTAACGTACTGAGTAAAAGGAAGTGCGAAGACAGTATAGAGAGCAATGCCACCTATCAGGAAAGCAACTTTCTCTGATGGAGCAGTTAATAAAACGTAAATCGGATCGTATATTTTATACTTTCTCAATTTTAGGTTGATGGGTGAGTTCGAAATTGATTTGATGACCGTAATATTTCCAAAGCTAGCTGACCCAGATAAAAATATTCAAAGCGGTAGATTTTGAGTTTTGAAGGAATGTAAAATATGCATCACAATTTCTCTTTGTTTTTCGTTGAGAGTAACCATATCTGGGAAAAGTGTATCTCTACATGGCAATTTCAGTTGAGTGGATTTGATTAACTTTTGGTCAATTGGCAGGATCCACATTTCACTCCTGACAAAAAATATCCACCGGATCGTAAGATTCATCTTCATTATCGTCATCTGACAAATCATGTACATCTTTTTGAGCCCCAGCAATCAATTCCACCATGGACAATTGAGCTAATGGAACTTTAATATTTCATTTTGTTGCTTATTGTATGAGTTAAATTTAGTTCATACAACGATTTGCAGTCCTTGTTAATATTATTCTCTTCGTTTCGCCAAGGAAAAAACAAAAGGACTTGTTCTCTATTATAATTGTAAGTACCGTGTTCTATCTTGTAACAAACCTCAATAACTTACATCTAGATCGAAGATGATTTTTAAACTGCTTGGTGTTCACCTGAAAATCAGGTCTTTCATCCTCTACATTGAAATCAACAACATCAATCTCTCAATCTTCCTTCTTTATTTGAATTTTATGTGGAATGAGACATGCATAATCTGCCAAACATATATTTTCTAAGCCGCGTTGAATATTTATTGAAACTATTTTTTACAAATATTTCCTAGTAATCAATATTTCTTCTCGTTCTTTCTTTAATTCTTTATCATGTTTTAAAATTCCTACCCTTTGTTGTAGTGGTACTGTTTTAATGAAACATGTGATATGCTGATTTAACATTAAAGTGCGTTATGCTGCCTCCTAGCAGATCTTATTCTACCGTTTATAAATACGTTCCCTATCTTGTACAAACTATCTATTATTGATGCATTTCCGTCATTTAAATCTTTTTCAACTTGACGCAACAATTTGAAAAGACCCGTCTGTTTTACTAATATAATTTAAGACGCGCAGCTAATAAACTTGATATCCATATTATAACCAATAAAATTTAGTAATGTGGGATTGTAAGCGTTGATCGCGACTTCTAAAGTTGAGCTTTTATGGAAAACTTTGACATTTTTTAACTGACTTGTTAGCGCCATGATATACACCGATTCAAGTTGAGATAAAATCTCCTCCCAAGTCATTAAAATGTTATGTTAAAAAAATAGGCTGAATAAATATGACGATTTTTTTGTAGTTATTAATAATTCAGGTGTTATTCCGTTTTTTTTTTTTTTTTTTTTTTTTTTTAATGGACAATATAATTCTGGTGCTGAAAAAGTGAGAAAAATCGTCGGTTTTCCTAGCTCATCATAGCTAATACTTCTTGTTTTTTTGCCTCCCAAAAAGAAGGAGAAGCTCTTATTTGTTTTTAATATTCGTGTCCATCATTGTGTCTAGGAGCTTCAGATATGAATTTTGGTTTATTGACAATATCTTTAACAATTATTGTTCATCCAATCTTTCCTAAATTTTCAGTGGAAAAGTGAGTCTGTTTTCGGGTTCTAATGTTTTACCACCAAAGATATTTGGGAAGCACAACTTTTCTAAATCTGGCACTTTATGCCATGCTATTGATTGTCTACCCTACCCCGGAGCCATAATCTTTCTTTCTCTCCGCGGTTCAAGAGAAGTACGTTATTGTCCAAACAATCCCAACCATTCTCAACCAACTCTTGTCTGTAACCTCATTTCTATCTAACAGTATCTTCAAGATTAACGATAAAAGCAATGTCATCAGAAATATCATAGTTGGTCGTAAATGATTCATCAATTTTAATCTTATTTTTCAGGTATAAGGGGTTGGAAGAAGGTCCCTGTGGGTGTTTTTAATGTTCTGCGGTTTAATAGTTTCAGCTAAATAATAGCTTACATGGCTAAAGTGTCGTTGATCTGTACAGTAAGTAGTCATGCTATCAAAATTGCGTGGTAGTATATCGTTCATTTCTACAGCAATATTTACTCTCGGATATTTGCATTAAAGAGATGTATGGGGATAACATGCATTATTTTTAGGGGTGACAGTATTTAAAGGACTTTTTAATTTCAACGAATTGGAGATATATATTGGCTTTCATTTTCGGCACTTTTTCCAACATTACATATTTTAAGCAAGTAAAACATGCGACATCTGAATCATGATATTTTGAATTAACGTTTCAAAATCAACACCCAATGGTGAAACTTTTTCGAGGACTGTTGCTTTATTAAACATACGAACGGAATGCAGGGAAAAAGATTTTTACAAGAAATACATACTTTATTCGGTCCTACTTTTTTTTTATTCAAGATAAGATAATTGAAGCTTTGAGGCGCTATCATTCCGATTAATGAACACATAATCAATACAATTCAATATTAGCAGTTCTAATTTTTTCGTACTAATCGTACATCTCATAATGTATATCTTTATTTTTACTATCTTTATCATCCCATATTTCTTGTTTCCTAAAATTCAAGTATTTAAGTTTGATTACATTCCGTTCTTTGTCTCTTTTGAGTCCTGATTCATCTTGTTTATATCTATACTCTTTTCTTCTATCCTCTTCAGTTCTTCTTTTCCTTTCTTTTTTCTTTGCCTTTATCTATCTGTTTGACTTTCTACATTCGCTTGAGAACTTCGCATATTTCTTCTTGCCTTCCAGGCATTTTACTTCCTCATCTTCTTTTAATCTTTTAAGCCTTTCTCTTTCCTTCATAAGCCCTTTTCCGCCATGTTTTATGTGCAATGTTTCCTCTTCTCAGCTTCCATCAGATTCACATTAAACTTTTCTCTGTTTTTTCTTTGGCTAACATCATCAAGTTGATATCTAATACTATTTTCTTTCGTAGAATGTTTCTTTTTTTTTTTTTTGCCTCCGTTTCTCGAGTTATTACACTAAGGTGTGTCAATCGCTTTCGCTCTCAATCCTTTACCGTTTTTCTCTTTGGTTTATTACATGTTTTTCGAGATTGGACGGTATCAATTGTGGGTTGTGATATTGCGCTAACGATGACTTGATTTTCATGATCAATAAATGTTTTATCCTGTATAATGCTACTGTTCAAGTTAATCATATTCCTTGATAAAAGTTTTAAAAATATGACGGTATTTTATTTTAGTTTGTTAAGCTAATCCAGTAACCTACAGAAATTATTTGAACTTCACTAATTACCTTATCACTAAAGCTATGAAAATAGAAATAAACAAACAATAAAATAAACGGAAAACGCAATGAGAAGATTAAGAGACAGAAATAACTGTGAGAATGATTAAAATACAACTACCTCTATATACGCTTACTAATTACTAATTACTAATTGCTTAAACTTACTGTGACTGGTATAAAATATAATTACAGTTAAAAATAAAATAAACATACGTTGTGTAGAATGAGCCAAATTGTCTGGTATTTTCAATTTCCCTCACGAATTTTCTCGAAGTCTCCAAAGAAAGATAAACAAGTAATTGGTACAACAGCAAACCTATAATAACCTTCTAATGAATATTCTGTCTTGGTAACACTGTTGTAAAAAATCCTGGTTTTCATTTAAGATATACAGAGGAGATGACTTTAGCCAAGTTTCATTGAAAGTGGTACAGTCGTTTAGGCGCTACTGTCTGCATCGACACGGGTTTTCCGGCAATCTTCGAAAGAAAGGGCGGATAGTAACATCTGATGAAATTTATCTTTAATGAATAAAATCATTGACAATGGTGGCTAACGCGAAGAATATTTTCTATTGCATTAGGTAGTACAACAAAACAAAAAAAAATCTGCAAATTATTACACAATGATTTATAATTTTCAAACAATTTAACATCAAAATTATGATTATTTTTCATGTAAAATAAATACAAGGTGTTTCCGATAATTATTTTTTTCATCATTGATAATTTTTTATGAAAAGCATTGCTTCAGTTGATGTGAAACTTTCAAAAATTTGAAACAAAACAAAAAAAAAAGAATGTAAGATTTGCAGTAGAACATATAACAAATCTTTTGAACGCCATATATTTTTACCGAAATTTGCCGATTTCAACAATTTGTTAGGAAATTTCGTAAACATTTAAAAAACTATTACATAAAAAAAAAGTGTATACTACTTGAGTTATTCAGCAATCTAATCATACCACCCCTTTTAACATTTTTCCTGCTTCTTTTCGTTGAAGTAGGTAATATGGATAAATTTAAAGGGCATTGAGGAGAATGTCTTAGTCAAGTTTCATTGAAATTGGTACATTTATTTAGGCGCTACAGTCTATATCAACACAGGTTTTTCGGCCACGATCTTGAAAGTAGAGGACGGATAGAAGGATAAAGTCGAGGTAAGAGGATCATCCTCGAGTGATATTTGACTTTAATGACAAATTAAAAAAAAAAAAAAAATTGGTCCAGTATTCTCCGTGAAAAACCACGGACGGCGAACGGACAAACATTATCATGAAACGTAAAACCTCAAATTTCGATGGGGTATTAAATTTTTGAAGTTTTTGGTTGATTACAATAGTTCATTATTGAAAATGATAAATCAAAAACTCAATTTTAATTAACAATAAATAATCGTCATCTAATAGTAATACATTTATTCATGGCGTTTAGAGATTTCTTTTACCCTTAGAAAATCCTTCTTCGTATTTATCACATACAAGTAGATAAATATATTAAATTGTAATTTCATTTATCAAATTTCAAATTTAGCCCACTGATTATATAATAAAGCATAATATTTATGAATAATTTAAATTAACTGACACTGGTTAACAAATTTGTTATTCAAATCGTATCTAAGCTTGTGCAACAGTTAATAAATCATTCGAATTATTTGGTTCATATGTAAACTCATAAAGGAATATACATAACGTATATCTTCTGCCTCATGAGCATCTAGAAGTTTGGCAACAGAGGGATGACTTAAGAAGAGGTTCCTATAATAAAATTCGATAGAAAGGATGAAATTATTTTATTATGAAAAAAAATTGTTTGGACTTACAGTCAAAGATTTTATTTATTATGTTAGCCGACGCACAGTGGTCCAGAGCGGCAAAAACCCCAATTTTCGAGGTGTTATCATAATTCAAATTTCTATGTTTTTATTGTCTGACATAGTGAACTCATATATTCCTAAAGTTTAGGCACGAATAAGACACCAGTTTCAAATATATTCAATAAAATATAAGTAAAAATCCTGTTTCTGCCACAATAATCATGCAACTTGTTGTAAATCATTAAATATATTTTATGCGTTTCTGCTGCATTTAGAAAATAATTTTCTTCTCTTAAATAAGTTATCTATAAATAAATTTAAAAAAAAAATTATTTTCATACGATAAATTATCATTCAACGGATCCTTGAATTTCGTTTTTCCGTCGGAAAGTACTTCGCGCCAACGACCGCCGAGTACTGTATTCAAAATGTTTTTTTAACCCTCTGCTAATGATGAATACAAAAACTAGCTGAGATAATTTGAGATTTTGGTAATTATCTGGCAAATTGAGTCAAGAAATTTATACCAAAAACGAGCGAGAAAAAATTCCTAACTGTATCTAAATAAATGTATACCTAATATAATTTATTCATTTCCATCACCGAAAACTTGAGGAAAAAAAAAACAAAACTAAAAAACTGAAAGAAAATGTGAAATAATTATTGAAGAGGAACTCAAACAATGTCGTGACTCGTAATGTTTTCAGGTCACCACCATGTATTTGGTTTTATCTTCATTTAATTGTAGGTTGATTTGTTCTTCTCCTCTTACCTCTATGTCTTCTTGATAGCAAAATAGGTAATAGATATTTAAAATTGATTCGGTCAATAACCTTTTACAATAAGTTTTTACTTTTACAACATATTACATGCAAAATATATTTTATTGATAATTGGAAAAAATAACCATAATAATAACGGTTGGTCTTACCGAAAATGTTTGGTTGTATATTAATTCAGAACAACTATAATAAATTCAGTTGTTCAAATATCTTCCCTAAATTGAAAGTTTCTCAGAGTTGCCGCTTTCATGAATTTTCCGACCACTGTGCGTCGTTCCGACCCAAACACGTGGGGATCATCATTTGATCCAAAAATTACAAAACATAAAACAACATTAGTAAAATAATAAATATAAAAGTGTAAGGATAATACGAGTGTAGACTAATAGTTACAATATCTTATCACAATATGACAGAAATAAGATTAACTAAGAAAGATAATAGTAATAAAAGTAAAGTGTAAAGTCTGCAAAATGGTAAATGTAAAATTATACAATAGTAAAAACATTAGATATGTTAACAAAACGATTTTTGAAATCAATAGATGGGAAGGTATGTATTGTATCCCAAATAATGCTATCGGAATGAGGAAATAGCTAAGGCAAACAAAGAAAATAAAGCAGCTATAAAATCTTATTGTTCAAGCATGAATAACGAAAACAACAAAACCAAGACTGCAAAGATCAATAAATTCAAACCCCTAATAAAGAAAGCCAAAAGAACTTCCCTTTTACTTACTTACAATAACCCCCATAATTATGGAAATCGATCTCCAGCCTAAGGGGAAGGTATGAAACGACACAGAACCATATAATTGCTGGACTAAGACAAACTCAGAAATATGTTACTGTAGACGAATTTGAAATTCTAAAGCAACGCTTTTATGAATGAAAATTTGAAGCAGCTCTTACTGGCCGTAATGGCACAACACCTGGCCTTGACGAAATCAATTATCAAATGATAACTTCTGATCATTGGACTATCAAGCACAAGTTACTGCTATATCTTCAATCACGCTTGGTGAAATTCCTCAAGCATTAGGACTACACTGATTTTTCTAATTCGCAAACCAGGACAAGATCTCATGTTAGTAAAGTCCTAAAGATCAAGCCTTGAATGGTTTCTGAATAAAAAAAATTCTCAGCAATAACTGCTATGGTTTTAGGAAAAATAGGTCTACTACAGATTGCCTGTTGTAGCTGAAGTGAATAGTGTTCTCCAAGAGAAAAAAAAATTATTGGCTGCAACATTAGGTATTGATAAATCATATGACAATGTCAATATAACCACACTCAAGCCTATCATAGAAGATTAATAAGGCGTGCCCGACTTACTACAAAATGAATAATTAATTAATTATCTTATCACACCTACATTATTCACACAGGTTATGGACCGTTATCATTTACTTTAATGGCATTCTTCAAGAAGAAACTGTTAGCCCTATATTATTCAATATATACATTGCCAAAATTATTAAGAACACTCCTCTAAACTGTGTAATAAATCAATAAACAGATGATTTTATACTTTGCAGTGCATTGCCAAATTTGCCAATGAGGAAAAGCTTGCCATGAATAATGCCTTAATTACTACAATAAAGTCCTTCAGTGTCCACCAATCTAAAAATAAAATCCGGAAAATGAAGCCTGAAACCTTTTACTTGAAAAAGAAAAATTGACATGAACCACTTAAAATAAATTTAAATAATCACACCATTGAATCTGTAAATAAAATTAAATTCTTAGGGATGAAATTAGATTATAAACTAAATAAATAGAGATCAGATCATTAATATAATTAATAAAGCACTTACACAATTTAAATATCTTAAAATCTCTTTAAGAAGTCTCGTGGGGCACAGACTCTCTAAATATGATGATATTATATAAATTTATAATATGCTCAATTATCGGTTATGCATACATAATCTATTGAAAAACCGAATTCATATACTGAATGATATTATTTTAACCAAAAATTTAGCCCTGCAGATATGTATTAGAGCCTAAAAAAAAAAAACACCAATAAAGAACCTGCTAGCGAAAACTGATAAAATCCCTCTATCTGTGGGTAGAAGAATTCTTAATTAAAGCTTATTCTGAGCAATTCAATCTCATAGGCAATATTATTCTAAACGGAGAAACATGTTTGACAAATTTAAAAAACTTGCTAGTTAGAGTCACAACACACAATCAAAGCAATCTATATTTTCCATGGCCCTCTAGATCCCTGTACACATATTGCGATATCCCTGATTCTTTATAATAGTAAATATAAATTGTCAATTATAAAAAAATTAAAAGTCATTATCACCATATATGCTGAAAATTCATACACTCTGTAAAATATCTGATATACACTAAAACCATGTTGTGATATATGCGACGAAGTCGAGAATCCACTACATCTAGCAATACCGTGTAAGCGCTTTAGCAAAGAGATGAGCAAATATATCGAGTGTTTGACAGTCAATATTCCTAAAAAATTAAAAGAGCAAGATCGTGAAGGACACAATAGAAAAGTGTAAAAAGTTCAATAGAAAAATAATATTACGGCTTTAATATAAGAAAAAAATTGTTGCGCTCAAAATACAACTTATACTTAGCGCTCTACTTTAAATAGAAAATATTTTCTGACAATGTTGGGTTATTATGAATGTTTTGAAGTACATTTTAAATGGAGCGAATGCTTGAAGCTTACAGATATTAAATCATTAAGACCATTAAAATTACAAAAATCTATTTATTATACTATTATATTTTTGTTTTTAGCGTTGAAAACTCAGATTCTAAGATTTTCATGATCGCAATACTTTATTTCTCTTACTATATTCTTATATATATAAGCAAGTAAAAGTAAAAAAGATGTGTGCTTTAGACCGTAAGATAGAAGTGAAACCATCAATCCAGAAGGCGAGATTAATAATATGAAATATAAATTATAAATAAGAGCTCATTATAAAGAAGATGAAACGCTGAGCATTTCTCTGGCTTATAAAGCATGTCTGATTTAGTTTCTGAGACATTTTAATTCCTGTCTTCCATAAAAGTCGTTATCATTTGGTTTTCGATATTTTTTTTTCCTTTTTCGCCTCTCTAACACGATGTCGCGATAGATAAGATTTCCTCGCAGGTCCAATTTTTAGTTTTTGAGCTATTTTAATTAGAAAACACTTAACACATTTAAAAAACAATTAGTTTACTCCAGCCGAATTTGCGCGAGCGTTACTCATCGGAGATCTGACGGCTCAATGTAATTCACTCTTCACAAAAAAGTTTGAAACTCGCTTAAAGAAGTTTTCACTTCAACAATTTCTGTAGAAATAAGATCTTATCTAAAAATTTAAAGCCAAAAAAATAACTATTTAATTTATTTTATGATCACGGTAACCCCCACAACAGGTAACCCCCAACATCACTACAACTAGTGTTCATGTGACTAATTGTTATAATACTCAATAAATAAAAAAAATGTATTTTAAATATTCGAAACAGCTTTATTTTATATATATGCATAACATAGTTTTATGAAGTGCTGTAAAGCACTGGCATATTCACTTTAGAGAGTTATTCGTGCTCCAGCTCCCGTTTAATGGGAAGTTATATATTTTTTGCATTGGTCCTTTTTTGCTTTTATTTACTTAAACGAACACAATATGTTCTCTTTTTAAATGATGACGCATATTTAGCTAATAGATGTTTACGAAGAGGAAAATATAGAAAAAAAACAACATAATAACTAACAACATAAATAAAAAGAAAAAAATAGCCCCTAAAAGCATTGTTGTTCATGTACATTACGGTTTTATTATTTTTTCTAACAGTTCTATAAGGGGGGGGGGGAGGAAATTGTCCACTCAAAATCCTAGTGCATTTATGTTAAGAAGTTTGCTGATGGGCAATTATTTTTTTTTTAATTGTGGGCTGATGGTTAACCGTGAATAATGAAAAGAAGGGTGGTTGGGGTGATGAGTCAAAATAAAAATGGCAAAAATAAATAATAATATTTATTTTAACATTTGTTTGAATGCGAAAATAAATAAAATAGTTAAAGGGCAAATGTTAAAATAAATATTATTAGTTATTTTTGCCATTTTTATTTTAAGTCATCACAACAACCGTCCTTCTCTTTATTCTTTTTTTTTTAGCTGAGTATTAAGTCTTTAGTTTTTTTTTTGTTTTTTTTTTGTAAATAAATAAATAAAAAAATGAGCCTTATCGGACGTTCATATAATATATTGTAGGCCTAAGCTCAAATCTCAATTTTATTCCCCCAATCGTCTAGAGGGGATTAACGGTCTTTGTCTGGTTTGTACAAGATTAGAGTGGTTGAGGCCGAGCTTAAACTTGAGGGCGGATCGCATTAATTACAGGTAAGTAAGTTAATACAATTAGGAAATTAGTTGTAGCTTACCCCTTTATTGGAAGAGGATTCTTCCTTGAATAGGGACTTCAACTTGGTCAGATTAAATTTGAGCCTGATATGATGCTATGGTTACCCAAGGAAAATATTAATTTATCTTATTAAAACAAACGCTATTGTTTTAAAATAGGTAGTTGAAAACATTTCTTACTAAAAAAGAAAAAAAAATGCACATATATGGAATAATGTCGGAATTTTAATCATTTGACTAATTCAGCATTTCACTCTTTAATTGGTTTCATTCTTTTTCACACAACACTGAATTTGCTAAATCATTACGTGAAATGTTTAATAGATTATATCAGATTATAATGTTGCAAATTGTTATAATTTTAAAATTAAGTGGAGTGCTATTTTTACCAGCAGTTAATTGACAGAAGCCATTTCATTTTTATTTATTCGTTTTTTTCTCTCTCTCTCTCTCTCTCTCTCTCTCTCTCTCTCTCTCTCTCTCAGTATTTCCTGTATATATTTGTATTTCTCTTAATATTTTTTGCATATATTTGTATTTTCCTTTTTATTTTTTGTATCTATTGATTGATTATGTTGTGTGATTTAGCAATTCAACGCAGTTGAGTATTATTGTAGCTCTCTCACTCTCTCTCTCGCTCTCTCTCTCTCTCTCTCTCTCTCTCTCTCTCTCTCTCTCTCTCTCTCTCTCTCTCTCTCTCTCTCTCTCTCTCTCTCTCTCTCTCTCTCTCTCTCTCTCTCTTTCTCTCTCTCTCTCTCTCTCTCTCTCTCTCTCTCTCTTTCTCTCTCTCTCTTTTTTTTTTTTTTTTTTTTTTTTCCATCTTTCCCCCCGCTGTACCTTAGGGCAACCCTATACCAGCGGTACATCCAATTTTCTAACTGAAAAATATGCCACGAATTTAAAGGGCTCGGTTACCAGGATTGGTAACCAAGCGGGCAGGTCTGCTCTCACTTTGATCCAAATTCTTGGGTCAAAGTGAGGCAAAATTCGGTCTTTTAGTTTGATTGGGGCATTAATTATCACGGGTAAACCTACACTAATGGGCTGCCTGCAACTGGAGGGCTGTTCCCACCAAACAGCACTCCAGTAACTTCCTACCTACTTATTGTGGGCCTATTACTAAGTTTATATATACTATTTCTAAATCTTATGATAACAATAAATTTATGTATTTGGTATATCACCGGTTTAATCTTTCCTTTCTTGCTATTTTTTCATGGAATATCCTCCTGGCGTATTTCTTAAAGGCATCAAATATCTCAGGTGTCTCCACAAGCTTGTCCAGGGACCGAGGAGGCCATTCCAACATGGAGTACTCTCCTGCCAATGCTTGTCGGGCGCCAGTGTACATTGGACATTCCAAAATTATGTGTCTAGCGTCCTCAACAGCCCCGCAGTGACAATTCGGACTGGCTCTTCTATGAAAAAAATGTAATTTTTCATTTATATCTCCATGGCCTGTGAGGAGTTGAACAGTCCAGAAATCCGTCTCCACCCAGTCATTCTTGATTCTTCTCCTGACATCTGGGAAGAACTCATGGGTCAGTCTTCCAGTCTCGCATGCATCCCACCTTCTCTGCCATTCAGAAAGGACTAGTTTTTCTATTCTGTCGGCTACCTCGTCGTACCTTCCACTAGGGCACACAAAACAGCTTGTTCCCACATTTGCTGGCGCTCCTCTCTTTATTCTATATTTGGCTATAGATATTTGTATTTTCAGGTCTATAGGCAGTTGTCCTGTAATCACTTGCAAAGCCGAAGTGGGTGCCGTTCTATACGCTCCTGTCACCAGTAGGAGAGATCTTCTTTGAGCTTGCTCCAGCAATCTGATGTCTGACTGTCTCAGTTTCTGGCCCCAGACCGGCGCCGCATATAATGCAATAGGCAAGAAAGAAGCCTTATATAGCGTTTCCCGGTAACTATATTTGAGACCCCAGGTGGTTCCCTGCCATCGTTTTAAGGCAACTGTAACGGACAATAGTTTTGCTCTTAATTTCTTTTAGGTGGTTAGTGAAGTTACACCTCTCGCCCAATAGGACTCCTAAGAACTTCACTTCCTGAGATGGTTTTATTAGGACATCTCCTAACTTTACTCTGGGGAGAAACCCTACCATTTTTCCCTTCAAAAACAGGAGTCGAGTCTTCCGAAAATTTAAAGAGAGTTTATTATCTCGGCACCATTGCAAGACTATGTCAGTGACTTCCGCTGCCCTTATTTCCAAATCATTTCGTGATTTTGCCTCTATTCCAACAGCAAAGTCGTCCACGTAAGCAGATGGCGTATACCCGGCAGCTCTCAATTTAACAAGGAGAGGGTTCATGTTGATATTCCATAGGGGGAGTCCCAAAACTGATCCCTGAGCACAACCCCTCTGGACTGGCCTCGTTATTCTCCTTCCCGGAAGTCGATAGAAGACAGAGCGCTTCGATAAAAATGATAATATGAGCCTGTATATATTTCTGGGGCATTTCAGTTTCTTTAGCTCGTCCATAATAGCAGGCCACCACATATTATCGAACGCGCCAGCAACATCATAGAAGAGGACTACAAAATATTTAGAGGGCGAGTCCTTAGCTGTTGATATGAGCTGGTTGATGGCATCCGTTGTTGACTGTCCTTTTCGACCTCCGAATTGATCAGGAGAGAGCAAGTCGATTACGTCTTTTAGGCGTTGCAGCATTAGGCTTTCCAAAACTTTCCCCATTACATTTAGGAGGCATATTGGGCGGTAAGATTTAGCAGTGACTTCTGTTATACCGGGCTTCAAGATAGTAACCAGCTCAGCCTGTTTCCAGATACAGGGGAAAATGCCTTTATTCAAGCATCGGTTGTAGAACGTAGTTAAAGGCTTAATCAGTGCGTTTTTTGTATTTCTAAGGATATCGGCTCCTATCATATCCGGTCCTGGTGCCTTTCCCGATCGGAGTTGTCCCATAGCCAACCCCACGTCTTCCTCTTCCCATGGAAGCGCATCGTCGGTTTGCGGAAGTTCACACATTGTAATTCTTTTGTGAGCATGGTCTTCTGTGTCTGAAGTTAGTTCGTCTTCAGGGAAAGATCTCACCATTATAGCATTAACAACCTCATCTGCCGTTCTGGTTGAATCCCCATTGTGCATAAACGATGTGAAGGAGTTTCTATTTGAGATTTTATCAAGGGCTTTCCGATAGGCTAGTCCCCAAGGGCTTTTGCATTGGTCTAGGTATCGGTGCCATGTCTCTTTCTTTGCTTTTCCTATTCCCTTTTGGAAACTCTTATTAAGTTCGTAATATGCTTTTTTGACATTTCTTTTGGTAACGGCATCGTTTTCTCGCTGAAATCGGCGTCTTGCTCTGTAGGTCTCCCGCTTCAGGCTTGTGAGTTGTGTGTTCCACCATACTTGTCCATTTCTTATTGACTCTCGTGTTATGGGCAACACCTCCTTAACCGCTGTGAAAATTTCTGTTGAAATTTTCGCTGCCTCTTTTTCTAATTCCATATGATGGTGTTGCTCCAGCTCTGTTAGGTGCCATGCAATGTTTTCAGCAACACGCTCCCACTCAGCTCCCTCCGTCACAAAACGTTCCTTATGGTATCGCTTTTCTCGATTGTTTAGGTTTATTTCAAATAAAACCACCCGGTGATCACTGCAGGTCCAATCCTGGACTTTCCAAAAGCTAATAAGCTGGCCAATGCCAGGTGATGCCAGAGTTATATCGATAAATGATTCTCCGCTGGATCCCGAAAACGTTGGCAAGGCCGTGGGATCATTTACAATGGTTAGGCCATTCCTTGCAGCAAAATCCTCCAGCAGTACGCCTTTTCTATCGGTTCTTCGGCTGCCCCACAAAATTGAGTGAGCATTAAAATCGCCCATTATTAAGATGTTCTTACTCAGCTTCCGTACTACCAGCTGCAATTTTGTCAGTATGTCTTCCAGTGGGAGTGCGAATTTTGCATAAACATTGATCAAGTCAAAGTTAATGCCTACGTAATCTACATTGGCAACTGAAATAAATCTATCTTCCAGATCAGGCTGTGATGTAATTGTAAGGCAATGATTAAACACCACCACTGCACTCTGTGGTGCATCGTGTAACCCACTTCCATTGCTAGCAATGGTGCGGTCTTGCGGTTCAGTTCCAGACACCTTCCCTCTCTTAGTAGGAGGTTCCTCACCAAAGAGCACCAATATCTATGTTATTTAGTGAGGCCATACGTCTAAATTCTGACATTGCGAGCTTTCTCTTGTTTAGATTGTGTTGGGCTATCCGGAGGGCAGAATTATTATTCATTGTCGTTATATTTTGTCCTCATTACTAACCTTTCAATTGCTCTTTTGTATGATGGACAGTCTTTGTCGTTTGTCGGATGGTTAGATGCTGAGTTGGTTTTACTGCAGTTTATGCATTTCGGCGGTCCGCCGGTCTTTTGTTTTGGGCAGTCTCCTGAAACATGTCCTCTTTCGCTACAGTAGCCGCAGTTTACGACAGTTGCGGGGCAGAATTTTTCTATATGTGAAAAACCCTGGCATTTATTGCATCGTGTCACTGCCACCCAGTCTCTCACATTGCAGGATGACCAATCCAGGAAAACTCTTCCCTCTGCCAATATTTCATTTCTCACCGCCGGGGACACTTCCGCCACCCAATGAACTGTATCTCTTAATCTTGGACCTGTCTTGAAGACAAGGCTGAAGTGCTGCTTATTAGGATCTAATTTTTTTGCATTTATGGTCCAGAACAGTTCGACAATCTTTTCTTGCTCTAGGTCACTTGGGACATCATATATAATTATTCTTGGAAGGCGTTTATTCTCCAAGTTTACTTTAGCGCCGAGTTCTTTTATTCTCTCCGACTGAGCGAGCCTCGTAGCTTCTTCTTTTGTTTGAGTCCTAATTATTACACCCCTTGTTGTTTCTACCAGTCCTCTAATTTTGATTCCTTCTTTAGCAGGCGTGAAACTTTTCTTTATCCCCTGTTTCAATTCCTGTACAGTGGGATATTTTTCCCTGCTTAGGTCTGTCTGGGCTATGTACACTGAACTCGGAGGTTCAATAGGAGTTTCCTGTCTTTTCCCAACTAATGTAGAGGCATAAGATTGTTCTCTCTCTCTCTCTCTCTCTCTCTCTCTCTCTCTCTCTCTCTCTCTCTCTCTCTCTCTCTCTCTCTCTCTCTCTCTCTCTCTCTCTCTCTCTCTCTCCTCTCTCTCTCTCTCTCTCTCTCTCTCTCTCTCTCTCTCTCTCTCTCTCTCTCTCTCTCTCTCTCTCTCTCTCTCTCTCTCTCTCTCTCTCTCTCTCTCTCTCTCTCTCTCACACACTATGACTGATGTACATATTTTTCGAATCGTGCTATTATTCTAACGGGATGTCAGTTCCTAATAAAATTATTAACCGAAAAACCACGCAGGACCGAGTGACTTTTTTCATTATTTTTTAATATTTTTCAATTTAAAAGTTAATAATAAAAGACTACTGATCTGAAAATAGGGAACAGAACATTGATGTTCCGCAAACTACGTCCACATAATCAAAATTCAAACAGCACAGTTTAAAATACTTAAAAAAAATAGCAAAATGTACTTCGGTTTATTTCAAATAACAAAATACAAACGACAAGGACATACCAACAGTAAAATAGCTCAAATATAACAAATACTCAACATTCCACTCTTCAAATATTAACGATAAAAATTCACTAGTCCTCTCTCTTTCTTCCTCGCTGTTTCCTGATGAGTTTCAACGAATACTAAAATGCTGTGGCCCTTTGGCTTGGCCTTTTATAATACTGACTAATAATTCAATTCTAATCCTTTTCATGAATATATCCTTTTCCCTTTAATCCTATCTACAGTAATGCTACTGGGAATCGTAGTGTAAAAAACTATAGCTAGCTTAACTATATGTAAAATCACATTTTTAGCATAACCGAAATGTCGAAAAAATTACTATGTTTATTACCATTCCCCCCATTGGAGCAGACTTCGAAGGAAGGAGTGACGAGAAAGGAAATGATCGACCTCTCCACCTTTCCCAATAAAAATAGAGAGGGAGCAAGAAGTCTTCCTCCGCCAAATATTTCGAACAACAATTATTAAAATCAACCTTACATTGAGCGATTTGTCAACTCCATTTTAACGAGCTAAGCTCCATTAAATCCCATGATAAATAATTTTTCAAGAGAAATATCGTGACCACAAGATAAGAAATGATGGAGATGAAAATATTGTGAGACGGGGAAGCGATGAGCAGGGATAATTGGAGAAGCCGATTAAGGGAAGAAACTTGTATGAGGAAAACTTTTTACTAAAAAAAATACCCTTAAATATAAAAAAAAAAAATAGTTGGAACATCCTGAAGTAGGAATAACTTTGGTGATTTAGACTGAACAAGGTTCTTGAATTAGAGTGTACTCCTCCTATTTTTTAATACGACGAAAACCTTTTAAATGAGCTAGATCTACTACCGACATACCTTGTTTTCTTCCACCCAGATAGAGACTTTATATGGGTAATTCGTTAGATATACTGCGCATAGAAATTTCTTTTGTAATATTTAAATTAAAAACATATTTCGCTGAAAAGTATATCTAGTTTCTAAAATTATTTGTTTGGATCATTTTAAGTCATGCAAACATACGAAATAATCGATTTATTATCTGGTTTTTCTTTTCTTAAAGTGATACTCCATTTTCCACTTCTTTCTTCGAAGTCAATGAGAGGTCTAAAGATGTTGACGCATAACAATTTGAGCAATTACATTCACATGGGGGCAATTACACAAATATTTAAAGTTGTGGTATTTAATGCGGCGTGCGCAACTCACAACTTTCACTTCATGGTGAAAGAAAAAAGTTAACTTTTTGCTTCCTCGCTAGCAAAGAAAGGGAGCTTGGAAAATCGAATATTTTCCCATACTCATTCGTTTAAAAATTCTTCTATATCCGTTATATATTTTATATAGAACCAAAATAAACTACTTTGAGAGATTATGCAGTGAAAACAAGCAGAAAAAAAAAGGGATGACACTGAGGATCAAAGCTCCACGATTGTGTGACAGTGGCGAGTAGAAGAGAAGCTAGGGATTGGTTAGTAAACACATGATTAATTATGTACTAAATTCTAAACAACTGCTTTAAAAAAAATAACTTCTGCTTTTAGACCAGGAAATGTGTTATTTGACACGAGTTTAGTTTCAAAACGTCTCGGATCGAACTAATTTTAGAGGAAATTTCAGGTATAGGATAGAAATTGTCTAGTATCAGTTTCATTCAATAATTAAAATTAATATAAAGAAGAAGAAAAGACATGTTGATATTGCAATTAAACTTAAAATCTTCAAATTTTTAAAATAATACATTTTTTTTTTAACTTTTACAAAAAAATTAAGACATAATTCAAAATAAATAGTTAATTGATACTAGAGTTGATAACTAGTTAAAGAATCTTGAACTTGGATCATTATTATTTTTTTTTTTTTAATCAAGCTTATTTATTGAAATATATTACAATCTGTCTCAGGGACATTAATAATAGTGTTCACAGATCACATTCACACTCTATGTACAGTAAGTAAAATAAATTATACAGAAAAACAATATTATTAAATTAAATATCCTTTATTATTTGTATTATATTATAAAAGTAAACAAAGAAAACAGTTAAATATTTTTTATTCAAATATATTATTATTTAAGCTGTCCTCTACTACTATCAATGTCGGCCATTTGTTATTAAAAGATAAATGAATGATTAAAGAAAATAATTACAACCTATACATTAACAAACAAAATAAACCAATAAATAACACGGAAATCATTAGGTTTTCAACACAAAAGAGAAACTCAATAAGAACATTTAATGAAAATATTCTTGGAAATTTAATTAAGATGAATACTTGCAGAATAAAATAAGTTGAAATCATTTATTCCGTTCTATAATACGCTTTAGTAGGAAAGCCGCCTAACCTTGAACTTCTTAAACTTTGTATTTTCAACAAATCCTGAAACATGTAGTTTTAAAAATAATTAAGTAATTAAATATTGTTCCAAAGTATACTAGACAAAATTTTCTTTTAAAAAAATAGTAGATTTTGTCATTATTTAAATTATTAAAAGAGGACTATTTAGCGAACAAACACAGCTAGGTTCCGTTTAAAAAAGTCATTAATTATCTGTGGTTTATTTATCACCGTTTAACTGTACTATAGTTATCCTACATCTAGCAAAACTTCCTCGTTTAATAAGCTTTAACTCCATACTAATTAATTTGAGGTAATTTGAATAACAAAAGTTAAGATTCACCTTAAGTTTTTTTTTTTTTAATAATGATTTATTTATTCTGAAGACAAAAATGTTGGCTAAGGATCCTCAGAGATACATAAACAACAATATAGAATAAGTGAGTAGTCAATATAAAAAAATAATAAAAAAAATTATAAGTTACTTTCTAATTTAAATCAGTTAATTTTAATTGAAAATAAACATGAAGTAAAAATAATGAAGAACGATTTAATAATTTATATACATATTTACAGTAGTAACTATTTACAATGTCATAGGGACTGGATGGATAAGAAATGATTGAACAAGCGGATTTAAAGGTAGGAAGGGTTTTGGATTGACAGATGTCGGGAGGGATGGATGAGGATCGGATAATGAACTATCTGTCGAAAGCAGCAGTTCGATGGGCCCTTATGTATAAATCAGAATACCGGGAATGAGTATTGCGGGAACGAACAGAGGATATGAATTGAAGGAGCTCGGAGTATGAACGACGGTGGGATTGGATGACTTAAAAGAGGAAGGGTGCCAGGAAATACTTGCGATGGTAGGAAGGATAAAGCGACTTCAACTGTGCATAAAAACAGGAAACAGAGGCGTCCCTTGGGATCCCGAAGATGAATAGTACAAAGCAATTTATCAAACGTCTCAATTTTGCCGCGAGATCCCCAGAGACGCCCCCATACACCGTACAGCAATAGTAAAAGTGGGGAAAAATCAAGGAAGTTACTAGGAGTATACGGGTTTCAAGGAGAAATAGGTGATGGAAGTAATTTAGACGTTTTAAATGGTTTGGCGGTAGATGTTGAATATATGATTTTTCCAGGAAATGTTTGATCAAAAATCATTCCAAGGTTTTTTATAGAAGGATAGAATTTGATGGGATTAACATCTAAGAACAGAGTTTGAATATTAGGAACAGTTTTAAGGAGGTGATTGGAGCCTATAAAGAATGCTACAAATCCTATCCAAGTCTTCTTGAAGTTTTTCTGTGGTTGATAATAGGTCGGTGGGCGGGAAGGACAGATATATTTGAAAATCATCTGCATAGAAATGGTATTGGGAGTGATGGATCAGGAAGGGAATGTCATTAATATAAATAGTAAACAGAGTAGGACATAAAGAGGAACCTTGAGGGACACCACAGAAGAAGAGGAAGGTTTTAGATGGAGGTTAACTTAGGACAACTACATACTGGAACCGATTTGAAGGAAGGATTTGAAAAAACGTAGGGTACTGTTAGATAGAGGAAGATTATGTAATTTAGTGAGGAGGATGTTATGGTCAACTATGTCAAACGCTTTTGAAAAATCTAGAAGGATGAGGATAGTAGGGTTTTAGAGGCCATTTGTTATTTTAAGGAGAGCGGATTGCGTTGATTAACCAGGTCGAAAGCCAGATTGGAATGGGTTGATAAGGGAACGTTCGTCTAGGAAGTTGGAGAGTTGATTTTTTTCAAAGTGTTCTAACGGCTTTGAAAGATTGGAAAGGAGTGAAATAGGTCGGAAGTCGTGCAGTGAGGTAGGATTGAAAATTTTATTCAAAGGTCGGACTAGGGCAGTTTTCCAGGAGGATGGGAATATGGAGTTTTGCAATGAAAACTTGAAGATGTAAGAACAGGAAGGCTGGATTTTATTATTTTCACTGGAATATTTATCAGGACCATAATCATTAGTGTGGGATTTTAGGATAGTGGAAAATAATTCATCGTAGGAAACATGGGAGGAAAAGAAGTCTTCTGGATTGAAATCATGATGTTTGATTTCGAAAGTAGGAGAAGAATCGTGAGTGAGGGATATGAAATGGTCAGTGATATCATCGTGAGTTACCGAGATGGAATTGAGTTTATTGGATTCTGGTAGGGACAGATTACGGAGTATTTTCGATTTGGATTTGGAGTCGGGAGGATTGGATAGGGAATTATGAAAGTAGGAAGCTTCAGCAAATCGGATTGTGGATTGGGTTCCATTGCGAAGTTCCTTGAAAACGCATAATCAGTAGGCAAACGGGTTTGACGGTATTTGCGTCTTGCTGCATTCCTTCTTTTCGTCATTTCCTTTATTTCAGGAGTAAGCCAAGGTGCAGTGGGACGACGTATGTTTCTGGTTTTCAGAAGAGCATGGGTGTTTAATAAGGATTGTAGGTTTAGGTAAGGATAAGTACCATAGGATCGATGGAATTATAGGAAGATATGATGTCCCACTGGAAAGAATCAAGATCAGGCTGAAGGGATTCATAAGAGAGATGGTTTAAATTACGGTATGGGACAATTTTGAGAGTAAAGGATTTCACGGGTAGGTCATATGTAATTTTGATCAGGTCGTGTGATGAAAGAAATGGAACGGGGTGTTGGGAAGAGGAGAGGATTTTGATGTGATAGTCAGATATGTAGAGGTCTAACCAGGTGTCGGAAAATTGCGTGTGATGGTTGTGTAAGGAATTGGTGTGATTTTCTATCCAGTCACCTAAAAGTACCCAAGCATAAATAACCACAATTAATTTTTGCTGAGCTTTTTTTTTCTTGTTTTTCCGTGACATGGGATGTGTTGAAATAAACATAATTGCCTTAAATACATTTTTTTTATATAAAAAAATGTTTTACAAATATTTTCACGTGAATGGGATACGAACCTACGTTTTTTCTCAGATCTTTCTCATTGGAATCAATCTGTATTACCAGCGACAAACTAAAATATTTCTTACTAAAATGTACTTTTAAAATAAAGAAACCTACTGATTGCTTCAAGGTATCGTTTCGTTTCCTATTCAACAAAAACTTGACACTTAAAAAAACACAAATCTTAAATATCATACTTTTCTGCTTAGTAAAAATTGGACAATAGTTTATATGAACTTTTTTGTAGACCTTGATGTCTACTAGCAACCTTTTAAATATTTCTCTCTACTAGGTCACCCTATATATCGTCGATACAAACACTAATCATCGAATCTGAAAATCAGCAATCTAATATCATTATTAATTTATCCCAAACAACGAAGGTGCTTTAATTTCCACACTGGTAAGTCCTTTTATGATTGTTTGAAGATTTTATATTCGCTTCATAAAAATATTTAATTACAATTACAAATGCTAGAGTTGTAAGATTAAGAAATTTTCATATAAGATAGTTAGCATTGGTATCGACGATATACAGATAATATAAAATAAACGGATGACAAATAACAACCAGATAACAGTATAAAATTATATACAATAAGTAAAAATAAGATAACATAGAGATAATTAAAATGTAGAAAAAAATATAGGCATTTACACTATTTACAATTAGGCGAGAGAACTCCAACCAAGTCTTGTCCCTCCAGTTGGAGGCAAATCAGAACTCCAAGAGATATCCCTCTGGTATTCACTCAACCGTTTAACTCGTGCAAAAGCCGGTTGAGATTGAGCGAGAGTGGTTATGCCACACAGTAGAGTATTCACCCCTGCGAAGTTGGCCCTCCATCGTCAATTTTTTTTCAATTTTACAGTTCTTAAAGCTTCCCTAAGAGTTCTAGAGTTCCCTATACTTTTTAGAAATACTTTTATTGTTTAAACTACCGAAAATACCACGAAATGTTACGAAAAACAGAAATCACGTTTTGTACAGCTTATGAGTCTTAGAACTCTTTTAAAATTAATTTTAGCGCTAAGCTTCATTAGGATAATTGTTAAAATTCCTTGGGGGGCTACCAAACTCCAAAAAAATTAAATAAAGGGCCCTTCCTAAAAAGCAGCTCCCCAAAGAGAAAATTTCTAAATTTTTTGGGGAATTTTAATGGCCCCCCATTAGTTGCAGAGTTCTCAGGTATTTAAAAAAAAAATTCTATTGTTTAAACTGCCGAAAATACCATCCGAACCCCAGGAGGTACCAATTAGATATCTTAATATATTGAGTTTTTTTATTGCAACATATGAGTCTTATAAATCTTTTAATGTCACTGCTCTGTAGCTTCAATTTAACCGTTCCATGGCATTTATTTAGATTTGTGGTAGTCTCGAAGCAGGAAATCTCAGGGATACATTTTTTGTTTACCTGCTTCGACTGGTTACTGGGGTAGGATCAGAGTAACGGCAAAAGTGGATTTGGATGATTACAAGATGAAAAATGAAATTTTGTGTATTTTTCCATATATTTAAGATTCTTTAAACTTGAAAGAAACCTCAAGTTTTAAATTTAAGGTCATTGATTTATTTTTGTGAGTACGGTTTTGCTAAACACCATAGTTCTACTTCGTATGTCTGAATTAGTCTAAGGGCCAAAATATGTGTTATAGATAAGTCGCTTGTCGTAAGTTAAATGAGGATGAGTGTATTTCGAGGGATTCTTTCGTCCAAGTATAGTCCGAGCTACCGTGCTTGGTATTTTGCCGGCGCTTACTTGTAACAGAAAGGAATGAAGCTGTCCTTAGAGAAAAACGTAGTGAGCTTGATTTTGTTGTTTATTTTAATTTTTCACTCATTGCACCACTTTTATAGTTTTAATAAATGATTCTGAAAGGCTATAATATAAAAAGCACACTTAAATGAAATATTACATAATGATTAAAATATCCTAAACATTTTAGACACTGCAGAAGAAAACTATAATAACTTTCACCAAAGCCACTGATACGAATAATTAAATGCTCAAGCAAATCCTACAGCCCATTACGACGATTACCTAGGCGGTGGCGAAGAGATCTGATGAGCTGATTTATATCTTGTGATGGAAGACTGTTAAGTTGAAAACGGAATTCGCTCATTGCAAAGAAATGTGCAGATCGCAAATTTAATCTGATGTTCGAATTTTATCTTTTGTTAATAAAATAATATAAAATGCTATAGTTACATTTATGGTGTAAGAATGCATGTATCTATTGTAAGCGATGATCCATATGAATGCATTTACGAGATCTTCAGGTATAGAAATTTCAAATCTCACCTCCTCTGATCGTAATGAAATAAAATTCATTGCAAAAACTCATTAGAATTTTTACAATCTTCACAATACATTCACTGTATGTTTTGAATGATCCAAAAATATATAAAAGAACCGGAAGCCCTAAGTTACAAGGAATCACGATGCTTAAAATTTATCTCATCCATTCAGCGCATAAACTTTCTTGGTGGGCTTAATCTCAGAGTTTGCCTGACGTTTAGCCCCCTCTAAACGCGAGCAGACAGCCGCCTCCGGGCTTGTCAACGATTGGAACACATCACTTCCTACTGCTCAGCTCTTGACATACAGTAACTATGTTGTAAGAATAATCTATACAAATCATATGCTATTTAATATAAAAAAATCTGGTGCGCGCAATACACAACTTTCACTTACCGCTCAACTTTGCATAGAAATTATTTTTTGGCTATTATTATAGATTATGTTGGGCTAATAAAAAAAAAATTTAATTGCATTTTTAATCGAACTAAACATAAAAGCTTTCTGCTAACAAATCATAAATACCATCAAAATAACAAAAATCCTATTTATTACCGGTTGATTACGAGTTGTACGATCCGTCGATCATGGTTTGTACGAATATTAGTTATTAAACTGTAATTTTCTATTGCAAAGTTTACAAAAATGAAATTAAGAGATTTGCATTGTCTGTCATAGACAGCTAAAATGTTGTCACACTAATTGGAATTCAATACTGTTGGAATATCACAATGGGAAAATTCATCAAATTATTCACTAATTTAATTTTCTTAATATATACATGATGATTTTTCGGAATAAATGGACGATGGATACCTAATTATTTAAATATATCGGACCTCGAGCTATTAAACTATAAAAAATATATTTAAGGTTATAAACATATCTATGAAATATTTTTATATTTCATTTCTTCTTTCACACAAGTACAATGAAACAGATCTTAAACAATAGCTGTTATTAAAACGTGTTTAATAGAACAACTGTTAAAACTTTAAACTAAAAAGCTTTAATAAAAATTAGGTAACTTTGCTCGCGTCTGTACATTGTACACGTGCCCTCCGGTTATACCTAAATGAGCAACATTGTCGCCGCGAAGACAGTTCAACATCATAGAATCCACAAAAATATGAATCCATCCAAATTAATAAAACCAAAAGGCCCAGTCAACACACAGCTTAAGGCTATGTTCAGGAACGCTGGTGGCCTAACTGCTGACAAATTCACAGAATGGAAGAAGATTATTACAAAGGAGGATGCTGATTTATATGGGATCGTAGAAGCCGGCTCATCCACTGAAAATATCCAGTTCTACCAATTACCGGGATATCAAACTTATAAACTGCAGAGATCCAGGCAGGTTGTATCAGGAATAATTGTCGTTGCTAAATCATCCCTCAAGGTAACCTTTTCAATTAAAAAGAAGATGGAAGAGAATGATAAATTGGAGGGTGTACAGTTAGATGTATGGAAAAGGATTCATGGCGGAGTTGTATTGGACTGCTAGGAGCCGCATGGCCTAATAGCCAACGGCAGAGACATTTAATAAAAAAAAAAAAAAGATCTTAAACAGTGTCATTGCCTTGGATCCCTGGATTTTAAATACTTTTTCAAACTAAAAGAAAAAGTATACATTTAGTAAGAAAAATTCATTTAATTTCCTTTAAAAGCACGTGATTTATTTTTTAATGTTGTATTTTTTTAGAAATTATTATTTATATTTAGTTCGTCAATCTCCGTTTCCTTCTATAATTTTCTATATTAGATATTTTAGATATATTAGATATTAAGTAAGGTAAGAAGTTCTCAATGAATATTTAAGAAGTCTCACTAATTAATTGGCTGAGAAACAATGTTCATTTTGAACGAGGATAGTGGAATAATTGGAGTAGCCGTGCGGACTAACGAGTGTGCACAGTACTGCGCGCTGCCCGGCAACCTGATAACCGAAGTTGGAGACAATAAAATAATTATGAATTCGCGCCCCGCTGCCCGGTGGATCTTTTAGCTCAGGGATTAATCTCCCACCATCAACCCCTTGCCCGCGAAAACTCCAGTATAACCTAAATGGCGAGGTAGAGGAGAAAAAAAAAAGATTATTTTTTTATTATTATTTGGAAAGCTATACTCAAATGTATAATTCCACAAGAAAAAACAACGCTGTTTAGATTAGATGGTTAAAATGTTTATGCACCGTACTAAATCTGAAAATAGTCTCAGACTGACTAACTGCTGGACCTGCAAGACTCTTGTAAAAGAAGCAGGTTACGCCACTGCGTTTCGACTTATTTAAGTTTTTAGAATTTATCCAATATGAAGGTCTACTTTTATGTTTCCGGAGCCGTAGATTTTGAAAACGACCTCCATTTTAAGATTAGGCCACCGCGTTTCGACTTATTTGAGTTTTTCGAATTTTTTTCATATGAGGGTGTATTCATATGTTTCCGGAGCCGTAGATTTTGAAAACGACCTCCATTTTAAGATTAGGCTACCTCGTTTCGATTTCTTTGAGTTTTTCTTATTTTTTTCATATGAGGGTGTATTCTTATGTTTCCGGAGCCGTAGATTTTGAAAACTACCTCCATTTTAAGATTAGGCCACCGCATTTCGATTTCTTTAAGTGTTTCGAATTTTTATCATAAAAGAGTGTATTCTTATGTTTCCGGAGTCGTAGATTTTGAAAATGACCTCCATTTTAAGATTAGGCCACCATATTTCGATTGCTTTAAGTGTTTCGAATTTATATCATAAAAGAGTGTATTCTTATGTTTCCGGAGTCATAGATTTTGAAAATGACCTCCATTTTAAGATTACGCCACTTCAATCGGCTTATTCAAGTTTTTTCGAATTTATCCAATTTAAAGGTCTACTTTTATGATGCCGGAGCCTTAGTTTTTAAAACGACTTACATTTTAAGATTAGGCCACTGTGTTTCGGGTTTTTTAAGTGTTTTTGATTTTTCCTTCGAATAAAAAACAAAATACGAAGGATTAATTTATTTTTCAATAAATAAATAAAAATATCTAATCAAAATATATAGACTATGTATTGTTTCATTTTTAATTTAATTTTAGTTATCTTTTTTAATGTTGTGGTCTGTCACAAAATTATAAGATTTCGAACAATTAGCTGAAAAATCTGAATACGGAAGATTAAATTTATTAAGAGTTGCTTTTCGGCTTATTAATTTGTATTCTATGGTTAATTTAACTTTAGCTTCATAATATTTATTTATTTATTTATTTATTCATACTCGAAAACATATTGATGAAACTTTGTGTTGAAAAAATCCAAAATGAAGTCTAATTAATCGAGATGCAGCGGCTTAATCATAAAATGGAGCTTAAATATTAGATAAATTTAAATATTAAAGATTAGAAAAATTTCAATACGTCTCGGATAACATATAAGTAGATCATTATACCGAAAAAGTAAAAAAAAAACTTTTATAATCCATAACACAGTGGCATAATCTTGAAATTGGGTCATTTACAAAATGGGGGAAATCTACTGTTCTAGAAACATAAAATTAGACCTTTATTCTTGTTAAATTCTAAAAAATTAAATAAGTTGTAACGCAGTGGCGTAATCATAAAATATAAGTCATTATCAGAATCAACGATTCCGAAAACATAAAAGTAGACCTTTAAATTGGATAAATTCTAAAAACTTAAATAAGTCAAAATGCAATGACGTAATCATGAAATGGAGGTCATTTTCAAAATCTGCGGCTCAAGAAACATAAAAGTAGACCTTAATATTGGATAAATTCGAAAAACTTAAATAAGTCAAAACGCAGCGGCGTAATCATAAAATGGAAGTCACTTTCAAAATCTACAACTCCGAAAACATAAAAATACATCCTTACATCGAATAAATCAAAAAAACTTAAATAAGACGAAACGCGGTAGTCTAATCTTAAAATGGAGGTCGTTTTCAAAATCTACGGCTCCGGAAATATAAAAATACACCCTCATATTAAAAACATCCGAAAAGCTCAAATAAGTCGAAACGCGGTGGCCTAATCTTAAAATGGAGGTCGTTTTTAAAATCTACGGCTTCGGAAACATAAAAGTAGACCTTTATATTGGATAAATTCTAAAAACTTAAATAAATCAAAACACAGTGGCGTAAACATAAAATGGATGTCATTTTCAAAATTTACTGATCGGGAAACATAAAAATACACCCTTATATCGAATAAGCTAAAAGGAGGTTATTTTCAAAGACTACTCATACGATAACAGACCCACACATCGAAAAATTAAAGATAATTAAATAAATAAAAAAAGGCTGAATTTGAAATGGAAAAGTTTGAATTTGACTTGAAAAAAGTTGAAATTGACTTGGAAATGCTATATTTCATATATACGTAAGCGAAAGTAACAATACTTTCTCTTACTATATATTATATATATAGGTAAATGAAGGCAACAATACTTTACCTTACTATATATTACATATATTGTTAAGTGAAAGTGAAAATAACTGAAAATAAATATACATGTATTTTTTTTCATCTTGATTTTCTGCAAAGTCTAAATATATATATTATTATTACAAGTTATTAGGTAATAGTCTCAGTCTAATCTTAACTACTAGACTCGGTGTCTCTACCGAAGATTATGTGACGATAACTGTTACTTCTATTTCTTTTGACCACTGGTTTAATATCGCGTGTTATTCATTACTGTGTTTTGCGATCATTGACTATTTTAAAATGCCCAACAACGACAATCCGCTCGGAAACGCTCTAAAAACATTAGCTGAAGTTTCTGAATTTTCAATTTTAAGGAAAGACCTTAAAATAAATCTCCTCAAAGCGATAGACGATATACAAAATTACGTACATTACACTTCTTCTATCTTGAATCAACCTACAAGAAATGAAACCACTAATGAGACTACCAACCTTACACCATCTTATTCACAGGTATCAAAACCCAATCGAAAGTTGCCATCATTTAACCTCATTATCAAAAGTAAATCGAAAAAGGACGCAGAAGTACTAAAAAGGGAATTCAAAACGGTCATAAAGCCAAAGGATTTACAAATTGGAATCAATAAAATCTCTGCTAAAAAAGACTCCATTATAGTTGAAACCAATACACCACATGAAAGAGAAATAATTCAACAAAAACTACAAAACGCGCAAGATCTGGTTGTCCGGCAAGCCAACAGAAGAAAACCAAAATTAATCTTCAAAGACATTGACGAAGAAGTGACCATAGAGAATTTCACGGAACATCTCGTGAAACAGAACGCGGCGCTGGAAATTGATCCGAGCTCGATAAGGCCTGTCATCTTTCTGAAGAATCGACGGAACAATAGGATCCACGCGGTAATCGAAACCGATGCTGCCACAAGAACCAAATTAATATACAACAAGATAGGATTGGGACATAAGAAGCACTGGGCAGAAGACTATTGGAGGATTCGCCGGTGCACCAAGTGCTGCAAATTCCACCACTCCGAGGATCAGTGCCAAGGAACGACCACCTGCCCCAACTGCTGCGGCAGCCATCGGCTGAAGGACTGCTGCGAACCAACTCGTAAGTGTCCCAACTGCTCTAACTTTAACCGACATGTCCGACAAGACAAAAACAAAATAGACCATAACCATTCTGCACTAGACCGAAACTGTCCCTCATTCATAAGAGAAATTAACAAACTATCACAAAACACAGACTACTAACTTTACTTCAGTATGGACAGACTTCTAAAGATAATACAGTTAAATACACATCATTCGAAATCAGCGACAGACTACTTGAACCATTTTATACAAAGCGAACACATAGACATTACTCTTATTCAAGAACCGTACACACGAAATAACAAAGTAACAGGATATTCACAAAGATATCAAATTTACCAAACATATGACACCAAACCCAGAACTGCTATCATACTCAACAACAAACTTGCTGATGCAATATTACTATCCCAACATAGTGACTCCGACTTTTGCGCCATAGAAATTACTATCATAAAATTAAAACTCATTTTTATAAGCTCATATTTTGACTAACAGACAGACATTAACAAAGACTTCGCGAAGATTGATGCAATCATAAAACAATACAAAAATTACCAAATAATTTTATGTATCGATTCGAACTGCCGATCACCTTTTTGGCACGACTCTAAGGTTACCCCAAGAGGCCGAGCTTTAGAATCATACATTATGTCTAATCACCTAATATTAATTAATAGACCTTCTACGATGACTACTTTTGAAGGATCAAGGGGAGAAGCAATATAGACATAACTATATGCACACCCAACGCAACCAAATGCATACAGCAATGGAAAATACTTGACGACTGTAACTTTTCTGACCATAACTCAATTTATTTTGAAATAACGACAAAACGGAACCACGGAAAGTACACACACAATAAAAGTTGCTACTTGACTAAATCTGGTGACTGGAAAAAATTTGAAAACAATTTAACATTTCAATTACAAAAACACTTTAAAATCGACCAAACATACCCGATTTCTCAGATTGAACACAAAATTATGGAAAACATTTTAAATTACAACGTGAAGGATGCTGTTGACCTATTAAACTCCGCAATAAAAAAAGCGTGCAACGCGACGTTTAAAATATCCAATACGAACAGCTATAATAAAAACAAACAACATCGGACGGTACCTTGGTGGAATCACGAATTAACAAGTCTCAGAAAAACGACTAACAAACTTAGAAAATCATACCAGAAGACCAAAACAGATATCCTCATAAGAGAACAACGTAAACAAGAATATCTCACCTGCCGTCACAAATACCAAGCACTGATCAAACAATCGAAAATCACATCTTGGGAAAAATATTGCACCGAAGAAACAAATCCATGGAATTGGGCTTACAAGTACGCATCTAACACTATTAAAAGTCAAGAAGTCCTCAGAACTATATTAAATGATGAAAACAACCATACTTTAAACATGAAGCAAACACTAGAACATGTGCTTAACACCCTTGTTAAACAAGATACATCCACAAACGATACACTAGAACAAACAAACTTAAGAAGGAGACTCAAAATACCCCCAAATACTGACAATGACAGCTCTTTGGAAAAGGCTGAGGTTCTACACATCATAAATGATTTAAACAAGAATAAAACACCAGGACACGACAAAATAAATACTGAAATCTTACAGCACATGACAGAATCATATCCTAACTTAATCACATAGATTTACCAACTTATATGGCAACAGTCAATCATACCGACAACCTGGAAAAAAGGGTTACTACACATAATACCCAAACGAGATTCTGACAAATTACGACCTATAACGATCCTACCAATCATGAGCAAAGTCCTAGACAAATTAATCAATAATAGACTGACACACTACTTAACAGTTAACCAAATATTGCATACTAATCAGTATGGATTTAGACCACAAAAAAGTACAATAGATGCTCTGTACAATGCAAAAACTTACATCGAAAGTGCCCTGGAAACAAAATCTAATTGCATTATGCTCAAATTAGACATTGTTGGAGCTTTCGATAATGCATGGACACCAATTATATTAGAAAACCTGAGAAAATACAATTGCCCAAAAAATATCTTTTTATTGATTTCCAGTTTTTTCGATGACAGGACGATTGAAATCAGGACAAATAACTACATATTTAAAAAACACCTAACAACTGGTATACCACAAGGCTCATGTCTTTCTCCTACACTCTGGAACGTCCTTCTCAATACAATTTTCGATTTACAATTGCCTGACGGAGCACACATCTTAGCTTATGCCGACGATATCCTTCTACTAGTAAAAGACAAGCTATTACCAAAATTACAAGTGCTGACCAACCAATCTCTTATCATCTTAGAAAAATGGGCTACAGCTAACAAACTAGAATTTAATACAGACAAGACAAAATACATGCTCTTTACACGAAAGCAGAAACTTCCAAAGTTGGACATAAGACTCTACTCCAAGACACTAGAACAGACGGACACAATGAATTATCTAGGATTGATATTCGACCGGAGACTGAATTGGAAAACCCACACAGATATGGTAGTTAATAGATCTCTGAAGACGATAAATGCCCTCACTATTGCAGCAAGATTAACTTGGGGACTAGGGACCCAGGTATTAAAGCTTATCTACGAAGGTGCTATAGTACCAAAAATCTTGTACGCTATACCAGTGTGGGAATCAGGTGCCAAGAAGCAGAATAACCTCACCAAACTGCAACGGGTACAGCGGCTTATGGCTATCAGGATAAGCAAAGCATTTAACACCGTATCATATGATGCAGCTTGTGTCTTAGCTGGTATACTTCCAATAAGTTACAAAATCACAGAACTGTCTACAATATACAAAATTAAAAAACACACAATGGGATACAAAGACATAGTACGCGACAACATCGAACAAGAGCAACCCTTAGAACAACGGTTACACCCAGCAATACAAGCCAAACTAGTACAGTACTTGGAACAAACAATAGAACTACAAACAAACATTGTGGACATTTACACGGACGGAAGTAAACAAGAACACAAAACAGGCTGCGCATTTATTACAGAAGGAGACGGCGACTATTATGAAGAACTACACAGAATCGGACAGAATTGCTCCAATAATCAGGCAGAAAAACTGGCAGTTCTAAAGGCTACGGAGTACATTTTACGACAAAAAGACAAAACTGAATCTATTTACAACATCTATACTGACAATAAAATAGCCATTTACTCAATAAAAAACAATAAAATACAAGACCCACTAACAGCTCAACTTAGAAACAATTTTATCGAACTGATGAACTTGGACATAAAAACACAACTGATTTGGGTAAAGGGACACAGCGGCGTCCGCGGAAACGAAAAAGCTGACGCAATGGCAAAAGTAGCTGCTTGTGATATTCAACTGCCTTATGAATATAATTTAGCCCCCTTCACTTACGTTAAAAAACTCTTATGGACTGATTTAACCGAAGAGTGGAATAGACATTGGCAACAATCTACCAAAGGACGACCATTACATAAATACATTCCAAACATCACCCTACAAAACTGCAACACAACAAAAAGCACCCATTATAAACTAACCCAATTCCTTACTGAACACGGCCCGACTAACCAATATCTAAACAGATTCCACTTAAAAGCGACAGACGCATGCAATTGTGACGGACTGACCCCACAAACTTTCATACACATTTTAAACGACTGCCAGTTATACGAACACAAAAGAGCCAACTTCCTGAAATCTTCTTTGACGCAAGGAGACACATGGCCTCTTCCCGAACCCATACTATACAAAAAATACAAGAAGGAGTTGAAGGAATTCATTAATAGCATAAAATTATAAGACATTCCAGCATAGCTCTTTTATTTAATATACTTCTAAAGTTAGACTTATGTCTTTTATTCTTTATTTTGTTGATACTCAATTGTAAATTTGTAACATTTGTTTATTCTCCGCATAATTTTTGTATTTGATTCTGCCTCTGTTTTAGAGTATTTTGTCTTAGTATATTCTGGTACTGTTCATTCATCTGATACTGTTATTTACTTTATTTAATCGTTTATTGTTATTTATTTTATTTAAACATCTATAAATATTCCCCTTGTAATACAAATTAAGTACCATTCTTTTTAAATATCTTTAGCCAACACATATTGTAATAAGTTATATTTATAGTTATATACTAAATAACACTGTAATGCATATAATATGCTTTTGCATGGTGTATGCACACTTCTAAAAAATATACGCCTCTTCTGTAGGGTTACTACAGCAGAGAAAAAAAAAAAAAAAAAAAAAAAAAAAAAAAAAAATATATATATATATATATATATATATATATAATATATATATATATATATATATATATATATATATATATATATATATATATATATTTTAGACGGTAAAAATTCCTCAAAACATATTTTAATTAGTTAACGTGTTAGAGTTGTATCTTCATCTTCAAAACTTTATATTAAACACAAAACATAATGTCTAATGAAACGTAACTGTATTTGGCGAGTAGTTGTTGTTATCATATTCATCTAGTGAATACCTTATTTTTTACTTACATAATAATATTCTCCCCAGTTATTTCTAAAATGAACATATTTCTGACAAATATAGCTGTTTTCTGAGTGGTTATTTATTAAAAATACTAGATTTTTTTCAGATTATTCCTCGATTAAATAACTGTCTACTGAGCAGAATCTTTCCGAGAATCCTCAGAAAAGTTGTATGCTTCACTCTTTCATTACATTAGAGCCTTTTCAGTTACTCAGAAAAATAAAAGTATTAATGGTTAATTTGACAAAAGGATCTTTGAGTCAGTAGTACCTAAGAAAAACTCAGAGAATTTAAAAATGAAATAAATATTCACCTTTATTGATAACCCACAATTTTTTGATGAGTGGCTAAACCACACTTTGGTAAACAGAATCAATGTTAAGAAGAACAGAAATAAAAAACCCGCATGGCCAACTGAATTCGAGCCATCTGACTTATTTTTTGAAAGCCAACTACTTCTTTCTCCAGTCGATACACTAACAAAAAATGATGTAATGTTGTTCAGAATATTACTAAATGCTTATAAATCCTAGAAATTATTTATCACTATATTTATAAATTATTAAATTTCTTAATTCTCATTTTATTTTTAATAAATTGACACTAATTGTCATTGAAATATTTTCAGGAAACCTGAAAACCTATATTTCTTATTCTAATAGTAATATCAAAATCAATATCTTTTACAAATTTGATTTTTTTTTTCTTTTTTAAGTAGCAAGAAAATTCTATGAAAACTGAAATAGCTTTTAGGAAGAATTAAACTTCAAGGCTCTTTTTTTTAACACAAAAAAGTTTAATTGGATTTAGATTTGGTGAAAAACGATAATAATTTTAGAATAAAAAAAATGTTTAAAATATGTAGCTAATAAGCCAACAACAGTCCAAATCTGCTGAAGAAGATTCATTACTTAAAAAGTTGATTTTTTTTTTTTTTTTTACTATAGATACTAAGTAACCATGAAGTTAATTTTTTTTTCATTTGAAAAGTCTTTTGATGAATGTTTTTTTAAATATTTAAGTAATGTGAATTTCATTACATTTTTTGGAGAAGACTGGTTTCGAAAATTAATTTACTTTCATACCATATTTTTTTTTAATATTTGAGTCGGTCATGAAAAAAAATGCTATTATCTGTTTCATTGGTTTTTTTATTTGCCAATGAATATCTATTTCGATTTTATTTTATTTTTAATTATCGGTTTAAGTTCATTTTGCAAAAGTGCGACCCTTTTTTGAAAGGTTTTGAAGACAAAATAGTTAAATATACATATGTTGAAGATTCCACGAGTTAAAAGAATATATTAATAACGTAAGAAAACCTAATAAAGCTGAAAAATTGAGAATTGGACCATTTAAGATTCCCAAGAATATGTTTTGATTATGATAGGAAACAGGATCATACAATTCCATTCACAACAAATGGTTACTTTTAAGAGCGGTTTCGGAGAGTAGGAAGATGCAGTAAAAAAATAGCAGTTATCAACAAGGTTTTATTTGGTGTGTAGAGGTTTTCATTAATATAAAGACTTATTACACATTGCAAACTTGTTTTTTCCTATTTTGAGTAAAAAACAACATGCATGTATTTAAATTAATCATTATTAGGTTCATTTTGTTTATTTTTATTTGTTCAATTGTTGACCTGTTTATTTTTATAATGTTATAAATATACTAGTACTAACTTACAGGGATATCCTAATACACTTATAAATGACATGGCCACTACGAATACACCAGGTAACGTCTGTAGGAGACTGAAGAGGAGCTGGATGAGGGACCTCCTCGCCTAATGTAAATATCACGCCGAGTGAGGTGTCGCTGGGCACTGATCCTCGTAATGCCTTTCATGACATTATATTTACCAATTGACCTCACATTCACTGGTTGTCATTACCATTACGACAGGTGTGAATAAAAAAATTAAACCAAAAAAAAAATCTTTACCGACAATTAAACTTTATTTTAATTGCAATATAGATATTCCAAGGTTGGTATAAATGACAAATCATTAATTAATTAAATTGAAATATAAGAACATCACCAGCCCTCTTACAATCTCAATACAAAAGGAATTCCTTCGGAACCGCTGCGAAGTGTTTGGAAATGGAGCCCCACTTATGAACTTTCTCTTTCAACAGAAGTATTAACGAGAGTAAATTTGAATTAAAATCTTTCAGGAAATAATAGCATCAAAACGAGCAAAATGAACTTTTCAGTTGGCGTTAAGGTATTCGAGGTGAGGAGTTATGACGGCCCAGTGTGTTAAGACACCTCAACCTTAACAACCGCAATTGTAGATTACACGTGATATGGAAATTTCCTATATGCTCTTTTCGACGGATCTTTACGTTATAGACCCCACATTTTTTGTACTGTAGCGCGAAAACGGCTTTAATGATTTTGATGAAACTTTCCTATAATGTTTTAATAATTGTGTTTTCAATTTTCGTACATGGACTAAATTCCCGAGAAAATTCAGGAAAGTTATAAAGAAAAGTAAATTTTTTAGTGGCTAAGTAGCTAAGTATATATTAGATGGTAAAATTTATGAAGAACTTTTGAAAGGTAATTAAATTACCATCAAAACAAAAAAAAAAATCATTGAAATCGAACCAGTATTAGCGATGATACAGCATATTCTATTTTCTACATATGTTTTAATTTATTACTATAAAGTATTGCAATCGAGTAAAATTTCTGACATGCTGTTTTCGACGGATCTATACGTTTCAGAGCCACCTGAGTCAGAAAAAATACCGTTTAGCCTTTTTTCAACTAAATAAAAATCGTTCATTTTAGACAACTATTAACAAAGTTAAAGCTATTTGCTTTCCAAGGTAACATTACGGGTTCATATCTTGGTGTCAGAAAAGGGTGAATGAGAGAACAAATATGACTAAGTGACAGTAAAAAAATATGTAATCTGTTACACAAGCTTCATAATTTCCTCTACTTTTAACAGTAATTATTGTTTGACAAATTTAAGCTATGGCAAAAAGTATGATCAGCAATATTAGAGGGTTTTTAAATGTTTGCACTGATCTACCTTAAGCCGGTTTACGTTGCTTCAGTATATCAAATAAATTGTCCTCGAATCTTTTCTTAGATAAATTTTCAATCTAAAAAAAATCAATTTTTTTTTTTTTTTGTTTCTTGTTGGACATATGTAAAGATATAAAAACTTTTCTGAAATAGATAGGGAAGTCGTATGAGTGGACATAGCAGATTTTTTTTTTATTGTGACGTTTATAGTTTTTCAAATAATGAACATTTTTATTCAGCACATGATATGTTATGAAAAAAATAGATTATTTAAAATATAATTTTTTTTTCACTAGTTTAAGCCCAAGTTGTTTCAAAACACTGAGGGGTTATCAATAAATTATTTAAGCCATCAATCTTAAAATTCAATCCATACGTTCACCCACCAAAATCGTTTCATTCCCTTTAATACATTAAGTACACTGATTGATCACAGTTTATAAAATTATAACTTGCTAGTGTTTTGAGCTCAAGCGTGCTTCATGTTGGGTAATAAGAAGGGATACATAATTCACGACTAGGTTTCTTAGCTCAATCTACGTATCCTTAGCTCACTATAATTATACATCTATTACTAATTTGTTTAATAACAGTATTTTCTTTCATCAAATAAGTAATTTCACGTTTCTAATTATAAAAAATCATTTTAAAAATTGGGAAAAATGGTAAAGTGGATTTTGTACATTTAAATCCAGTACTAACATACAATTTCATGAATTTTCGGAATTATATAATGCATATACAATGATTATATAATGATTACACAAGATCTCTGATATCTGATTTGAACTATTAACAGTGACTGTGCCTTACCTAGGTCTGAAAATTCGTAAACCTTTTTCGATCAATTATAAAATCCTGAAGAAACAATAATGATTTTTTTCAAATAACTCGATATTAAATATGATTTATAGTAAGACTCAACCAGAGAATGATTAGATGACTAAAGTCCAAAATTTCGTAAAATATTTGTTTTTTCATGTTTGTGTTACCGTACGATTAGAAATTGGACAGGATTATGTATTTAGATGGAGGGAAAATGAAGTGAATTCTAGCTTCAATAGAATTCAAGTGATAAAATTTTAAATCAAATTCATTTAAAAAAACTTAAAAACAAATTTTAAATTAATTATTTTTCATTAGAAACAAAAGGGAATTTTCGAAACTGGAAACACAAGTAAAATCTTATATATGTTTGATAAGATAATGGTATAAAGTGAGCCTGACTCATGACGGATGTGTGTCTCCTCTCTCGTGACGTGTCTCCCGTCCCCACCCCTGTTCTTAAAAGTTAATATTTTTTTTTATGTGCACCAGGAAAATTCGCGGCTTTACATGTTTTCATTTATAAAACATAATCTTCAGTCATGAATACAAATTGAAAATTCGTTCAGTAACAAAACTTAGAAACCAAGCCCGTTTTTCTTGACGATACACAGATTCCAAAGACAGACACCGTTTATTACATTAACCTGACATTTGGCAGAAAAATGTCATCGGATCCACATATCTCGAAAGAACAAAAACACTTAATCAAATATTAGTTCACTAGAAACACTCAAAACTAAAACTTGGATAGAAATTTTAAACATATTTATTTACTAAAACCTATTTGTATCTACGCATCACAGATATTTGGAACGGCTAAAAAGACTCTCATAAACAAAGTTCAAATCTTTCAAGCAAAAATATTCAGGACAATTCCAAAAGCACCTTGGTAGTTAGCAACATAACCTTGCATACTGAACATCATATACCGGATGTTAATAAACATACGAGAACCCATTAGAATCGATTTAATGACAAATTAAAAGGACAACAAAACATACTCATAAATGACCCGATCACACATTCCAGGTAACGTCCGTAGAAAAGTGAAGATGAGCTGGGTGCGGAACCTCCTCGCCTAAACATGTAGATTTTATTCCAGGTGTCGCTGATTACTGTTTCCCTTTATGCCTCTCATGCCAATATATCAGACTATGAAGGTCAGATTATTATGACATATGTGAATAAAAAAACTACAAAAAAAAATTGAATTTATCAATAGAATTTTTTTTTTTTTTTTATTAAAAAACACTTTATTCAGAAATATTACAATTTGTCACAGTTAAGGACACTTATAATAGAGCACAGAGATTGCATTCATACCGTATATACAAAAATATAAATAAATAAAGTAATAACAAAAGAATAAGAAGAAAGAACAAAAGAGTAAAGAAAAAAAAAATATATATACACATAAGTAAATAAAAATAGAAATAAGAGTAAAACAAACACCTTATATAAAACATACATTATTTACAATTTGCCAGGTGATCTCCGAACCAATCCTTTCCCCTCCACATGTGGAGGGAAAAGGGAGGCTTAGGAGATCCCTACGCTTCTCCCTCAGCCACTTCACTGGTATTTTAAACCAGCGGAGGATGAGTAAGAGCGCTACAGCCACAGACACTCATGACTTGAGTGGAGAATCTGGCCATTGCTAGAACTCCAAAATATCCATATTTACAAAAGGTCTCGTGGCCACTGCCGCTTTAACCTACGAAGGGGATTGTAGGGATGGGTGGTGCTTGATAGGGATTGTACAACGGGATTTGGGTGATGAGAAAGGTTCTGGTGAAATTTGGAAAATTTGGCTGGGATAAGATCAAGAATAAATGGGATATTAAGGTCATGATGTAGGGTTTTATTGGTTACATAGAAGGGAGAATTGACTATTGTACGGAGGACTTTAGACTGAAAGGATTGAATGCGTTTGATGTTAGAAAATTTGGCTGTTCCCCATAGTTCTAGTCCGTAAGTCCAGATGGGTTTCAGTATTGTCTTGTAGATCAGTAATTTGTTTTCACCAGAAAGTTTAGATTTTCTATTCAGTAGTCTATATAGCTGACCATATCGTCTGTTAAGTTCCTGTCTTTTAAGTCGAGTATGTGGATTCCATGTTAGTCGTCTGTCTAAGAGAAAGCCAAGATACCGCACTGTATCTGAGAAAGGAAGCTGGATGGAGTTAAAATAAACTGGTGGGCAGCTATTACGCCGAAGGGTGAAGGTAATGTGTTTTACATTTAGATTCGTTTACCTTAATGCGCCATTTCTTACACCAGTGTTCAATCAGGAAGAGGTGCCTTTGTAAGTTTGCGGACGCTGTTTCAGGATCTGAGTTGGAAGAAAGGATAGCAGTGTCATCAGCGAAAGTTGCCAGGAGGGTATCGGGATGGACAGGAATATCAGCGGTAAAGAGAATGTAAAGGATGGGGCCCAAGACGCTGCCTTGAGGAACGCCAGCCTCAATTGAGTAACAGTCGGAGAATTCGGTGCCACAGCGAACTCGGAAGGAGCGGTCGGAAAGATAGGATCGGAGTACTAGGTATAAGGACTGTGGTAGATGGATTTTAAGCTTGAAGAGTAATCCGGCGTGCCATACCCGGTCAAAAGCTTGCGCTATGTCCAGAAATGCACCCGAGCAATACTGCTTGCTTTCTAGGGTTGAGGATATATGGTCAACAACTCGGAGTCCTTGCTGGACAGTGGAATGTTGGGAACGAAATCCGAATTGATGAGTAGGAAGGTTATAGGATTCAATTATAGGTAGGATTCGTTTCAGTAGGATCTTTTCAAAAATTTTTGAGAGGATTGGGAGTAGGCTAATTGGTCTATAGGATGCTGTATTGTTGGAAGGTTTGCCTGGTTTCAAGAAGAGGACGATGGTGGAATGTTTCCATAAAAGAGGGAAGTGGGTAGTTCGTAGGATGCAATTGTATATGTATGTAAGAAATATGATGGCTTTAGATGGAAGTTGTCGAAGGATCTGTGGGGTTAGAAGGTCATATCCAGGAGATTTGGGAGGTGTGATTTTCCGTAAAAGGTATTTGACCTCAGAGGGATTAACAGCTTTAGGTGGTAAGGAGAGTGGGATAGGTATTGAGAGGGATTCTTCTACTTTTACTGTGTGGCTGGGATGGGATTCTGGATGAGGAGCGAAAGTATAGGAAAGGTGTTTGGCAAATTCCTCGGCTTTATCTTCATCAGATGCTGCCCAGGAGCCATCATCTCGTCGAAGAGGGTGGGAAATATGATGGGATTTGAGGATTTTTCTAGTGATATTCCAAAGGGAATTATCATGAGCAGAGAGTGTGGTGAGGTAGGAATTGAATGATTGGGATCTGAAGGTGGCTAATTCTTTTTTTAATTTTTTACAGTGATAATTGTAGGAGTGGCGGTCGGCTGGATGTCTGGTACGTTGCCATAATAATCTGGCACGGCGTTTTATGTGGATTAGGTCAAGGAGGTGTTGAGGTAAATTATGTTTCTTAAGGATTTTTGAGGAGTGATCAGGGGAGGAAGCAGTCCAGACTGCTTCTTGAATTTTGGTAGTGAAGGAATGTACTGCATTGTCCAGGTCTTCAGAGGTTTTCAGGGTTACTCTGAGGTCAATTTTATCGGAGAGGATTTGATGAAAGAGTTTCCAGTTAACTGGGCCTCTGATGAAGGACGGAGGAGAGGGTTTAGGAATAGGAGCTAGTGATACTTGGAGTATTAATGGGCTGTGGTCTGAGGAAAGCTCGTCAAGACGGGCAACGGAATGGTTGAGAGCACCTAAACCATTATGGATAAAGAAATCGAGGATATCGGGATTACGGTTAGGATCAGTGGGCCAGTAGGTAGGTGAGTTGGGTGGAAGAAGGGTAAAATTTTGGGAATTGAGTACAGACAGCAATGTTCGACCACGAGAATTCGTGGTTCTTGAACCCCATTGTTGATGCTTGGCGTTTAAGTCTGCACCCAAGATGAAATGATGTCCTAAGGAAATGAGGAAGGAACTAAATTGGATATTGGAGATGGATTGGTTTGGAGGGCAATACGCTGATGCAACGGTAATAGGAAAGGAGAAGGTTTTGATTACGACTGCGGTGGATTGTAGGAAATCGTGTGTAGGCAGTGGGAGTAGGTGATGGGAGAGGGATTGGTGCACAATGACTGCAGTACCGGAATGTGCTTTACCGTCAGGATGGTCGGTACGGTAAGTTATGTATTGTGGTATTTTTAGGAGCTGTTTTTTAGTCAGTCGAGTTTCCGTTATTAGGGCTACGTCTACGTTCTTGTCTTGTAGTAAGGCTGTTAGTTCGTGTATGTGATTTCTAACACCATTCGCATTCCAAAGGAGAATGGATATGGGTTTGATGGAAGTCATTTAAGGATTTTTTAAAGGAGGGATAAGGTGAGATACTAGGTTAGTGAGAAGTGATATCAGTGGGGTAACAAGGGATTTAAATTCTGAAAGAAAGGATGTCAATAAGCTGGTTAGATCTGTAGCATTAGGCGGTGGAGGAACATATTGGATTTGATGTTGGTGAGGTTGTTGTTGATTAGGTACATTAGGTGGGATAGGATATTGAGATTGGGGTTGAGTTTGTTCTTGCGGCAGGGCCTCACATGCATTAGTCGGATCTCTACCCCCAAGTAGCTTGGCAAAAGAAACCTTAGAGTTCACAATTTTAGCGGGTCCTCTTCTTGGTTTAGGTGTATCATCAGGGTCCCTGGGTTTCATATATCTCGCTTTAAGATTTTTATAAATTTGGCAGCCTTTGTAGTTGGCTGGATGGCCTTCCAGGCATAGGGCACAGACTGCTGGTTCTGTAATTGGTTTATTACACTCACCAGACTTGTGTGTTTTACCACATTTCACGCAGCGTGGTAAGTGGTGGCAATAAGACTTGGTGTGGCCATATGCTTGGCAATTATGGCACTGGATGAACTCTCTTTTTGGGTACGGTTTTTCGACCTTTACGCTGGTGTAGAAAATTCTATTCACATCGTATATTTTTTCGATCCCAGGCGATGGCTCTAGATCGACGAAAAATAAGGGCAATGGGATTTTATTCTTTATACCTGGTTGTTCTTTATTTTCTATTAAAACATTGGTTATCTGACGTATTTTG